>JARFIW010000881.1:1155000-1755000 GCA_036346225.1 Platerodrilus igneus | reverse complement strand
CCACGTAAGTTTATTGTTTCCATATTCGCCAGAGATAGGACAGAATGGGCAAGATGAAGTGTGATGACAAAAGGATAGAGATAGAGATAGCGATAGGTGTATATAGAGAAGTAGAAATAGGATAAATATGGACAGGTGTATATAGAATAGTAGAGATAGGTGTATAATAGAGTAAAATTTAAATAGATAGGGATAAAAATAGGTGTATATAGAAGATTAGAAGTAGTTATAGAAAATAAAAAAGGTATAGGATAAATATGGGAGATAGTTAGATATAGGTATAGAATTAGGTAGGTTGAGTTAGGATAAGAATAGATAGTGATAATAGGTGAGGTTAAAAGTTATGAAGACTGAAAATAAAAAGAAAAGTACAAAATGATGTATGTAAAGAGTCAATAAAGGACTAAAGGGGGAAATAAAAGAAGAAAATACAATGAAATAAGAGGGTGGAGAGTTAATAATAAATAGAAATAGTTATGTTAAAGATAGTGATAGGTGTGAATAAGTAATTATAAATAAAGATAGGTGTAGATAGATAGAAATAAGTAGAGATAGATGTAGAAATAGATAGTAATAGGTAGATTGTAGTGATAGGTGGATTAAATAGGTATAGGTAGAGTTAGGTGAGTAGATAGGTGTATAGAAATAGCAGGTAAAATTAAATTAGAATGTAGGTATTTAAATTCAGAAAAACCGGGGATAGTTTTTCTTAGAATTGAAATAAGGGGATTATATAGTGGTTTTAAAAGATTAAAAATAAATATAAAAAAACAATTTCAAAACACCCTGTATAAAGGAACAACCAGAAATAACGTGCAAAATTTATATTAGTTAATTCATTTTTAAGTATCAAGTATTAACGAAATTTTATAAATAACTAATGAAATTTAAGTAGGTTTGCAAAGAAATTAAATGGTAGAAGCCAATGTCATTAATTTATTAATTAATTTGAATTTAATTGAACGATTATTGATGTATAATTTGCATAAAAGCGTGTAAAAACTCTTTGATACCAAGATGAAACGCGTTGCTATTTGACAAATATATCAGTGGGGTAGAAATACGCCGAACTCTAAATCGTGGAAATGTATTTAAAACGTTCGTGTAAAATTAAACACCTGCGTATTTTCTAAATGTCAAGTTCTGTTTAATTTGTAGATAACGAACAAATTATTCCACGGATTGTTCAAGCGGTCGAATGTTTTAGCATAAAATGCTAATGAGAAAGTCCACGTGTAGTTAGACAGCGCACAAACAAGAATATTGATTTTCTACCACTCAAACCAGGTTAGAAGGAGACGTAGAAAACGTATAAGCACGAGACCACAATAGTATAGGAGGGATTTGTGAAATGTCATTAGAGCTAGGATTGGTTGATATGTTTAGTTTGACTTGATATGAACACGAGGATAGTGTAGCGTAATTTTCTTGAAATATTATAACGAGGTACTGAAATTCGCGGATTTGAAAATGGGGTTGAGTGCAAAATTGTGGGAATGTGTTGTTGTGAGCAGGGGATTTCGGATAAAAGTGGCCAGGAGAGGTTACATTGGAAAGATATAAATAGTTTAGGAAAATATTATGAAAGCCCTTATTATTTCGATCGCCCCAAAAGCACGTATGAAAGTCAACACGAGTTGTAAGTATTATAAAATCATTTAAATTGTATTGCATAGTGGTAGCCTCTTAAATTGAAACGCGGTTTGTGTGCCGAGATTAAAATCTTTTATTGAGGTATCACCTATAATTTTTTTTATCAACTCGTGTCGGGACATTAAGTAACATAGGTTACTGTGAAAGAAGTATAATTGAAACGAAATTTGGAATTTGATTACACCGAGAAAGCGGCGTGTAAGGATTAGCTTAGATGGAGTTCGTCTAGTAATAGCGAGAAACGACCTGCAGACCAGGGAGAAAAATACATGGCATCATCCACAAAAAAAGAGATCTTCTAGAAATTTCCAGGTAACGATTTAAAATTGTGATTCCTATAAACTGTAAATATTGGGGTGGCGTATGAGAGTGTTTTTCAAGGTAGTGTGAATTATTTACGTATTGAACAGAATATGTGTAAATAACTTTATTAGGGTATTCAACTAGAATTTGCAGGTGTCTATAAAGCTTTTAAACGTTCCATCAGAACGTGAAATTTTTGTGAAGAGTACATGGCTTTGTTTTTTTAATTTTAAGAGTATGCAAAGTAGAAGGGCATACATTATGCAGAATTGGTTGGGTTATTATGAGCTCACCATACCCCACAGTTTACTTAAATTATTAAAATAAATAAATAAATTATAAAGAAGGAATTTTAGAGAAGGTATTATTCAAGGTCCATTTACTCCGAGTACATCTTATGTGTTTGATGATTTTAAAGATAAATACAGGACATTACAAAATAAGAGTTACTGAAGTGTAACGTGAACAATAAAATATGGACAGTGTTGAATTGCATTTGTAAATAGGAATAAATAAAAGATTGTATGTTGGTTGTATTTTGTGGTTTTATTGGGAGTGTGCGTGAATGATAGAATTTGAGAGTGAATATAGATATCCAAAAGGAGGTCCAAATAAGCTAGCCGAAAGCAGTTGAAGAAGGCCATTCAACCGAGGAAGAGAGGAAAACGGGTAAAGAAATTTTTTTTGTATTATTTAATTTTTGAATTTTCGAGTTTTGAATAATATACAGAATTTTCGAATATATTTTTGGTTGGTGAGGATTTTACCCGAGTTCCACGGCAATCTTATGACGGTCCAACGTTGGGGCTCGAATGTTTTTGAGAAAGTACTAAAATTAGACCCGAGTTCCACGGTTATATATATATATATATATATATATATATATATATACATACATACATACATACATACATACATACATACATACACACACACACACACTCACACACACACACACACACAAAACCTTATACAGGACGACACTGATTATGGTGGTGTTTGGCGAGGTGCTTTAAGTGAATTTTGGAAAACCATGATAGAGAAAGGAGATTCCTCAAATTAGGCATGATTTTGGAACTAACAAATGTATTGCATTTACAAAAATTCTAGAATAGGGGTGGACATCTGAAAAATATTTTCCAATTAGGATTTCTAAAGTTTTTATTCAATACTGTATTTTAAAAAAAAATTTTGGAAATCTTAGGGAAGAGTTTTTGCAAGTGATAAGCGAATGGGAAAGAGAACTATTTACCGAAGGTATTAAAGATTTTGTTCTCATCAATAAAGAAGTATTGATTGATGTTTTGAGTCGATTCGATTGTAAAACGCTTCCAAATAGAGAAAATTTGTCAACAATATTAAACGAATTGCCGAACAAGATTTTATTTAAAAGCCTGCTTTTATAGCCGACTGTTTTTATGAGGTACTGGGTAAGATGGTTTCTCCGGAAGAATTAGACTTCATATTTAAAACCCGCAAGCCTACATTAAGAAATATATTAACTTTGCTGCAGTTTGAAGATATATTTACGGCAGAAAAAGAAAAGGTTTCCGCCTTTCTCAAGAAATTCATCCGGGAAGTAGACGACAAACTAAGGATGTCATTTTTACGATTTTGTACAGGATCCGATATTGCATTGAAAGAAAACGTTAACGTAATGTTTATTAAATCGAGGAGATTTTAAAGAACATTTGTCGCTCACACATGTGTAAATAAATAGAAGTACGGGATTCGTACGATCATTATATAAAATTCAAGTCGGAGTTAACTTCGATTTAAACTTCCAATATAGGGATGATGGACATTATTTAAGAGCATTTTCTTATTCAGGTTGAGTGATTAAAAACCGACCATACTTCTACCCCCTAAGGGAAATACCAAATGACTGTATGAAAAATTTCTATTCTTATTTAATCATCTACAAGGTGTTTATTTACCAATTTACACTAACATTTTTATCGCTAATAATATTTTAATAGTTACTCAATTTGTCCCTTATCTTGACGAAACGTTACGTTAGTACCACCTAATTAACTGATAACATATGGTAATTCAGAAAAACCACATACAGATTCTCTATTCGTAATAGCAGTGTTTATTTTTGTTAAGGAAAACATTGCCTGAGAGAAAACAACTACTTCTACACTCTAAACATACAAAGCTAAAAGTATGTATCTAATGCTTATAATAAATCACTTAATCGAACATGAATATATATATATATATATATATATATATATATATATATATATATATATATATATATAGTATTTGGGGTTTAAAAAGGCATGATTAGCATTCGTTGGTAATTTATTTCGTGATTCAGCATGTAAAAAAACTAGCAACTTTGAAAAACGCTTTTATTGTTAGTAGTTTTAAAATTAATAATCTTTCATAACGCTTTTCAAGGAGCAAAAATTTCATAATCCTTTAAAGACTCTTAAAATATAGCTAGTGTTATATTAGAAACAGCCCGTGTAGAATAAAGCATTTAAGTTTTATAGTTAAAAACAAACATATTTAATAAGAGTAGGAATATTTCATAAAACGTTTTTCTAAGAGATCAAATCGGTTAGTTTACAAGCAAGGTTTGCCTTTATGTTATTTACGAGGAGTTTTAAAAATGTTGTTTTGAAGAAACCTTTCCTAGTGTTATTAAATTCTAAACGAATGCAACCTTCGCAATTTTCTTGAATTTTGTCAAGAAGGGTAGAGATTAAAAAATTGAACTAAAAACAAAAATTCCAGGTAGTGCTGGATAACGCAGTCAATTAGGATAGATTTATAGCCCCGTTACAACAATATAAAACTTAAGTTGGAGTCGGTTATTTGTCAGTTACGAAAGAAACTTGCCAACAGGAAAACAAGGAGAGATTATTAGATAGCATGCGTACAAATAGGATATGTAACACGTGTTATGAATACAAGGTAGTGAGTTAGAGCTAGTCGTTAGTTATACAACGGGGATGGCACGCAAAGTAAAGGATAGTTGATTTAGAGGATATGCTAGAGCAAAATGGGGTTAACACATGTTGACATAGATATAGTTTGTACGTTGTATTGAGTGGGTAAGCAGTTGCTTGGTGACAACGAAACTTGAAAACACAGTATAAGAGAGATGGTGGATTTATCGTGTACGTTAGAGCGAAATGAGAATAACATGTGTTGCATTAGGGGTGTATTTTAAACGTAAACTATCGTCAGCTGGGTGGAATATACACAACGTGATTGGAGTAAAATGTTGAAATACAAGGAAATCATTTTAGTAAGGCACGCGTGGTGGTTAACGCCAAGTGATTTTCAAAGAAACGAGTCTCAGTTAGAGAATTACGAGGAATTACTGTGTACGTTAGTTAAGGTGTTGCTACGTTAGCTTGTAGCCGTGCGTGACACAAAGAAACCAAAAGAATGACCGGGCTCAATCGGAGATTAGGGGGGGTTGTAGAAAGCAGACTAACATATAATGTACCCGGCTGTAAGGAATTAGTGACAATACCTGCAATAAAAATAGTCAGGCAAACCTGAAATAAAAGAATAAGAATAGCATGTTGATCAAGCTTAAATTATTCAGTACTCAGTAAAATGTAAACAACTGTTTGGATAATCTATGTAATATAAGAACGGTAAAAGCATTACAATAACTTTCATTACAATGTAAGGTAATATTGGGGAGTATCAGAAAAAGTTTCCTCGCACACCAATTAACCATAAATCAAACGTGATTATAGCACAAGGATAAACATGTAAACACAATTTATATAAGTAATCAAGTAGTATTGATTTTTCTCTTTTAAATGTTTAAATTACTCAAGAACTAATTTTAAGTCACAATTAATTATGGTACAAGATATTTTTACACGTAAAGTAACTATAACCAAGAATTAAAGCTTCTTTTTTTTTACATATCAGGATTCAGCAACCACAAGGTCAATCTATAAGCTCCGACAATAAAACGAGCATCTGACCCAAGATTGTAGTAAGCGTAATTGTTGCATTTAACAATACAAGAAACATCAGTAGGATCTACTTAATAGTCGACAATTAAACATTGATAAGATAATGTTCAAATTAATTAGCCATTCATTATTTATATAGACCCTTTAAGCAATATGGGTCAACAAAAATTACTAAATGAGAGACCCAAATTGACTGGTTGAAGTTTTAGTTGTTTTGATTTGAAAAGCAATACAGTAACAAAACACTATCAATAAATTTTCCCTTAGACACACTCATAAATGTAAATTTATATATATATTGCTGTGATAAGGGGTTGTTTAAGGGTGCACATTATAGTAAAGGTCGTTCAGGAATGAGTAATTAGAATAGGCAGCAGAAAACTGCACTTATTTAAGGAAATAATTAAGAAATAGACATAGTTTGTAGATAGTAAGTAGTCAACACCCTGTATATAAAGTAGAAATAGTTTTTGGGTAACGCAGGTAAACATAGGAAGACGCATAGTTGGCGTAGGAGTGAGAAATACATGTATTAAGTAAATAGTAAATATTAAATACCCTGTAGATAAAGTTTAGTTAATTTAGGTAAAACAAATAAGGATATTTTTTAGTGGAAGCACGCGTATATTTAGAAATAAATGATAAAGTGTAATTAGACACGCATTATAAAAAGAGTTCCAGACGATTAAATTAATACGGATATAGAAATAGAGTTTCAGGTAGTTAATATAAATGCGTACAAATATCTAACCATTTTTGATAAGAGAAATGAATAAAAATTGCGTGAATCGCAAGTGAACATGAAAATTTAAAGTCGAGTTGTATCAGTTGTTTATGGAAAAGCAAGTAATCTATCAAAATACAGCATGTTGATAACGAAAGACAGCTGCGGGCAGGTTGTGATTATGGGGAATCGTGGAGCATTACATCAGAAACTGCTCTAAATGAAATTATTTGATTGGTCAGAAACAAGCGACGAGTTCTAGACCATACCCACGGATGGAGTGGGAATTCGAGAATATATTAGCAAGCACCTTGATAAGAAAGTCAGTTTTGAACTCAACGAAGGCCGAAGTGCGTTGCCATTAAAACAAAGTAATACGTAATAATTATAAAAGTGAAATAAAATGAGTGCGAATATGAAGATTATAATTGCCGTTTAAACGTAAGTACGCTTTTAATGAATTTATTGTAAACTAAGACATAAAATAATAGGGCTTCGAGGTCTGAGGAAATAGACTATGATTCTGATGTTAAGGAAAAATACGGTAATACAATTTAGATGTCCAGGGAAAAGAAGAATAATACAATTTTGAAGTACAGGGTGAAACAAACTACAATTTTAAGTCTGGGGCAAGAATGATAAAAGTCTAAGTTTGAAGAATTGAAATAAATTGGGGTGTATAATTTAATAATGGTGGTCCATAGCGTAATGGCAATAATTTGAATGGAATCCAGAATTGGGAAGATCATTTTATTGGAAGCGTCCATGTGAAAAAGATAAAACCAGGTCAGATTTTTAGTTATAAGACATTTGTTTTCTATATAAATTTTATTTTATTTTAATATTGAATTTGATAAATATGATATGCTTGTGAAAAAGTCAACAAAAGAGGTTGCATACGTATAGAATGAGTAATATGATAACAGGTTTAGAATATTCTACACTTTGTTGGTAAAGATAATAAGTTTTTTTGGTGACTTTGGGTTTTTGAGTAAATAGTAGATGGTTGTTAATAAATGAAATTTATAAGGTTAACTAATAAAATAAAAAAATGTATTACAAATAATTTCAAAAGCTGTACATAACATATTGGTTTCATTATATAAAATTGAAATTTACTGAATTTTATAATTCCAAATAAATGCTAGCCGAGGTCATAAGATTTAAATAGTACAAAGGCGGAGTCACAAGTTGAATAGAAAATTGATAACCCGCAAGGCGGTAACGTATCGAATTTTGCCATTGGTAGATAAAGTTGTTTGAAGATAAAGTCCAGTTGATAGCAATATTGAGAAGACAGCCGGCGGAGGAGATAATTACAATTTATAGTGAATATTAAAATGGTGGTCCAATAATTTAGAGTACGTAGAAAATTAATAAGGCGCACAACGAAGGGGATCAAGAATTCCAGTTTATAGTAATAAAAATAACAGCCCAAAGTAGGGGCATGAAAATTACGCGGATAGCATAGCAATTAAGATGTCGCACCAACGTTAGGGCACGGATTAGAGCACGATTTTACCACGGTAAAATAACCTGAGATTAAGAGGCGCGAATTAAATTAAATTAAATTTTAAAATACGACCGTAAGAGTAAAAAAAAAATAAATTAATTAAACTAAACAGGGGATTTGAAAAGTTTCAATTAAAGGAAAAATAGAGAAATTTGTACAGTAATTAAAGTTTGGTAGATTTATTTAGTATTTAAAAGTTTAGAGTAAAAATAGTAATTTCAAAATGGAGAAAGGATCTCAAGAAAACATAACGTTGGAGAGAAGTTTGAGTGAAGAAAGGCGAACTTCACAAGAAACCAAAATGTTGGATATCTTAATGGCATTAAATGATAAAATGGATAAGAGTGAACAAGCCATAAAAACAGTTAAAACAAAAATGGAGGAATACAGTGAGAAATTGGAGAGTGAAATTAAGATTCTTAGTAATGGTCTGCAAGAAACGAACCACACTATCGCTGAGATTAAGGTACAAATGAATGTAAAAATTGGGAGAGTTTCTGAGGAAATAGACGGTTTATGGGATTATATTTCTTTAGTTAAAACGAAACAAGTAGAGTACGAAAGCGAGTCCAACAATAAAATTACGAATTTAAATATTAAATTAGGAAAAATTGAAGAAAATTGCGAAACGGAATTCAGAACAATAAATCAAGAAATAAATAATTTAAAAGGTAATCCAATAAATTTTAATAGAGAATCAAATAGGTTAATTCAAACGAATCTTTCAATTGAACAGTTTACGAAATTTTACGGGGACGGAAAATTAAATCCTAAGATATTTCTGAAAAATTTTAAAATGTTGATACAGGGATCTACAGATGAATTATTGAAATTAAATTTAATTAAGGCAATATTAAGAGGGAATGCTGAAAGATGGTACAATTTAGTTGAGAGTGAAATAGAAACATTTGAACAGTTTGAAAGCAAATTTTTACGTCAATTCTGGAATGACAATCAGCAAAATCAAATTCGAAGTAACTTAATTATGGGAAGATACGATTCGGCGAAAGGGATAACGCGAGAATCATATGCGATTGAGAAATTTACTGTAGCGAAGCAATTGGATCCTCCTTTAGAAGATAAAATTATTATAAGGTATTTAGCAAGTCATTTTAACGCTGAAGTAAAGCGATACATAACGACGCAAAATATAGTGGATAGAGATACGTTTATTGATTATTTGCAGAGATATGATGATTTGGAAAATGATTATGAAATTGAAAATAATGTTAGGATCGACGCACGAATTTTATAAGGAATACGGAGACTCGGAATAATTATCGAAGGAACAATTATAATTATGATCGCGGAAGAAATTTTAATAGGGGGAATTATGGAAACTTTAATAATGATTTTAGGCAAAACAGGAATACTGGTCAGATACCAAGGCAACGAATGGAGAGAACGAATCATGAGGGAAATAATAGAGTAATAAATAGACAGGAAAATGATGATCGACGGACGCAAGCTAGAAATATTAATAGTATGGAAATAAGAAATACGAATTGCACAGATACAGGGATAATGAGTCAGGCAGGACCTTCGACGCGAAATCAGGATTTTGAGTACGGACGAACCAAGGAAAATTCTACGAATTAACGGATATGAACACCAGCGCGAGTTTATTAAATATGAAATGGATAATGAATTAGGAAGATTTGAAAGGAACTTATTACCAATAATTAATTTAAAGGTGGAAGATAGAATAGTTAAAAAGTTAATTGATACTGGAGCAGAAGCATCACTTGTTGCGGAAGAGTTTGTTAAACGAGAAAAATTGGGGGATAAAGCGATACCTATAGCGAGGTGTAATTTAGTGGCACCAAATAATAAGAGATTTAGTGTAATAAATGAAATGGTAATTCTGAGATGTGAAATGGGGGATGAAATATGGGAAAATGATTTTATGGTAGTACCTGGACTGAAGATAGATGTTATATTTGGGATGAATATGATAGATAAGTTGGGGTTGAAGATAAATGCGGAATGCAAAGAGATTTGAGTGTAATGAGAAATATATTAAATGGTATGAAGAGGGGAATATTGTAATAGAAGACGACTGCGTAAATATTAATCAGTTTAGTGAAGAGATAAATAATGGGGGTAATGAAAATGAAGATATTAAGTGTCCAGATGATTTAAGAAATAGGGTGAATATATTATTGAATAAGCATTCAGAATTAATTGGGTCGAAGTCGAGAATTGCCACGGGTTATGTGCACAAGTTGGAAGTAACAAATACAGAGCCGTTTAACACTAAAATATATCCTATTCCAGTAGCATATAGGAATAGAGTGAAGGAAGAAATTGAGGAAATGTTACGTGAAGGTATTATAGAAAACTCCAGTACACATTTTGTGAATCCATTAGTCGTCGTGAAGAAAAATGATGATAGCATTAGGTTATGTTTGGATGCAAGAAAGATAAATAAGCGAACGAAGCCGCAATACAATTGTCCACCAACGATGGAGAGCATATTAGCAAGAATAGGTAATAAGAAAATCTATAGCAAATTAAACTTAAAGAATTCATTTTGGTTGATTCCATTAGCGCGAGAATCAAGGAAATATATGGGTTTTTCTGTAGAAGGAAGAATATATCAATTTAGGGTGATCCCGTTTGGTTTGTCCTCGAGTACGGCTGCATTGGTGAAGGCGATGCAGAATATTTTGGGACCGCATGAGGAATTTTGTATCCACTACGTGGATGACGTGTTGATATTTAGTGATAGTGTGGAACAACACTTTGTTCATTTAGAAAGAATATTATTAGAATTAAATATAGCAGGTTTAAGGTTAAATTTAAAGAAGTGCGAATTCTTTCTAAATAAAGTTAAATTTCTGGGATATCAAATCAGCACGGAGGGCATATTTATAGATAAAAATATGATTGAGAAATATAGATTAAAAGGACCCAGATTTAAGAATAGAAAGGGGGAGGTTAGAAATAAATAAGCTTAATTGACCCATGCAAAGACAGATGAATAGATAAAAGGAAATGTAAAATAAATTATGAATAGGTATACATAGAAAAAATAGAATAGGATTTGAATATAAGAATAGGTATATGCATGAATAGTATAGTATAATAAGACATAGGTATGAGATAAATAAAATGTAAATATGAGTTTAATAAAGAAAAAGTTGGATTTCAAAATGGAAATAAAAATATAATAATTTCATTCCAATGTGAGTTTAAGTTCACGTTAGGCGCCAAAAAGGACATTGATATAAAATTCTATATTTTAATTTGGGGGAATTATGCTGTGATAAGGGGTTGTTTAAGGGTGCACGTTATAGTAAAGGTCGTTCAGGAATGAGTAATTAGAATAGGCAGCAGAAAACTGCACTTATTTAAGGAAATAATTAAGAAATAGACATAGTTTGTAGATAGTAAGTAGTCAACACCCTGTATATAAAGTAGAAATAGTTTTTGGGTGACGCAGGTAAACATAGGAAGACGCATAGTTGGCGTAGGAATGAGAAATACATGTATTAAGTAGATAGTAAATATTAAATACCCTGTAGATAAAGTTTAGTTAATTTAGGTAAAACAAATAAGGATATTTTTCAGTGGAAGCACGCGTATATTTAGAAATAAATGATAAAGTGTAATTAGACACGCATTATAAAAAGAGTTCCAGACGATTAAATTAATACGGATATAGAAATAGAGTTTCAGGTAGTTAATATAAATGCGTACAAATATCTAACCATTTTTGATAAGAGAAATGAGTAAAAATTGCGTGAATCGCATGTGAATATGAAAATTTAAAGTCGAGTTGCATCAGTTGTTTATGGAAAAGCAAGTAATCTATCAAAATACTGCATGTTGATAACGAAAGACAGCTGCGGGCAGGTTGTAATTATGGGGAATCGTGGAGCATTACATCAGAAACTGCTCTAAATAAAATTATTTGATTGGTCAGAAACAAGCGACGGGTTCTAGACCATACCCACGGATGGAGTGGGAATTCGAGAATATATTAGCAAGCACCTTGATAAGAAAGTCAGTTTTGAACTCAACGAAGGCCGAAGTGCGTTGCCATTAAAACAAAGTAATACGTAATAATTATAAAAGTGAAATAAAATGAGTGCGAATATAAAGATTATAATTGCCGTTTAAACGTAAGTACGCTTTTAATGAATTTATTGTAAACTAAGACATAAAAATAATAGGGCTTTGAGGTCTGAGGGAAATAGACTATGATTATGATGTTAAAGGAAAAATACGGTAATACAATTTAGATGTCCAGGAGAAAAGAAGAGTAATACAATTTTGAAGTACAGGGATGAAACAAACTACAATTTTAAGTCTGGGGCAAGAATGATAAAAGTCTAAGTTTGAAGAATTGAAATAAATTGGGGTGTATAATTTAATAATGGTGGTCCATAGCGTAATGGCAATAATTTGAATGGAATCCAGAATTGGGGAAGATCATTTTTATTGGAAGCGTCGATGTGTAAAAAGATAAAACCAGGTCAGATTTTTAGTTATAAGACATTTGTTTTTCTATATAAATTTTTATTTTATTTTTAATATTAAATTTGCTAAATATGATATGCTTGTGAAAAAGTCAACAAAAGAGGTTGCATACGTATAGAATATTCTACACTTTGTTGGTAAAGATAATAAGTTTTTTTTGGTGACTTTGGGTTTTTGAGTAAATAGTAGATGGTTGTTAATAAATGAAATTTATAAGGTTAACTAATAAAATAAAAAAATGTATTACAAATAATTTCAAAAGCTGTACATAACATATTGGTTTCATTATATAAAATCGAAATTTACTGAATTTTATAATTCCAAATAAATGCTAGCCGAGGTCATAAGATTTAAATAGTACAAAGGCGGAGTCACAAGTTGAATAGAAAATTGATAACCCGCAAGGCGGTAACGTATCGAATTTTGACGTTGGTAGATAAAGTTGTTTGAAGATAAAGTTCAGTTGATAGCAATATTGAGAAGACAGCCGGAGGAGGAGATAATTACAATTTATAGTGAATATTAAAATGGTGGTCCAATAATTTAGAGTACGTAGAAAATTAATAAGGCGCACAACGAAGGGGATGAAGAATTCCAGTTCATAGTAATAAAAATAACAGCCCAAAGTAGGGGCAAGAAAATTACGCGAATAGCATAGCAATATATATATATATATATATATATATATATATATATACACACATACACCCGTACACATAGAACAGTACAGTTCAATATCCGTTTAGGTTGATCATCAGTTATTTCAAGCAAAACAAAACCACATACCTGTAGTGCGAACTCACTCAGTGACCTGAGCGGAAGAACAGAACCCAACGTTTTCAGCAGCAACGGACTGTAGACAGGTACGGAAGCACGCCAGAGATCCATCAGTAGCAGTACCAGTCCATGTATTATAGTAGGCTGTATGCCCACCGCAGAAAAGCTGTGAACGGGAGACCCGCAATTAGATAATTTCCGAACAAATTTTAACGTAAAACTACTTACCACACAAAATGTGTGCCAGGACGATCCAAAGTTAAAGTATAGAACATGAAGTGACAAAGTGCGAATTAAACGCAGACAGGCATTGAAATTCAAGTATTGTTCGCCACAAAAATTCAGAAAGTATGCATAGAACTCGCTTACTATTATAATAGGACGTAATCTCAATACCAATATTATCAAACAGGTGTTTGATATTTCGAAGTGGTTTATCCATCCGACGTAGATCAACATTTCGAAGAGCCGCATAATAACAATGATAGATCTCATTCAAAATAAGACCTAGTGATAAGGTATAACCCGACGGTTTATTGAAATAAGGCACCGACAAATTAAAATTATCAAGAACTTTCACTTCACTGCAAATCTGTTTAACATAAAATAGTTGATACACATAACCTCTGATCGTTTATTATACAGACTGGGATAATAATATAATGAACAAAATTTATACAAATGGGCGATCCATAGAACGATGCAATTTAAGTACGCTGACAGGAAGGGAGTGTAACAGTGTTTGTGGAAAAGAATGGCCGTTAAAGTTGTACATAAACTTGTTGCGCAGAAGTGTCTGTATGGGTGAAATGCTCTGGAATTAACAGGTTTTAAGGGGATGAGAACCATTATATAAGCTGCAAGACATGGGTTGAAAGGAGCTCTCGGTCTTTGACAAGCTGAAAGATTTCTTAGTCTTCAAACAGCGCAAAGCTCTCTTAGTTTGCAACCAACTTACAGCTAAGTTTTAAACTAGCGTACGTTACTATTAATGTTCATCAAGCTGATGGCTCCATACAGAAATGCTTTTACGATTTGCATAAAAGTTTAAGTTCACGTAAGTAGAAACAGTTTGCTTTAAGTTGCAATGAGTATGCAAAGTATACGATTGCAAAATGGTGTCCATGTAAGTGTTTGGTCGAGGTGGAAATTACCTACAATTCATAATATCAGTATAAGAGTCTGGAGAGTTTGGATAAACTATCAATTGGTAGACGTGGTAAATTCGTGGTAATATGGTTGCAACTCGCAGTTTGAAACACCCTTTATATATTAAGAGCATCGTACGGGTCGTCGGGAATATGTAGCCCATCTTCTATTAATAAAACTTTACAAATCTCCAAAAAATCCTTATCTCATGGAATATTCTTATTAATAAAAATATATTCTTCAGCAGCATTTTCTAAATCCTCATCTGAAATCGTTGATAAATAATTTTGGGCTTCATAAATTTCCGGCATATAATATAGCATCAGGGGGTTTACCTCTCGGTAATATACAGTTTTTTTGAAAAAGATATGGAATGCGAATTCCATTTTAGGCTGACTATATCCAATTCGCTCTTAAATACAAATTAACATTCAACCAATATGCCTGTTGATATAAACATTGCATGAAATTAATATAACAAAGACAACGTTTTGAATGTATAGATAATGTAAAAAGACCACACAATCTTACGCCGCATGTAGTATATAAATATTAATTAAATTTACAATTCCAGGAGCTTGACCACTAAATGGCGCTTTCTTGTACCACTAGAGTAAAGTTTGAGTATACTGTTGAACGACTTAGCATTAATGATATAGTTTTTGTACGTACGTAGAAATTGTTAGTATCTATCAAAATATGTAGTGGTCATACTTCTAGCAGCTTGCAAACGTAATTTATTGTTATATAAAAGGTTGTGTTCTTGATACATTTTCGGTAAGCTTTGGCAACGTCATATAATTAGTTTTGAATATAGTATATTTTAGGACTACCATAACGAATAAAATTTATTGATTTCTTAAGCTGGATAATTTGTAAAAAAAAATCGAATTATAGATTTATCAATATACAACCCATCAAAGTAGCCACCATCACGAATCTTTCTAAATAAATTCATCGAGAACGGTACATTATGCTTTCTTAATATCGGCCACCAACTTCCTCATTACTAGTACTGGTACCTTAAAAAAAGGGTGGAATACCGTCGCTATCTATATTTCTTTTAAAAAATAACTGCATTTGTTCAAGATGTCCATTTTCAGTGCCCATATCGGTTCTTATAGTATACGGGCCTCTTTCACATTGCCGTATAGTTTTATAAAGTAACCTCCGATCACACGGGGATTACTACTTGTAAAGGTAGCCTTTAACCACAATATGTCGTGAAAATCCATCTATACATCCATCTATAGCTATTCCATGTCGCTTGAGCTTGTCGTACGAATCAATGTGCCAAAGGTAATTTGGTCCCTTATTAAATTATTGCCTCTGTCGTAATCCTTTTCGTTTTCTTATTCTCACACCGACTGGATCAAGAATTTTTAGTAAATGTCACACTTTTTTGTTAAACCACAAAACCTTTTTGTAAGCATTTTAAGTGCATCCATCTGTCCCCATGAAGTTGACCAGATTTTGAAACTTCTGAAGTTAGAAACGCCGAAGCTTCATTTACAGATGAGTAATTTTTTTTTACTTAAGGGGTTCAATTTTTTTAGTCGTCTATTTCGGGTAGCCGTACTAATCCCTATGCCATGTTGAAATAACAAAAAAAATAAAATCTGGCTATTTTTCATGCCAAGATTGAATTAAAATGATATTAAATCGTCCATATTATTGAACAATAAAACGACATTTTACCCCGTTTATAGCAACATGAGACAATACGTACTGATATAACTCTCAATAGAGTATACACGTATATACAAAATAATTGTAAATTTTTAGTTACTAAGTGTAAGTATACAGTTATTAACTGTAAATTTACAGTTAGTGATAGTAAAATTACAGTTAGTAACTGTAAATATACAGTTACTAATTCTAAATTTACATTTACTAAGTGTAAATTGTTACGCAAGAAATATAACTGTGTGATCCTTCAGGGCTTTCGTACTTTTGTAATAATGCGACGTGCAGTAATAAAAGTTTTTTATTGATTTTAATTTTACTAAAAAGTCAGGTTTAGTAAAATAGTGACTGCTAACATTTTCTAGGAAAATATCAACTTTTATAAAGACTTAGTATTTTTTGTAATTTTGTTTCAGAATGAATTTAATTTTTGTATTTTAACTTTATTTTAAATCTTAAACTTCAAGACCTCTTGGAAAATATGCCTAATTTATACCACCTGAACACCCAACTTGTCTGAAAAGGAAATTTTATAAACCAATTTAATAACAAACCATGAGCAAACTGTTCAAAACTACCTCAGCACTTAACCACAGTACTGCTACAGTCCCTTATATAGCATAAATTGGGTAAATTAAAACGTCGTTCTCTGAATTTACATAATTAGTTTTGTTGAAATAGGTTCACATTCATCTGTGAACAAAAACTTTTAACCTCCACAAAGTAGAAATCCCAATGTGCAGTTAAAGTTTGATTTGAACTCATACAATGATGAAGTAGGACAAACTCGATTAATGGAATTTCATTAAAGCTGAACTAATTTTTAATTCTCATGAGAGTAGGCGGACGTGTATTGTGTCACAGGTAGTATATGAAATGACCTTTCTACACACAGATCAATAATTAAAAGCGTTTGGATCGTTTACGTGTAAAAGGGAGTTAAATGAACACAAACAGATTATATTTACTATTAAAAAAGTACAAATTAACTTAGATATCCTATCAGAAAGTTTGGAGATCGGTCAGGAACCTGTAGAAGCTTTGATCGAACATCATAAAGAATTTAGGATTCAATTTCCGCAGCGGCTAACAAACTTTGACCTAGTTCTCATATATTTAAACACAAAATTTGTAGAATGATATCATTAGAACTCTCTTCTAGTGCACTTTTAAAATTGCTATGTAGGGTGTATTTTTTTTAATGACACGCGAATATTTCCAGATATGAGTTCTCGGATTCATATTAATATAATATGTTTGCAGCAGTGTAAATCTTTTTGTAAAAGGCGGAAAAGCTTTTTTCATCAAATCGCTGTTTTACAATATCTTCAAAAGTATTTTAAATATTATTTTCAATTTTGGTGTGTATTAATAAGATATAAAACTATATATTTTCGTTAGAAAGGTTTTTTGCCCTTTTAGCAGTGATGTTCCATCAAACATGTATCTGATACTTTTTAAAAAGGAGCGGTGCGCAACTGAATTTTTTTCATTTAAATAGCTTTTTTGATTTACCTGTCTAATCAACATCAATATGGTCTTCTGTCTGTCTCTTTGCCATTAACACTTATAATAATAAATTTAGCTTTTTGAAAGTTTGTGAAGGTGTAATAGCCGAATATCATAATAATTTATAGTTATTACATTGAATTAAGTTTTATGCATTTAAAAGGTGAGTGACTTGTTATAGGAAGTGCAAAGTGCGGAATTGTACAGGAAGACAATCGATAGGAAGTACACGTGCAACGAACTCTAGACTAGGTGTAATTTGAATTAGTAAATAAGCATAATTGCATAATCATTGTTAGCAGTTAAGAATTAATATAGAATAAGAGCATTATAAGTCAAACCCTCCGATGTAACAGTTGTACTGCAACTTAAAGTGATAATTAAATTAAATGTGTGAAATGGTCTTCGACTTTGTTTTAATCACCTCTACTGAAGCCCCCAAGAGAACACTACAAGTTGTTGAGATTGCGATGTTTACTTAATAAGTGTGTTTTCGCCCGTCTTCGTATGGCTTTGCCTACTCGTTTAAATATTTCCAGCCAAGTCCGTTTTGTTTCAAACGAGGAAAGTAGTTGCTCTCTTAAATCTTCTAGAGTTTTAACGGGAGCTGTATGCAACTGAATAATAGGAACATCCCATAAAACCAAATCTAAACACTTTTAAGTTCGGGAACCTTGCGGGGCATTGCTGTGGTCCTCTGCGATCTATCAAATGATTACAACAAATCGCATGAACAGGTCGCCTGCGATTACACTGAAACGAACACGAGATTCTTGGTGTATGTACCACATTTGATTTTCCAACGCAATTACTGCATCTTTAAGCTGCACAAGTAGTTCTTAGAAAAAATAAAGGTAAAGCTATTAATCGCGGTCAAAAAATGAGTTTATACACTTAATAAAAACAAATCCTTTCCATAAATAACCGAAAATTGCTTTTGGAAATGGAATCCGTTTATAATACGGGAGTTTACGTTCGTTCACATATACTATTATTGAAGTTTTAAATAGCATTCCTAGAAATATTTGCTTTGTTTGTGAACATAATTTGACTTAAACACTGATTTAGTGCAACGTTCTAACAGAGGTTCATACGTGGTGCAAAATTACTGTGAAGTAGTTCCTGTAATTTCATACTACTGCCCTACTCTAGTAAAATCTAGTGTCAATTTTCTACAATGTTATATGTAGTGATATTTAGAAAATTAGTGCAATTAGTTTGACGCTAACATGTTATTTTAAAGCTGTTTCGAACTGGAATGTATCTCTAACCATATTCTAAAAATAATCCCCTAACTTGCCAAATATTGAAGTACTAGGTTTTGCTTGTAATGAAAGTTACTATAGGGATAAACATTTATAAACTAGTAGCCATAATTGCTAGGTACTCGTGTATGTATATTGCTGTGATATCGTCCTTACGTTGGGTGTTATTATTATTGCTGTGATCTGCCCCACGATTGGGCGTCGATTAATTATTGCTGTGGAATGCCCTACAATTGGGCGTAATTATAATTGCTGTGAAATCCCCTTTACAAGCCCCACGATTGGTGCGCAATTAATATTGCTATGAAATACCCACGATTGTGCGCCATTAAGATTGCTATGAAATAGTCTTTCTAGGATTTAAGCCCCTACAATGCATACTATTAAAATTGCTATAAAATTTCCTTTTCTTTCTATCTGTTGAAATAATTTAAATGAAGCAATCCAAAATTACACAGTACAATGATTGGTAATATGTACCGTTTTATGTTAATTCAAAAATTAGCCCCTGAATAAATTATTCACATTTAATTTTCCTAAATGCTAGCAAAAATATCTTTGTAATTACTCTAAAGTACCTTTCGAACGTTTAAGGATGATTTTCCCTATTTTCAAATTCTCAAATGACATAAATTAAAACAGTCTTTATCTAATTAAAATATTAAGATGTCTAACCTACGTTTTCCTTGTTCGTCACTGTAATTGCCTCAGAGTGTCTGTGGTTAGCACGCCTTGATTGTTACGGCTCGACCTGCTTTACTTGATTTACCAGAATGATGGATTATGGTTGATTGTATTTTTCTCCTTAGATTTCTGGAATATCTTTAAGTATCTTTACGTAATTTTAGAAGTACAGTTAAATATGCCTTTAGAGTATTTATCCAGATGGGCCCGTTTTTCGGATCTTTATTCTAATACGTTTACCTGCATCTTTATTCAAATACGTTTACTTGGATGTTTTACTCGAAACCGTTTACATTTCTTGGATGTTAACTCGAAGCACTAAATTTGTTGAATATTCAAAATAGAATACAATTAATAGTTTATATTACGTTTTGCGTGTAAAAATGGCTTATTATTCGTTGCACATTGGCACTTTTAAATTTCTACTTTTAATAAATTATTTACTTTCACTAATTTTACTATTACGTAATTTTCACTTTAAATCGACAAGATTCGTGCCTTTGTTAAAGATATACTGTCTATTTACGAGTTTCATATCCTATTTATAAGCTCCACCTTCCAACGCTCCAATTGGCGCGCATCGCGTGTTTATTGATAAACGTTTGTAATTTCCACCTATCTTCGCAGAACCGTGTGACTTCTCAAATTCCCTGGTTTTATTTGTTGTACTTTCATTCAATTCCGCACGTCAACATTCAATATATCATAGCATCTTCTTAGAATTTTTAAATATCCATTGCAATCCTGTCACGTATTTCATATTTGTGTCGTTCATAGCTCAAGGCTTATCGCATTGCAAACCGCCTGTTATTGATTGTTTGTTATTTAAAATGTGTTGGATTTTCATGTAAATATAACATTCCTAGTCACGTATTCATTTTCTACTAATGACGTATTAGAATGCGTTTATTTATTCATGCGTTCACATTTTTGACGAAATTATTAAATATCTAGAACGCCAGTTTATTTATCTTTCCTGATAATGTGTTTATATTGATGCAATTTGTTGCGCTTAGAACCTTACCTTTTACTCGTTTCTAATTAATTTTGGACATATAAGTTTAACTCAAAACATATTATACGACGTACACATTCCTATTTTAGTTAAATATTATCTAATTATTGAAAACGATCTTTTTTCTTATGCATTAAATTAAATATAATCTATATACAGTGTGCTCGCTATTGACCTTTTGTAAAATAGTCGATTTACTCCTATAATTGGTGGAATTTCTTGTTTCTGTTAACGATAAAATTATTTACATTTATTTTACAACCCCTATAACTTATTTTATCCTTAAACTACCCTCTCATCATAGCATTATTTCCCCAAATTAAAATATAAAATTTTTAATCAATGCCATATTTGGCGCCCAAATGAAGTTAAAATCCCCATTGATTATAAATTATTATGTTTTTATTTCTTTGCATGTATTTTACTTGTCTCCTTTGTTCCTAATTGTTCCTCCAGTATTATCTACAAAATCTAGTGAGTCATATACCTAAATCGCTATCCTAAATCCTATCTACCCCTATTTAAACTTATAAATATGTTCCTATCCTAATCCCTTGTCTGCACCTATCTTAGCTTCTAGTTATATCCCTAGTTAACTCCCCTATTTACACTAGTTTGTTCACTTGCTTCTTATTCCCTGAATGGGTAAACTAAATTTACATGAAATTTTCCCCTGATCACCTCTGAACCTATATCCTTTAGTTCGTATACATTCATCATTTTCTTGCATCGCCAAAATACTCTCATATGAGAATATCGTATTATCTCCTACTAAATTATGCTTCGTTACAAATATGTCATTTGATTTTAAATTCTTGTTCATCTTGTCCACGTACTTTCGTTCTCTTTCCTGTAGCCTTTTCCTGGCTCTATGCAACTTTTTTTTCTATAAATATGCCCTCATTACTAATTTGGTATCCCAAAAATTTTATCTTCTCCTGAAAGAATTCACACTTCTTCATGTTCAACTTTAGTCCCGCTAAATTTAACTCTAATAAAATTCGTTTAAGGTGTATGAAATGTTGCTCCTTGTCGTCACTGAAAATTAGAACATCATCTACATAATGTATGCAGAATTCCTCATACGGTCCAATATACCTTGCAGAGCCTTTATTAATTCAGCCGTACTTGAAGACAAACCAAAAGGAATCATTTTAAATTGATAAATCTGCCCTTCTGTAGAAAAACCTGTATACTTTCTTGATTCGCGTTCTAGTGAAATTAGCCAAAATGAATTTTTTAAGTCGATTTTTGAAAAGATTCTCGTCTTACCTATTATTGCTAAAATTTTATCCATAGTTGGTAGACTGTTATATTGAGGTTTGGTTCTCTTATTTATTTTCGTAGCATCAAGACATAGTTTGATGCTATCATCACTCTTCTTTACAACAACTAGTGGATTTACAAAATGTGTGTTTGACTTCTCAATGATACTCTCCCTTACATCTGCTCTATTTCTACTTTCACTCCATCCCCGTATGCTGCTGGAATAGGATACAACTTCATTTTAAACGGCTCCGTGTTCATGACTTCTAATTTATGCCGATACCCTTTTGCTATACTGGATTCTGATCCTATTAATTGGGAATGCTTCATCAATAATGCCTTCATCCTATCTTTCATTTTTTCTGGACATTTAATTTCATCATTTATACCTCCCTCCTGCATCTACTTCTTAATCAAATTGATTAATATTCAAACACTTCAACACTTTCCCCATCATCCCATTTAATATATTCTCTCTCTATATCTTATACCTTTTCTTCGGCATTTATTTTTAATCCCAACTTATCAATTACATGCATACCAAATATCACATCTATCCTTAACCCCGGTACTACTATAAATTCGTTTTCATACTTCGTCTTTCCCACTTCACATTCCAGAATTACCTTCTTATTCACATTTGCAAATCTCTTGCTATTCGGTGCTATTAAATTAAACTTCCTAACAGGCATCATCCTCTCCATTAACCTTTCCCGTTTAACAAAATCTTCAGACACTAACGATGCTTCTGCTCCCGTATCAATGAGTATTTTACTTCTATTATTTTCCACCTTCAATTTAATTATCAGTAATAAACTTTTATTCAAATCATTTTCCACTTCGTATTTTATGTGTTCGCGCTGGTGTTCGTATCCATTAATTCTTAAGGGCTTACTTGGTTTGTCCTCATTCAAAAATCCTGATTCGACGAAGATAGTCCTGTTTGACTCGTAGTTTTAATGTTGATTTGGTTTATTCCTATGTTGTTGTTGTTGTCGTGCATATTGACTTATGTTCCTGTCGTGGTTGGTTTGCTCCGTTTCTCTTCTTGGCGTGTTTCCTGTATTCCAATTTCGTCTAAAATTATTATTGTAGTTACTAAAATTGTTTCTATTAAAATTTCCCCTAGAATCTCCACTATTTCTTTGATAGCTTGGTCTATTATTTTCAGTGCTCTTTTGCGGTCTAACCACATTTACTTGTTGCCTTTGCATTCTACTTTCCACCACACGACTTTGTCGCAACTCATCACAAGGGTGTAAAATTTCCAGGAATATCTCTCTATCCATTATATTTTGAATCGTAGTATAATGTTTTATCTCTTCTCCAAAATGTCCTGCTAAGTACTTTATAATTTGTCTTTCTTCCAACGGAAGATCCTGTTGCTTTGCTATTCTAGATTTTGGTATGGCGTATAATTCTCGTGTCATTCCTAAGTTCTGATTATATTTTCCCGTAATTAAATTATCTCTCGCTTGTACTGCTGGTTGTCCTCCCAAAAGTGTCTTAGAAATCTAACTCCATTCAGTACCTGAAATGTTCCTATCTCATTTTCTATCAAGTCCAACCAAATTTCCGCGCATCCCTTCAACATTGACCTAACGAGGTTTAAATTGTACCTTTCGTCCGTTGATCCTTGTATTAATTTTCTTATATTATTTAAAAACATTTTTGGATTTATCTTGTTGTCCCCGTAAAATTTCGAATATTGCTTCACTGATATCTCCGGTCTATTTATCCTAATGTATTGCCCCTTATTTCTACCAAATTTTTCGAAGTCTGATTTTAAATTACCTAATTCTCTATTTACATCATTAAATCCTATCTCACAATTTCCTTGAATTTCTTGCATCTTTATACCTAAATTTGTAATCCTATCATTAGTTTCCTTTTCACACGTTTCCTGATCTAATTTAACTTTCCAAACTTCGTCCCTAATTTTATCTATATCGTCCATGATTCTAATAAATTTATTTTGGAATTGTACTTGAATTTTCGCGATTGTTTGATTCGTTTCTTTTAATCCATCGTTTATATTTTTAATTTTGGCACCTAACCTTTCTCTATTTTCATTAATTTGCATATTGGTGGCCTCTTCGCTTGTGTCCATTTTTTTAGTTAACGCTAATAAAATTGACCTCATTTCGGATTTTGTGATATCTGCTGTTCTTGACTTTGACTTCGTGCTAATTTTCGCCCTTGTATTTCCGTCGGTGTATCATGTAAAATTACGCTTTCTTGAGACCCTATTTCTACCCCTTTATTCATTAATGTTTCTCTAGTTTTCTTTATTCGTATATCCATTTTTATTTGAATTCTATATTTTAAAATTTTTAATATTTTAAAATTCCTTCCTATCTAATGCAAATTTTAACTTTCCTAACCCTTGTGCTTTTTGGATTGCTAAATTTCCTACAATTTTCTGGTTTCTAAATTTTTGTGTTATTGTCGCCCCTATAATTTTTATTTTTTTTGTGTTGTTTCCGCCCCTACGACTTTTAAATTTTTTTGTGGTGTTTTTGCCCCTACGATTGGGTCGCCAATATTATTGCTGCGATATCGCATTTACGTTGGTTATCATTATTATTGCTGTGATCCGCTCCACGATTGGGCGTCTATTAATTATTGCTGGGGAATGCCCCACAATTGGGCGTAATTATTATTGCTGTGAAATCCCCTTTGCAAACCCTACGATTGGTGCGCAATTAATATTGCTATAAAATCCTTACGATTGTGCGCCATTATGATCGCTATGAAATAGCCTTTTTAGGATTTAAGCCCTTACGATGCGTACCATTAAAATTGCTATGAAATTCACATTTTTTTTCTATCTGTTGAAATAATTTATATGAAGCAATCCAAAATTACACAGTATAATGCTTGGTAATAGGTACAGTTTTATTGTCAATTCAAGAATTAGCCCCTGAATAAATTATTCACACTTAATTTTCCTGAAAGTCAGCAAAAATATCTTTGTGATTACGCTAAAATACCTGTCGAACGTTCAAAGTGGCTTTCCCTATTTTCAAATCCTTAAATGATCTTGTTGTTGACTCTTATAGATATATAAATTAAAACAGTCTATAACTAATAAAAATTTTAAGATCTCCAACCTGCGTTTTCCTTGCTCGTCACTGGAATTGCCTCAAAGTGTCTGTGGTTAGCACCCCTTGATTGTTATGGCTCGACTTGCTTCACTTGATGTACCAGATTGATGATTATGGTTGCTTATATTTTTCCCTTTAGATTTCTGGAACAACTTTGAGTATCTTCACGTAATTTTAGACGTACAGTTAATATGCTTTTAGAGTATTTATCCAGACGGACCCCTGTTTCGAATCTTTATTTAAATACGTTTACTCGCATCTTTATTCAAAAGCGTTTACTTGAATGTTTTACTCGAAACCGTTTACTTTCCTTGGATATTTACTCAAAGCCTTAAATTTGTTAAATATTTAAAATAAAATACAATTAATAGTTTATCTTACGTTTTACGCGTAAAAACGGCCTATTCTTTGTGGCACATTTGGCACTTCCAAATTTTTACTCTTAATAAATTATTTACTTTCACTAATTTTACTGGTACGTAATTTTCACTTTAAATCGATGTGATTTGTGCCTTTGTTGAAGATATACTGTTTATTTACGAGTTCCATATCCTATTTATAAGCTCCACCTTTCAACGCTCTAATTAGCGCGCATTGCGAGTTTATTGTTAAACGTTTGTAATTTCCACCTATCTCTGTAGAACCTTGTGATTTCTCAAATTTCCTGGTTTTAATTGTTGTATTTTCATTCAATTCCGCACGTCGACATTCAATATATCATAGCATCTCCTTAGAATTTCCAAATATCCATTTCAATCCTGTCACGTATTTCATATTTGTGTCGTTTATAGTTCAAGGCTTATCGTATTGCAAACCGCCTGTTATTTATTTTTTGTTATTGGAAATATGTTAGATTTTCATGTAAATGTAACGTTCCTAATCACGTATTCATTTTCTATTAATGACGTATTAGAATACGTTTACTTATTCATACGTTCACATTTTTGACGAAATTATTAAATATTTAGAATGCCAGTTTATCTATCTTTCCTGATAATGTATTTATATTGATGCAATTTGTTGCGTTTGGAACCTTATCTTTTATTCGTTTCTAATTCATTTTGGACTTATAAGTTTAACTCAAAACATATTATACGACATACACATTCTTATTTTAGTTAAATATTATCTAATATGTTCGTGTTAAATATGACTACTCTGCTACTCCTGTCCTGATGAGCCCCAATTAAGGCAAAACGCGTCGACAGGATGCCCTTGTGGCTAATATTGAGTCACTTGCCAATAAATTTCATTCTTTGATATTATTTTAAGACTCATTAGATTTACTTATTCTTTATAATTATAATCTTTGGCTATGGAAAGAGGCAGTTGAACCGGATCTCATCTGTGCGAACTGTTGATAAAACCTGCATAGTCAGGTGAAACAGCACGAAGACACAAATTGTGGGCTAGGTGATGCTGTACTTCCCATAATGTGTTCGTGTTAAATATTACATCTTAGCTACTCTTGTCCTGATGAGCCCCAATTAGGGCGAAACGCGTCGAAAGGATGCCCTTGTGGCTAATATGGAGTCATTTGCCAATAAATTTCATTCTTAGATATATATATATATATATATATATACATATATATATATATATATATATATATATATATTGTATGTAATTTCTTGGGATTTAAATCATAAATGTAAAAATGCTTTTTAGTATTTGTATGCTTAAGTCTACAAAAAATATAAAAATATTAAAACTTAAATAAATTATAACAAGTTAATCTAAAAATTTTAAAAGAAAATTTAACTGCTATACAACTCACATATTAATATTGAAATAAATGGTCTACATCTAATATAAAGCACAGAACACAATCCATTATGTACTTCTTTGATTATTGAATGTAAATGGATTTATTATTTTTGATAGAAACTATATATATTAAATAGGCTTGCCAATGCAAAGCTACTACGGAAAACATACAAGTTTTATCTAAGCAGATAGTATAGGAACATTGATAGAATGTTATTATTACAAACTGTATAGTTTTGCAAATGATTTCTAATATACAAGGTTGGTCATTAGGTTTACGACTTTATAATATTGCGGTAAATATGCGTGATCTGCTTTAGTGTTGATGCTGTTTGCATGACGCTGTATCTAGATCATTTCCAAAATATTCCTTTCTTTATCATTAGGTTCAGTACTCAAAATATTCACGTTATTAAAGTCAAATGTATGCAACTTGTCTAACGCATGTTTTGCAAGGGCTGTGCATCTCTTGTGTAATCTTATTGAGTATTAGTGTTGATATATTCTACGATAGATGTATTGTTTAGTATTGCCGATATATAAACCATCGCAGTCTTTACAATTAACTTTGTATATACAATGAGTTTTTCTTTATTATGGGTGTTACTTTTTAATTTTGTGAATAGATGTTTATTAGTATTATTAGATTTATGTACAATTTGGATATTATATTCCTTTAAACACTGTTGAATTTTTTTCGAAACCTTGGCATGGTATTCAATGCTCACATATTGTCTGGTGTATTTTTATTTTTAGTGTGTTTTTCCATTTGTAGTGTTATATAGTTTATTTATTCTATCTCTAATTATAGGTGTGTAGATTTTACAGGGATATCCATTTTTAACTAATGCATTTTAGATTTTGTTTAGAATAGCTGGGCGGTAAAATGCGTGGGTAAATGCTAATGCTATCAATCAAATTTTTAGTTACGTTTTTTTATGGTTAGGCACGTTTGAGCAAAAGTTAAGGTATCTTCCTGTACAAACACTTTTGTGTACCATTTGGTATAAATTTTACCTGTATTGTCATAATGTATTTCAAGGTCTAGGAAATTAATAGCTTTGTTTATTTCTTTTTCGTAAGTAGAGTGTATGCGTGGATGGTAAGCATCAAATTCAGTTAGTAGTTCGTCAGTTTTTTGTGTTGGGATACATAATATGCAATCGTCTAAAAAACGCTTAAAAAAGTAGGGTTTAAAGGAAAGAGTAGGAATTACCGTTATTTCAAATTCTTCCATAACTAAGTTTGCGATAATGGAAGAAATTGGAGATCCCATGGCAGTGCCAAAAGTTTGGGTATAAATTTTGTTGTTATATGTGAAGTAGGTTAAGTTTAAACATAATGTTATTTAGAACTTCAATAATTGTATGTTTTCCGTATTATCTTTGCATCGACAAGTCTGTTTAATATATGTAGTCTTTAACAAAAATAATAAATCCAATTACATTCAATAATCAAAGAAGTACATAATGGATTGTGTTCTGTGCTTTATAATAGTTATAGACCATTTACTTCAATGTTAATTTGTGAGTTGTACACCAGTTAAATTTTCTTTTAAAATTTTTAGATTAACTTATTATAATTTATTTAAGTTTTAATATTTTTATACTTTTTTTAGACTTAAACATGTGATCATGGTTTAATATATCGAAACGCGTATTGTTTATATACAAATACTAAGAAGCATTTTTACATTTATAACTTACATCGCAAGAAATTACACACAAATTGAAATTTTTAAGGTTAACAAACGTTTTACATATATACATATATGTATGTATATATATATATATATATATATATATATATACATATTGTAGTAGTTTTAAAGGGCTAAATCTACATATAAACAAAGTAATTTCAAAACACCCTGTATAAAGGAAACAACCAGAATTTACGTGCGAAATTTATTGCAGTTAGTTCATTTTTAAGTAACAAGTATTAACAAAATTTTACAAATAATAAATAAAATTTAGTTAGGTTCGTAAAGAAAAAAATGTTAGAAGCCCATGCAATTAATGTATTAATTTAAATGAGTTTAATTGAACGGTTATTTACGTATAATATGCATAAAAGCGTGTAAAAATTAATAATGCCAAGGTGAAACGCGTTGCTAACAAATAAATATATCGGTGGGGTTGAATTACGCTGAAAATCCAACTCGTAGAAATGTTATTTAAAACGCTCGTTAAAATTAAACACCTGCAGATTTCTAAATGTCAAGTTCCATGTATTTTTGTAGATAATAAACAAGTTTCAAAGAATATCTGGTAAACGGTCAGATGTTTTCCCATTAAACGCTAATGAGCGGTTATTTAAAGCACGTATTTTGGGGTCCACATGGAAAGGTAGAACGCGGTCTGGAATATCGATTTCTACCACTCAAACAAGGAGAGAAGCAGACGTAAAATATGCATAAACAAGGGACAGCGTTAGTATAGGCGGGATTTGTAAAACGTCAATGCATAGTCTATTGGTCGATATCGTTAGTCGCACATCAGACAAGACACGGGAATATTGAATATTAATTTTCAGAAAAGATCGTAACGACGCGCTGAATACGAGGATTTACAAATCGGTTAAACCATAATTTTAAGAACGTGTTATTGTAAATGAAAGACTTAGCGTGAAATGCGGCCAGAGGTGGCATCGGAAATTGTATAAATACCTTTTCAAAATATAACAAAAGCTCTTAGTATTTTGAACGCCTCAGACTACGTACCAAAGCTACCACGAGCTTGTAAGTATAGAAATCATTTTAAATTATATAGCACGGTGTTAGCCTCATAACTTGTACGCGGTGTGTGCCAAGTTTACATTTTTTATTGAGGTATCACATACATTTTTTTTAACAAGCTCGTGTAGTGACGTTATGTAACGTGGATCAAATTAAATAATTATGAAAGAAGTATAATTAATTTGGAGTTGGAAATTGGATACACCGTGTAGGCAGCGCAAGCAGCTCAACTTGGACGGGGTTCTTCTACTAATAGCTAGAAACGGCCTGCAGAGCAGAGAGAAGCAAATACACGGCATCGTCAAGGGAGCAGAGATCTTCTAGAAATTCCAGGTAACGCTTTGAAACTGTGTTGTTATAAGCTATGAAACTATGAATATTGGGTGACGTATGGGAGTGAATTTTGAAGGTAGTGTGCATTATTTTGCGTATTGAAGATAATACGTATAACTAACTTTATTATGATATTTAAATAGAAATTTGAAGGTGTATATAAAGCTTATTAACGTTCCATCAGGAAGTTAAATTTGTAAAGAGTACATGGGTTTGTTTTTTTGTTTATTGTAAGAGTATGCGAAGTATAAGGGCATACATTATTCATAATTAACTGGGTTATCATGAGCTCACCATACTCCAGAGTTTAAGTAGATTTAAAATAAATTGAAAAAAAGAATGAGAAATAAGATATTATTCAGGGCCCATTTACACCGGGTATATTATATGTGTTGGATAATTTAAATTAAAATACAGGACATTACAAAATAGGATTTATGGAGGTGTAACTTGAACACTGAAATGTGGATAATATTGAATTTTATTTGTAAATAGTGATAAATAAAAGATTGTATGATTGGTGTATTTTGTGGTTTTATTGAGAGTGTGCGTGAACGATGCAAAGCATAATAGTGAATCTAGGTATCCAAGAGGAGGTCCAACTGAGCTAGCCGGAAGCAGTTGAAGAAAGCAATTCAACCGAAGAAGATAGGAATCTGGGTAAGAAATTAATTTTTGAAAATTTTTCTATTATGTGCAATTTTCGAGTTTTGAAAATTTAATAAAATTTTCGAATATATTTTTGTTGGTGGGGCTTTCACCCGAGAACCACGGCAATCTTATAGCGACCCAAAAGTGAGGCTCGAGTTCCAAGTAGAATTTTAGTAATTTTATTCCAGGAAACTGGCGATCTGAGAGAGAGAGAGTTTGTGTTTTGTATAAATTTAAGAATATTTTGAGTGTGTGTGGGTGTGATTTAAACGTTTGCATAGAAAGGAGTGGTTAAGAAGTCAAGGAGTGGAAATTGGAAGTGACGATAGTGCCTTGTGTGATAAAAATTCGAAAATGGAGGAAGCTGGAGGTAGTAGGGATCAGTCGAAGACGGAATCGGGAGAAGCTGGAAATGAATTAATTTTGAGAATGCTAGAGAGGATGAATGAAGAATCTAACAGAACATTAGAGGAAATGAGATTAAGTAGGGAAGAATCAAACAGAAAATTTGATCAGATGAGCGCTGAATCGAATAGAAAATTGGATCAGATGAGTGCAGAATCGAATAAGAAATTGAAACAAATTAGTCAGAAAATTGACAATTCGACGAAAGAATTTTCAGAATTTAAGAATAGTTTGACGGTAAAAATGGGGGAAGTTGAGAATAGGGTTGATAAAAATGAGCGCGATATTTGAGGTTAAATCTGGAAATGGGACAATTAAGGACTGATGTAAGGATTTTCTGTGAGGACGAGATTAATGCTAAGATGACTGATGTAACGGACTCGTGTAAGGATCAGTTAGGTCGGGTTGAGAGAGAAGTGACCGGGATTAAGCATAATGTAGCGACTTTAATGGGGGATGGTCCAAGGTTTGTAACAGGTAATGTGTCCTTAGAGCAGCAGATGAAATTTTATGGAGATAGTAGAGTTAACCCGCAAATATTTATTAATAACGTTAGAAGTTTAATAAATAACTTATACGATGAACAGGCAAAGTTAAATGTTGTAAAAGCTTTACTAAAAGATCATGCTGAAGCTTGGTATAATTTAATAGGACAGGAAATTGACACCTACACGGACTTTGAAGACAGATTTTTGAAACATTATTGGAGTGACCACAGACAAGACCAGGTACGACACGATTTAATCATGGAGAAATTTAAGGGAGAATTTATAAAAAGTAGGGAGCAATATGCTATACGAAAGTATAGCATAGCGAAGCAACTGAACCCACCACTGACGGACCGACAGATTATAAAATATTTGTCGCGACATTTCGAGGTTGAGGTAAGACAGCACGTAGCACTACAAAACATTGTGGACAGGGAGATGTTTCTGGAGTACCTGCAGAGGTACGATCACGTAAGCAGTGGACGACCTCGGGAACATAGGGAAAAACAGATAAACACGGTTAGGTTCGACAACAGACGGGACAACTACGCTAGAAGAGGGAATAATTATGCATACCAGCGACAGAATTGGGAACCGCGAAGGACCTTTTATAGAAGCAACAGTTTAGGAAGGGGAACTGCACCGAGACCGGGCCCTACAAGACAGAACAGTTCACCGGACTAACGGGAGACTTCAAATACAAACACGGAACGAGTGGAAACGCCTAGGACATACGCTGAAGTGACAGCTAGACCAGGACCGAGTAGGGAAAACAGAACAGGATAGGATTTTTAAAGAAGGACAAACCACTAAACATCACTGTGTACAAATATGAACATCCTAGTAAATTTTTGAAAATAGAGGAAGAAATTGAGCCAGAAATTGTAGAAAAATTTTGTTTGCCCAAAATAGAAATTAAAATTTTTAAGAAAAATTTAGGAGCATTATTAGATTCAGGAGCTGAGACGAGTTTGGTATCGGAGGAATTCGTCAATGAAACTAAAGGTAAAGTGTGTGATAAGATAATGCCAATAAAAAGAAGTCACCTGGTTGCGCCGAATAAAAAACGATTTGCTGTTGTGAATAGTGTGGTTATTTTGAAAGTAGAGTTAGGTTCAGTAAGCTGTGAACAAGAATTTATAATTGTACCTGGGTTGAAGTTTAAAGGGATATTAGGGGTCGATTGCATGATGAAGTTAGGGGTTATAATAGATATGGAGAGGAAAATAGTTAGGATTAGGGATAGGATATTGCCCTGGAAGGCACGTTATGATGTCACAGAAGATGACATGGGGTTATGTATAAATAGTATAGAGGGAGATGATAAAGAAGTGAGAGAGATCGACTCAGGGGAATATAGTGAAGAAAAGTTAGATGAGGTACAAGTAATAGTGAAAGAAGAAGCTGAACAAGTAGAGGTAGAGTCAGGCGCAGAGTTAATAGTGGATAACGAATCAGAATTAAGAAGGTTAGAAGTAAAGACAGCATTATGTGACACACAAGAGGTAAATATAGGCATAAGTGAGTTAAGGGGCAAAGATAATTTTGGCAATTCGAATTTGAAGTTGAAAAATTTTTGTGAAATGAATATTGTACGTAAAAGGTCTAGAAGAGATGAAAAGTTTTGTATAGTGGGGAGATATAAAGATGTTGAAGTAGTAGCGTTTGGTTTGTCCACAGAAAAAGAAATAATAATAAATAATAAACAGACAAGTGTAGGTACTGCAGAAGAAGAAATACTTAAGAGTCAGGATAGTAGGGATAAGTTTATTTTATGTGAAGTAACAGGGATGATAAGTATAGAAATAGAAGGAGGAGAAATAGGGATGAAGAGTATTAGGATGTTAGAAGAAAGACTTGGAGGATTAACAAAAGAGTCAGATTTAAATAAGATGAAGATTAATGACAAAAAGATAGAGATAGGTGAATTTTAGTATAGAAGTAGAAGTAGAAGATAGAGATAGCGATAGGTGTATATAGAAAAGTAGAAGTAGAAATAGGATAAATGTGGATAGGTGTATATAGAAAGTAGAAATAGGTGTATAATAGTGAAAAATTTAAATAGATAGGGATAGAAATAGGTGTATATAGAAGATTAGAAGTAAGTAGTATAGAAAATAAAACTAGATATAGGATAAATATGGGAGATAGTTAGACATAGTTATAGAATTAGGTAGGTATAGGTAGGATGAGATAGATAGTAATAATAGGTAGGGTTAAAAAATATGAAAAGGAAGATAAAGGGAAAAGTACAAAAAGATGCACGTAAAGAGTCAATAAAGAACTAAAGGGTGAAATAAAAGAAGAAAATACAATGAAATAAGAGAGTGAAAGTTAATAATAGATAAAAAATAGTTAGGTAAAAGATAGTGATATGTGTGAATAGGTAATTAGGAATAGAGATAGGTGTAGATAGATAGAAATAGGTAGATAAGTAGTCTTTAAAGTTATAAAACAACCGCCATTACCTAACTAATTTGAAAATGCAGGTCTTCTTACGAGTTTTTGGAATCGGCAATTCAACTAAATGCAAACACTTTTATAGATTAAGTTATTTTAAATTGCTACACGAGTTTAAGGAGTAGCGTTTTAAAGTTTTCCTTGCATATATAACCTCTCATTCGGATCACTAGTATCCATATATTAGGTAAAATTGTATCACCCAAATGAGACCCTTTACTAGTCACGTAATATAGACCAATAACAAACCTTTCAGCTTATAACAGAACATTTTATTTGCAAATGCTCTCATCAATAATCAAAGATCGACCTGCACTACAATACTTAAATTCCAATCATGTTAAACGTTAATCCTTACAAATGTTTCCTTTAGAAATATCAAATTTTGTTTTGATATCGCTGCTTATCATGCAAACGTTGACTTATATTGAATGAAATAAGGGGCAAGTTCTCGACTATTTTCTAGTACCTCCTTATGGAGACTTTATGGACATTTTTTAGTAAAATAAATGAGTTTCTATTATTAAAGGGTTTGCCGTGTTACAGAATAAATGATATAAGTATAATATTTATATTTTAGCAAGTACAACACAACGTTATTAATAAAAGCTTACGCTATTATGATTTATTACTGCGAATCATGTTGTCATTAACCAAATTCATCAATATATATATATATATATATATATATATATTTATATACATATATATATATATATGTGTGTGTGTGTGTGTGTGAGTGTGTGCTTCGTGCGTGCGTGTGCGCGTGCGTGTGTGCGTGCGTGCATGTGTTTGTATGTGCGTGCGTGCGTACGCGTGTGTGACCAGGGTAGAAAATTAAATAATCACCTCAAATAATTTTAATCACCGTGTAGAAGCTTTGGGAAAAGGTACGCGTTATTAAAACCGTGAAGCATAAAAATTCATTCGTTTCATTAAAAATAAGGGAGTTAAATTATTTACAAGACGCTTGCTATAAAAAAGGAAGCAGTATTAAAATGCTCTACGTGTAATTTAATTATTCCGAGTAAAGAAACAAATGGAAATTACGTGCAAAATTTATATTAATTAACTCAATTTTAAGTAACCGGCATGAAACAAAATGTACAGATAATAATTAATATTTGATTAGGAGTCACTAAAAATTAAAGGGTATTATTTTTAATTGGAGTTAATTGGACCATTAGTAACATATAATATGTATAAAAGCTAGTAAAAACCCAATAATATTCAGATCGTAGAGGTATTATGTTTGAACACCTGCGTATTTTTAAATGTTTTATGTTCTGCGTAAAATTTGCAGATAACAAATGGTTACAGAGAATGTTGGAGAAACCGTTGCTTAATATTTACGGGAAATGCTAATAAGGTGGGTTATTTCACAAGTACACGTGGACTGAAATAATCGATAATAAACAATATCAATTTGCACCAATAAAAACAGGTTAGAAAAGGAAAGAGAAAATGCGTCATGCAAAGACACTAATAATTAAAGGCGGGATTTGAGCAACGTCACGAGGGTCACGATTGGTTGAAAATAAGATGCAAATATCAGAGGTAGAAACAACGATTTCTGTATAAAATTTAATTAGGTATTCTCAGACGTTGCGTGCCCTGTCGAAGTTTCTGAGATTTAACTGGTGCGAGTGCAAATTTAATAAGAACCGACGCACAGGCGGTCGAGATGGGAACATAGTATACAAAATTCTTGAAACTGGCCGTTTTGAGGACAAAACCGACAGACAGGCTAACCACTATATATACCCGGGTTAATATGAGTTGAGCTCTCTTAAATTTTCGATTTGATTCAATGCGTTAAACAGTGCTTTTTAGTTTTCCGATTTTAATAGGATAATTTAAACAGTTTGCTCGTATATTTTGGTGATTTAAAACAGTTTGTACTTTACGTGCTACAATGAATGTAATTTAGTGCACTTAGAAAAGAAGATACAAGGTAATAAAGTCTAGTATCACTGTACCAATTAGTCAAATTTGCAACGACCAATGAATACACAAAAGTAGGCAGTTTTGGCGTATATTTGTGAAAGAAGTATGAATTTCTTTGCTATTTTTCGGGGGTATTAATAATTAAATGATTCGTAAACGTGTCTGGATCCACATAACAAGCTTCATATATACACAAATGAGTTCCGGAAAAGCACTGAAACAACTTTAGAGAAATGGTGGTGTAGAAAATTTTAAAGGCGACCTGTAATACGAGGACTTAAACATAACCCTGTTGGATTGGTGTGATTAACAGAGGACGATGTACATTGACGCCACGAGTGCATTAACCTTCAGGTAACTTATGCTTTGTTGTTCGATTTTTGATGTTTGGTGTGTGTTGAATAACTTTATAATTGATTTACTTAAAATGGACAGTAGTGAAATTGTACTAACAACAAATTTTTAATTTTAAGGTGAAATTTTCTTGTTTAAGTAGAAAGGGGTATTTAGTATTTATGTTCTGGATTATGATGAAAATTTGGGTGTCTTTGAGCTCAATTAGACGAACCTGGTTAATTAACGTAAATGGGTGGGAAAATGCTCCCTTTGTACTCAGACTCAGGTCTGCATATAATGTTATATTAATTAGTAGGCATCTACAAGGACTTTAATTCTGGATGCACATTAAAATGATAATAAATTTAATCTTGAAATTTTTTGATACTGAAATTTATGCTAAATTTTAATTTTGAAATTTTAATGTATTGTGAATATTGATGTAAATAGAGTTAACGTTGGTGTTTGTGATAGGAATGTGTTTGTTTTTTTTTATGATTGAGGATGAAAGTTTTAACTAGGTGAGCAGCCGAGGCGGAAAAGAGTAAAGAGGCGATTAACAGAAGAAAGTCAACGGAACAGTTAAGTTAATAGCTTTTTGTAGGTTTCACAGCATTCTTGACGCCCAATCTGTGGGGCTCGATTCGAAAACCGTAGTTCCCGTATTTTGGTGGAATCACAGCAATATATATATATATATATGTGTGTGTGTGTGAGTGTGTGCTTCGTGCGTGCGTGCGTGCGTGTGTGCGTGCGTGCATGTGTTTGTATGTGCGTGCGTGCGTGCGTGCGTGCGTACGCGTGTGTGTGTGTGTAAAGAAATTTCTGTATATACTCGTTTTTATAGCAGTGTATTTGTTGAAGCACTCAGCATTTATTAGAAGACTCAGTATGTTATATTAGAAATGCATAAACCCCGTTATCTACATGCTTCATCGGTATTATGTAACTTAATTGTACTTTCAAATAGAATGGAGCAAGTTCTGTAAGGAAAAATACATTTTTGAAAAGTCCTTGTCCATTGTCAAAGTACTCATTAAGGGAACGCTGTAACAGATTTATTTAAACGCGTTCCAAACAATTACGATTTGCAGGAATTTAATTTTAATCCAATTTCACAACAAGATTAAAAGTATTGAAAAGCGACCACAATAACGTAAAACATGCGGTCGAGCTTTTTTAACAAGGAACATGTATTTTAAATCGAAAAGCGTATTTTACTAAAAGTTTCGAGAAAAATACTAGGTAAATGATATTGTCCATAACTTAGGATAAGGAATTTAAACGTTTGTTTAACAATTAGTGAAGGCAATAAATCAAGAAAAAAGGGTCTTAAATGAGAGATTGATAACTATTAATCTAGAAGACAGCAGATAACGCGTATATATGTATTAATCAATGTTAGCCTCGGGGCTATTTGAACGACAAGTTTGATAAATATTGCATCATTTCTTCAGGCCCTTTAAATTTAACTAATCAAAACATAGGAACAACGCCCAAAAATTGTGGGAACTTTCTAGATTTTATGACGTAGTTACATTTGATACTATATGACCAATCAAAGAAGGCGGTCAGAGTCAATATTTTAGTACTCGCTAAAAACATCACAAGGTCAGTTTTGAATACTCGTTTTAAAAGTCACAATATTAGTATAAAGTAGTAAATAGCAGACTTGAGAAGTTATGGCTGCTTTGAAGGAGTAAAATTTTTGAAGTAGATAATTAAACTGGTTTTTAAATGAATGAACAATGATGAATTACGGCAACATGAATTTTTAAATTGAAAGAAAGCAGATGGTTAAATAGATCATTAAATTTTAAAGGAATCGCGAGCGGTATTAATATATGGATTTTGAAAGCAGATATGATTTAATTGAATTTAATGGTAAATTAATTTTTAAAGATTTGGACGATCTTGGTATATAAGCTTGAAATACAATTTTAATTTTATTTTTTTTTAATAATTTTGGACGTGTATGCAAGTTTGCGATATGGAAAAAGGACAACCAGCATAATTCAACGGTAAAAGAGAATTTTATTATTCTAAAATTTTTAAAAGAGCATTTTTTCATTATTTAACCAGATTAAATTACGTAGACTTTATGTGTAAATCTTGTTGTGCAGGTAAATAATTAAAATTGAGGGTGATTGATCCTCGGTATTTTTGGCTTTATATAATAAGAATTATTAATCATAACTGATCAGCTACATTCATATCCGATTTAAAAGGGTCATTAAAATTCCCCAACTTAATTTCTAAAAGTTTGTGCGTAGTACGATTTAAATAGGGAAGGATTTGTGAATGAAAATCCTAATCAGAAAGAGAAATTTTTAAACTCTATTTTAGTGTGACCGAATGATTATCTAGCAGTTATAAAAATTTTGAACTCAGACCTAAGATATTATTTGAGGGAAAAAGCCTTTATGGCAATATTGGATTCCATCGGTAGATTTTAATGTTTGTATGAAGGTATTTTACTTGAAGCTATATGTAGGTTTTTTGAAAAATTGTTTGTAAATAATATTTGATGTCATTATAAGTTTGATGTTTAACCATAGTGGCTTCGTTTAAGCTGAAGTAACAAAATAATTACGGCAGCACTTTTAATTTAGATCAGCCATAGTCCACAGCAACTTCTATCGACGCCCAACCTGGGGTTCATTTTAATCGCTTTAATTCACAGCATTATATATATATATATATATATATATATATATATATATATATTGTAGTGGTTTTAAAGGGCTAAATCTACGTATAAACAAAGTAATTTTAAAACACCCTGTATAAAGGAAACAACCAGAATTTACGTGCGAAATTTATTCCAGTTAGTTCATTTTTAAGTAACAGGTATTAACAAAATTTTACAAATAATGAATAAAAAATAGTTAGGTTCGTAGAGAAAGAATGTTAGTAGCCAATGCAATTAATTTATTAATTTAATTGAGTTTAATTGAACGGTTATTTACGTGTAATATGCATAATATTCGAAATAATTTTCTGCATCATATAAATAGGGACTTTTAAATAAATAGGTTCACGCTATCGGAATGTTGGAAATTCGCAGTATAGCTTTATGACCATTGTAAAGGATTCTGATATTGATAAACAAAGTCATAAAAGAAACTTTGACCAATAAATAAGTATTGGAACTGCTTATAGTTTTTAGTTGTAATCCAAAGTGCGATGATGAAGGGTGTCAAAGATTTTGTTGCAAATAAACGAAACTTTCTGCAGATGCAGGACGCCGTAAGAAAAAAGTTTGTAAAGCATGGGAAGGGTAAGGCCACTTCCCAGCAAGAATTCGAAGAGCATTTGCAAGTCACGGCATCCCATTTACAAGATCTTACCAAGAAACTACCTGTAAAACAGGAAGTTGAAAGCAAGGATATACTTTTGAGGAAAATTAAGCAGTCTATCCTTGAGTAACGGTTTGTTTCATATTTACTATGCAGATATACTGTTAGAGTTAAAACGACAGTATTGAAAAGTTAGTTTAGTAAAATATGACACAAAAGCTGTTGAATGGAGATTGGGAAACAGTGTGTTGAAAATTGATCCGGAAAACAGCTACATAACCCTAATGTATCCCGGTACAATAGGTTTATATAATCTGCTAGCTCTTAAAAATATCAACCACGAAGATGGTGATTTTAATCTACCTTATGATTTGATAAATTACTTGGATATGATAAAATTTGCGTCGATATTTAAAAGAAATTTCACACCATTCAACGATTTAGCAGCATTTCCGACAAACAGCAAAAGGTTTGAATGATCTGCACTTATACATAACACCGAATATCAGAAAAGTTCAAAGGAGAAGAAAACTGGAACAGAATTTCCTAATTAGTTTTATAAAAAATGAAATAATACCCGCGTCCAGTATCTCAACAATATCCACGAATTAATTGAATCACTAAAATTACCAAACGCAACCTATCAGACATGTGATACAAGTGTTAAGCATATAAATGGAACAATGTCTGTAATCGAGGAATTAAAGGACGAAGATAACTTCACTAAAAATTATACTCAGTATCAAAATGTTTGTTGACCGCTTGGGACGTCCAGAGCGCAAATATGTGTATGTGCAACGAGGTCCTGCAAGCCGGAGTTCGTTATTAACACCTGATGGCCAGGGATATAACACGCAGCAGAAAAGTTTAGTGAATATAGACGATTCCATGTTTGAATCACATTTTGTTACTCAAACAAGCACAATTATATTTAAACTGGGAAAGAAGCAGTTAGTGTTCGTGGTAAGAGATTGGCCGAAATCAAGGATCCTGTGGAAAGAGCGATTGTGTAAATAAAAAGTTTGCAGTTAATCTCATAAATCAAATATTTTCACCCTGTCTAAAAAGTACACAAGATGATCAAAGTAAAGTTAGATTTTTCAGTGCAAAAATGAACGTATAACTATAATTGGACATCCCATCCCGTTGAAGAACCAGATGTAGTAAGTAAACAATATGTGGACATAGAATTGAAGAGACATTTTATTTCCTTATTCAAAGGCACCCAGGACCTCATCGTTAAGTTCAGTTCTATGCATGGTATAATATTGGAATATCTTGAAGAACTAGAAAAGGCTAATAACGCGCTTTACTACTCGCACAGTACGACTGATTGTAATAAATTGTATTCGCTTAACTTAAATATCCAAACTTTAGTATTCGAAATATCTCAAGCAGTTACGGATTATCTAGTAGCGTTGAAGCCTAGATAAAAAACCAAATAGTCAGTATTGTGCAAATATGATTAAGGAAACCATCGCGAAAAAAATATTTAACCCGAATTGCAAAAATTTTATGCGCCAACATACGGTTCTTAGACCTGTAAAAAAGATCTCTTGTAATTTAACATGGTTAAATTTCAACCCTTACGCACGCGTTAATAAAAGTCACAAATATGTTCTTATTGGTTTGTACTGTTTTACTAAGTACGCAACCACTAGACCTTTAAAAAACAAAACCGGTACAGAAGCTACAAAGGCTATGAAATGGGATTAGAGCTATACTATCAGTACATTACATCAAAGATCAATTTGCAAACCGATGAAGGCACATAATTTTACAATAATCCGTTTAAAAATCTCGAGCAAAAATATAAAATTGAACATTACTCCACACATTCAGCAACTAAAGCTAGTACGGTGGAACAACCGATCAAAATATATGACTGTTTTTCGTAAAAGGTTTTTACTTAACTGGATTATTGAACTCTTTAAAGTGGCACAAATTCAACCGATAAGAACTGTCACTTGCTTCACGATTTAAACGATAAACTAATTTTGGCGCCTTCTACAAAGAGAAGTTTCAGTTTACGAATTTACCAGATAGTTATTTAGTTGAAAAGGTTTTAAAGAAGAGAACTGAAGGCCGAGAATTGTTGATTAGATGGTATGAATTCAATGTCCTAAAGTGGGAAAATAAGGAAAGCATAGTTCAGTGGTGTTTTCAACATTCTTTGAACATTTGTAAAACAATCGTTTGCGAGTAAAGATAAACTACATTGTAGACATTCAAGGTTTTAAATTTGAAACAAGCGATTTTTTATCATGGAAGTAGCTGTACTACATTTATAGAGCGGGTAATTGTAGCATCAAATTCTGGACATACTGTTGAATATAACTGACTAAGCGAATCCTTCCACAAACAAATGGGTTTCAACGCAAAATATCTACACGCGCTACACTGGAAAACACTAGCTATAAATGGACTATTTCCTTTCAGTTTGAGTTCAGTTATGTCAAAGGGTTGCAAAAACAACGGATTATCAGACGTTAATTACCAACAACCCAACTACAGAATCCTAAAAGCTACAACTTCCGATCAATTAAGAAATTAAACGATGAGAAAATCAGCTCCCACAGTTACAAATCGCATACGAAAAATAAAATAAATTATGCGAAAAATAATATTGCTATTTTACGAAATGTATTATAGTTATTTTTAACATAAACCAGTGCATCATTAGTTATTCTTTAAAGACCCTGTACGCACACCACGCGTTTCTTTTGGATATATACTAAAAATCGAAACGATTTTTGCTTTAATTGCATGCACCAAATACGCTCATAATAGTACCTAATAAAAAAGTTGGACGGTACCAGTTCAAAATGATATTACGGACAGCGATATTTTTAAAATAGCAGTATTAAACGTTACTTGTATTAGGAAATAGGAATAACGAGTTTCGCTACTAAAGAATTCACAAGCTGATCTTACGTTGTACGTGAACGATTATAAGGCTATTAATGCTACTCGCTTTTCTACACTAAGCGTATGTAATGAAACAATTTATGTCAGTTTCCAATAGATTCAGTGATTGTTTGAATATTAAATTTTAATAATGTACAAAACTTCGACATATTGATTTGCTTTAAAACGTACTTTTTAGTCAATCTTTTGATTTTTGAAAATATTTCAGTTTATTGTTGATTCCAAACTACAAGAGTGTATTTAAAATATATAAATACATTGTTTTATTAGTAAATTTAGACTCGTACTTTTTAGAGCGTAACTTAAAAACTATAAACTTTACTCTGAGAGCATTCTAGACTGTGTTGATAATTAAACTGAAAAGTTGGTTAATCTTAAAAATAAATTAATTCGAATTCTATATGTATAAAGACATTGAACTGCAATATTTCTTGACAGATACCTTCTTAATCTCGCAATATAGAGATAAATGAGATGAATTCTGCAGAATAATGTTAAGGAAAACTTTTATCAAGAGACGCTCCATAAACAGGCGCTGGTGCAGACGCTCCATAAAAAGGCGTTGCAAGAGGCGCCATAAGGAGGTTTTGCCCGAGGCACTGTACAAGGCGCTCCATAACGAAGCGTCGCGCGTGAACCGACCCCATACACTACTTGTAGAATAGTGATTAACATTAACTTGCAATGGATTATACATAAATTAGAAGTAATTTATCAATTCTCAATTAGGAATAAGGAAATTTGTTGAAAAGTTTCACAAATATTATTGTAATATAATTACATATTTTACCTTAGCACGAAAGAATGTCTATGTCTCCACTCCAAAATTCCATGGCCTACATAAATTATATTTTTGAGTAAAAATTTCTTTTAATAAACCAACAAGCTATTGGCAGACGTTTAAAAAGCGTTTAAGGCTAAATTTAGACCATATATACCATAATTTGACTATGAGCTATTAATTAAACCTATCATTTGAATTTGAGACGTTCATTTATAAACTCTAAAATTATTTTTCTTAGCAAATAAGGAATTTTCATTTTAATAACGGAAATACTGTCCCAAAACTGAAAACTCATTTTAGAAACATTTCTGTTGTATCAAATATAATCCGCTAAGTGTAAAATCCCTTCCAAAGCAGTCCTGTTATAGCTCTCGATTTTAAATTTTATGCCACAACAACAATGGTATTATGGAATTAAGATGTGTTTTGCTACAACACGAAGCCTAAGAACACCACCACACTCTATCAATTCGGTAAACAAAAAGTAAGTACCCTGATAGATTCTTAAATTCTTTAAATCGCTTGGTAATAGAGACACAAGTTTGCTTCAAACCAGTGATGACGCAAAAACAAATTAATATGTGCTTATATTCTGCGTCTCAGTTAACAAGATCTAAAAATAGCTTGCGAAGTAAAATAATATAAAGTACTGTGAAATTAGAAAACGCCCACAGACCTGGAGTAGACAGCTCGTTATTAAGTTGAAGCTTAGTTTCAGGGCTACGAAGTAATTAACTCGTAAGTGAACGCTACAAGTCTTTGATATCTAAAGTTTTAAGATTTGTCAAGTATTTCAAGCTTGAATTCATATACTTCGCTAAGGCAAATTGTGATCGTTTCCATGCTTATAGCAGGGAAAGTATTTTTCTTATTTCAAACATGGATTTGTGCTCGTATAAAGTAAATTCGTACAAAAACTCGAAATATCTCTGAGAGCAGCAGGATTTTATCGTCTAAATAAATTAGGGCATCTAGTTTAAGTACTTACCTTAATCAGAATGCACTATGGATTAATAAACATTTAAAAAATTACAGCTATAAAATAATAAATATGAAGTCAGTGTAGAGTTGGGTTTAAAACTAACTAAATCTTGCAATCCTTATTATTAGTGATGAGGCCTACTCTTTCATTTTCGTATTCCAACCATATATCTCCCTGAATATCTTTCATTGAGCTATTTTTAAAAAGATTATCAAACAACTTTTTTATTTAATTTAAAATCGCAGCAACTAGTGCTTTGGTATTTAATACTATGAGATTTTATTTCCGATTTGTTACCAAATATGCAATTGCTAAAAGCATGTTGTTATAAAGGTGTATGTATTTTCAGTAGTTTTGTCACTGTAGCTAGTAGATATACTATGATCTCGATCTCAGTTTCCATGATCTCTAGTGTTCAGTTACTTTGACGTATGCTATGTAATGACCTAATGTCATTGTATTTTGATACAACACGATTGATATTAATGTAAAGAGGAAACTTTCAGGTGAACTTCAACAAAAATAATATAGTACCAACGGAGTAGGATAGTATGTCTTTAGTTTTTGAAAATCCGTAGATGTGTTTGTAAAACGTTTTATTTTTAGGACGATTATATTGGGTAATTTTTCAAATAAAACCTCACAGGTTGCTTGCATTACATCTGTAGATGTGGTTCAAAGTTGTCATAACCAAAGATTATGAGGAATCAATGAAAAGTAGGTGTATAACATCTGTTATGGTTAAAATTACTGGAATGCTTTAAACGTTTTAGTTTTTTCTGATTCTTATTAGGTAGGTAGCGATAAGTCTGTGTGCAACAGCAGCGAGGTAAAGCCCGTCTCAACCGAAGCTGCGCAAACTCTTGTGATACGTTAACATGTCAGTGGCTAGGAAAAAAATTCAGTCGTTTTGATCTCATATTAGGTTGCAAAAGTTAAAAAGCAGCATAGTTGCAAAATATAATGATGTTTTCAAGCAAAAGCGTATTCACCCTTGAGATATGTTGAAAAATTGGGCAACAAGGTAAGGAAGTGGTAATAAGCAAGACTTCTCTCATTCAATATAAATAAAAAACCTACCAATAATAATTATATTTCAATTAATTATCCAATAGTTACTTTTGATTTTGGAAAATTCAAAAATTTTAAAAATATGGTGGTTTTCAATTTCCGTAAAAATATCTTGTACCAAATAATAAGAAGTATGGGGTTCTAAAAGTAAGCGTAAAGACAAGATATACTGAGTGATGTGTGTTAAAACAAAAGCGTTTCAAAGTACATTACCATTCTAACGTCTTGCATACCTCCAAGAAAATTGAATAAAACAGTTGAGTGAAGGCATTGGTTTTAACAAACACATGTACATAACCACTAAAGAGATCAGTAACTTCACTCTAACATAGAGTTGTTGGAGTAATCAATAAACGCTTTTAACTGCAAAAATTCTTTTCTAAGATATTAGTTTATATGCATTGCTGTACTGCCAATGACCCATCGCAGTACACAATTGAATGTGAGCCTAGTTAAAAAGCAGTCATTTGTTTTAAAAGTAAATCGTCATATGTATTTCATTCTTTAATTATATTTTAATGTTTCGAATTTCTATTTAAACCATACAAGTTAGAAAGGGAACAGTTTTAACAATTTATCCAGTATATAGTACCTAGTACCTAGTACCTCTTTGTTCTTAACTTTCTTTGTTCATGATATCTTTATCATACGTTTGTAGCATCACATTTCCTGTCCGCTTCTCCTATTGTCCAGGTTTCACAGCAGTACAGTGCTGTACTGCACACATATGCTTTAAGCATTCTTTTCCTTGTTTCTATGTTTGTAGTCTTTGAATACAGTAATTGCTTTTTCTTATTAAATGTAGCACAACCTTGTGCTACCTTTGTTTATATCTTCTGCGCTTTTTCCATCCTGGGTTATTTCACTTCCTAGGTAGCAGATTTAATCTTTTGTAAGTGCTTGTTTCCTATTTGTTTTCTAGTTTTTGATTTATTTTCTCGTGCTTTACATCCTAATACTTTAGTTCTATTTTGTTAATTTCCATACCGTATCTGTCTGCTATATGCTAATACAGCTAAATCATCTTCAAATCTAGGCATATAAATCTTTTGTCGCAGCATAATAATTCCAAACGCCTTCCTGCATTCGACAGTATTCATTGCCTCTTCAATGTACAAGTTAAAAATTAACGGAGGTAGGGCGCATTCCTGTCTTACCCCTTTTCTAATATCTATTTCTCTACGTTTCTTCTTTAATTCTATTACAGCTGTTTGCTCTTTGTATAAGCTATGTACTATTCGCCTATCCTTAAAACTCATTCCAACGTTTTTCTGTATTTCAAATATTTTTTCCAACTTACTTTGTCGAATGCTTTTTCCATATCTACAAACCCTATATACGCGCTTTCTCTCTTTTCTATTGTCTTCTCCATTATCACGCTCAGAGCTACGTTAGCCTCACGTGTTTCCCTGTTTTGCCTAAACCCAAATTGATCTTCTCCTAGTATTTCTTCAGCCAGATTTTCAATTCGTCTTTGTGCAAATCTAGTTAATACTTTTGACACGTGTGCTGTCAAACTTATTGTTCGAAAATTTTCACAACTATCCGCGCCTCTCTTTTATGGTACAGTGACTATAATGGTACGTTTGAAATCTTTTGATACCTCGCCTGTTTCATACATGCAGCTTACAAGTTAAAAGAGGCGTTTATAACTGCTTGTTCAGCGGCTTTTAGAGTCTCTGCTTGAAAATTATTTATACACGATACCTTACCATTTTTTAGGCCTTTTAATCCTAATTCAAACTCATTTCTAAGTACAGAATAACCAAAGTCATTGTTTTCCATGTCTGATTCCCGTTCTAGTGCTGTTAGTTTCTCTCCTGCATATAAATTCTCTATATATTCTTGCTATCTAACCACTTTATTTAGATTTTCTATAATGAAATCACCTTTCGCGCTTCCTATATTTTTGCTATACGGTTATATATCTCTAAAATTCGTTCTAATTAGTTTGTATGCTTCGTCTGTCTTTCCTACTTCCTTTTTCGTTTGTACCACTTTGCACTTTTCATCAATGTATTGCTTTTTAGCTCTCTTGCATTTGCGAATAATTTCCCATTTTATGGTTTTGTATTTCTGTTTTCCATCTTCGTCCGACCCGTTTTTGTATTTTCGCCGTTCTTCTATTAAATTTAGGATATCCTTTGTCATTTATGGTTTCTTACCTTCTTTTTGTGTCTTCCCCATAGTATCTCTGGCCGCCATGCCTACGCTGGATTTAATGTTATTCCATTCTGTGCCTGCTTCCTTTAGTACCAGAAATTTTCATAATATCTTTAAGCAATTTATTTGATTTTGTTCCAAATTTTACGTAAAAATCTTTATATTTTAGTTTCTCAAAGTCAAAATGCCTTTTTCCATTCACTTTTCCTTTTTTCCCAAATTTTTAAATTAAAGTGCGGTTTTCATAACTACGATGTTGAGGTCAGTGTCTGTATCTGATTCTGGGTAGCTTTTGTAGTCCTTAACTTTATTCCTAAACCGTTGTCTAACAAGAATGTAATCTATTTGATATCTTTCTATATCTCGTGGTATCTTCCATGTGTATCATCTTTTAGTATGATGTTGAAATAATGTGTTTATGATAGTTAAATCGTTTTTGTCGCATAATCTGCCAAATAAACATACTACCGCTCCTTTCCTACCCTCACCTACCGCTGCAATAAAATTCCCTGTAACTATTAAATTTTCATGTCTTTTTACATATCTATACATGTCTTCGATATTCTTGTAGATCGCTTCTACTTCTTCTTCACTGTAGCTGGAGGTGGGTATGTATACTTGTATTATTACTGTATTCACCGGTATGTATTCTAATCTAACCATGAGTACCTTTTAGTTTTTTTGTAGATAGTTTTTTACACAGTGTCCTATCATTTTTCTTATAACTATCCCCTCACCCAAATTTCCTTCCTCTGATCTTATATGAATTACTCTAAAGTCTCCACTCCAAAAATTTCACCACCTCTTGCCACCAAACTTTGCTGATTTCTACTATGTTTAATGCTAACCTATGCATTTTAACTTTTAGTTCTCTAGCTTACCTACTTGCTTCATACCTCTGACATTTCACGCTCCGACTCGCAGAATGTTCTCGACCTTTTTTCTAAAATTTCCAATCGCATCATCCGAAGTAGTCCCTTTCGGAGATCCGAATGGGGGACTATTTTAACTCCGGAATCTTTTAGCCCAGAGGATGCCATCAACTTAAATAACAATTTAAGTACGCTATGTACTTGGGAAGTGATGTGGTAGTTTTCCGTTGCCTTCTACATCGTAGTAGTGTCTTAGAATGCTATACCGATCCCTATGGTCTCTGTCACTTTAAGTGCCGAAAGAGCGCTGCCCGCTTACGGGGAAATGTCTTAGTCTGGTTCCTTACTAAAGATCTCACTACTTTGGTTACACCTGTAGTTCGGCTCTTTAAATCACTGGAATTCTCAAGCCATTCTACCCGTTCGAGTAATCTAGAACTTCTTCAAGGTGCAACGCCATTCAGAACGGAAAATTAGTTAAAAGATAATTAAATAAGTAATTATTATTTAGTAGCGTTTTAAATTACAGAACCCAAATACATACAATGCTTTAATTGAAAGAAATAAATAAATTTAAATTATATGCTGAAGGTTTTATTTGTATGGACTGCTCTACGGGAATTACACTATCATCAAATCAATAGTAGTTTCATAAAAATTGTTATCTAAATACTTACGTTGCAATATGTAAGACCTTATATAACACCAACACAGCTATTTCGAGGAAAACTCACTGGTATGCTTTCCTAATTTCTTTCGATTGTATAGTGCAACCAGTTGAATAGACTAGCAACCAGCAAATGAATTTCTCTCTATTGTTAATACTTTTAGAAAGGGAAGCTCAGTAAGTTACCTTTGAATCTATATCTGTACGGACAATATCCATTTAATTCTTGTTTAAAACTCCATAAACCAAACTAAACCCTTAGGACGTTTAATAACGCTTTACCACTTTATGAAGTGTATCACCTAAGAATAATAGACACTTTTGTTTTTAATGTTTACAATCTCTTTCACAAGGTTTATTAACCCTTAGAAAATAAAACAGGGCAGATAGAAAGATAAGATGCAGGGTGTAGGTGGTGCTCATTGTACATTGTTTATTTTGCTTATTATTTCCCGTCTGTATTTCAGCAGTTCTTAGTTTTAATAACATCAGGAAAACCGTTCGTTAACCTGGCTCTTGGATTATCTGCAACTTTTTTCTTGACCATTTCCTGCCTGCCAAGTTTGGATTCGTTGAAGTTGAATAAATTGAGCTTTTTATCGTTTGGGCCTCCTTGCACTTGGGCTCCTCACATTGCGGGGGCTGGTGGAGGATCCTTGCAGAATTCGACTTTGTGCAGATATGCGGGGCTGTATTAAAAGATATCCTATTTAAATTTGTTTTTATTTCTTTGTCTAATATTTCCAAAACAATCACAGTCAGTGGCATAGCTATATCCCTGCTAGTATTAGAATAATGAGTATTTTCATAATGCTCATATACGTTAAGAAGATACAAAGCAGATATGAACGATTTTAAAATGCAAGTTGAGACTTGATCGTTGAATAGGTGAGAGCGTTTGGTATTTGTAGTGTCTAGACGTAGTGAAGACCAAGAGCACACTTCAGAGGAAACTCGTAATCCAAAGAGGTTGTGAGTTGCATTACATTGAGCAATATTGAGGAATAAAGTTTTTTATAATTTTGAGGTAAGCCAGTTGTGTTCATTCCCTTGAAATAATTTGGACAAAATTAAACATAAGACTAATGTAAACTCCTGAAATAAAAACCTTGGATAATATTGATAAGTTTGGACAATAACATTCGATTCGTGCGAGTTTCGTATATAAGTTCCCACTTGTTATAGATCTGAAAATTGGATCCGTAGCTATAAATATTTGTATACACGTAGAATATTGTATTCATTTAAATTCGCCGTTGAAGTAGGACTCGCTATCAATGTCACTTAACAATTAACCATCATCCTCTGCCGACGTGGTTTTTTAATTGAAAGAACATAAATATTAGATTATTTTAGGTTTAGACTTAAACAACTTCATTACCCGTCCTACTTTTTTACTTTATTTACGGTGAGCTTTTATTATTAGATTTAAGTTAGCTTTACGATGGCGATTCCTGGAATTAGGTTACTAACTGTCCTTTGTAAATGCTACGTGGCTTTTAATTAAATTCAATTAAGTTCTGAAAGCTTTTGTTCTAATGTGAATTTCAGGTTTTGCACCTATCCTAGCTTGTACTGTTTTAAAAGTACTCGATATTGCCATTGATCAAAATATTAAGATAACAAACTGAAATAATTTATATTCACAGAGGTTGAACTTATAAATAATATGGAGTGTAATTTATGCGATAGAGGGTTAGTATACCATCCTAGAACCAACAATATGTCGATTTCAAAATTTTATTTTAGAGAGCGAGAATAATATTTCTTAGTTGCAGGCGAGATATCATTTAAAGCACAGGAAAATTTATATATGTGGTATTTATCAAAAATTAATCCAGAAACACAGATTTCCATGCCCAGTGCTTATGACGCTCTTGTGCAAATTTACCTGTGACACCTCAAACTTTTCTTACATAATACACAATAGTACACAATTAGTAAAAAAGTAATACATGCATTTGTTATCGTTTATTTAAGTTTTATAAAATATAAAAGTAGTGTTATTCAAGAAAACTGATATGCAAAGAGAATTATATTCAGCATTACATTGGACAAAATATTAACATGTAATAGGAAAATTCGTTATCGTGTTTAAAATTTTAACTTAATTACTTGGAACCTTTGTGCAGTTTCATAACAATGACAAGTTCAGAGATACACAATTATCGCACTTACCTGTTTACTACTACTTACGATTGATGCAATCTTGTGATGTTTTGTTGTTACTTAAGTGTCCAAGTAACCAAAAGTGTATTAGGGGAAGATGGAACTAAACTTTAATCAGTTTTTGCCAGAGGCCTCAATCTAACACGTAATGTCCTCATAATTTACCGGGGTTTTCTGTATGTGAAAATAGCCCAGGGTAAAGTTGCTTGACAAACGGCTAATCATAAAAAGAAAACTCCCTGTAAATTAATACGGCTAACTGTGGAACTTAATCCAGCGTTCTTGTATGCGATAGGTTCCAGAGCCCATTTTGTTTCAATACAAAGACAAAACTTAAGGGCGCCACGGCGTTTGAGTCTCTAATACCAAAAGTTACAAGAAAACGCAGAAACCCGTATGCTTCAAAAAGCTAAATCACAATAATAGAAAATAACTGACCCGTTAGTCATTTCTAATTCAAAGCTGTAAGAAAGAGTTCATTAATAATCAAAAACAAGACCACCGTTTGTGGTTCTCCACCTGAACACAAATACGTACAAAATAATTTTTGTGAAATCAAAGAAAGTAACTCAGATGTTAACTTCATCATTATAATTTTGCTTTCGACCTTACTTAAGGTCGGTTTGACGCAGCTCTAACTTCTTGTTGATTCTGTGCTAACCTAAAAAGTTCTACATACCCTTTACAACCTAAATTTCTAATAATTTGACTAATATAGCTTGGTCTAGATCTTTCTATACTCTTCTATATTTTTCCTATCTACTTGGCTCTACATAGATATTAGCCACCTGATGGATGTTAGAGAACTCCATGTTTACATGATTCCCATTTATAAGAAAATGAAATATTACCTGGTTATCCCCTCCAAAAAAGGAAAAGTGTTAAATTATATGTTGTAGTAAGGCTTAAACAACGAATTGCTGCCAACATGCCAGACCGTTAAGTAATAGTGACTTATATCATGGTGACATTTAGTTAACTAATTTTTACTTATTTATTTTTTTGTTTTGTTTTCGAACTTACTTAAGGTCGGTTTGACGCAGCTGTAAATTCTTTTCTATTCTGCGCTAGTCTAAAAAGGTTTACATACGCTTCACAACCTAAATCTCTAATAATTTGACTAATATAGCTTTGTTTAGGTCTTCCTACTCTATTTTTATTTGGTAGTCTATAATGTAAGATCTTACTAAATAGTCCGTCATGTCTTAACTGGTGCCCTATCATTCTATCTCTCCTGACCTTTAATTGTTTCCACATACAAGGTTCCTCACCTATCCTTTAATAAACTTCCTCATTTGTTACTCTATCTGTTCAACTAATTTTTAACATTCTCCTATAACGCCAAGTTTCAAAAATTTCTATCTTTTTCTTATCTACCTTTTTAATTGTCCAAGTCTCACTACCGTATAGTAGAACGCTCCATACGTACGAAAGAAACTTTTTCTATTATCTAAACTAATACTATTAGCGATTAGTAAGTCTTTCTTTTTTAAAAACATTTTTCTAGCTTGAGCTTTTCTAGCTACTATATCCCTTCTGCTATGTCAGTCCTTAGTAATTATACTACCTAAATAGCAAAATTCATCTACCTCCTCTAATTCGGTATTACCTATTTTTAATTTTGGTTTAGAATTTGGCTGTAATTTAGTGTAACTCACGTGTTAACTTAAGTTTTATGTGTTAACCAAAATTCAGTTTTGTTAGTTTAATATGACACATTAATAAACAAGAAATTAAATACAATACCTCAAAAATTTTTGATAAATATCTAATAATTAAATTCAGTCAAATAATTCTGATTAATAACTCATTTCAAAGAGAAGCAAAATTTACAATTATTTGTTTTGTTCTCTTTCTCGGATCTGTTAAAAGATTACACATGTTTCTTAAAAAATATGAAAATTTCAAGTATCAAAATTTAACAAATTATTTCACAAACGTTTTTTCGTATTTTTGAAGAACTGATAAGGCAAGGTCATATTGATAAGCTGACGAACAATCTAATAATTCGCTAAAAAAAATAGGTCAAAGTTGGAATTTTTGCAAATGTTTTAATTAGGAATTAATTTTGATAACAAAAGATTACAGGTTCTGAAACTTCATCAAGGGTGTTGTAAATGCCTTACCTGCTCAAACTTTTAAAACATCATTTATGAAATGTCCAAACTTTTGCACGTCAATAAAGACTAACAATCGTATTACAAAACTTTGAAGCAAGTATTAACACTTACCGTATATATGGTAAAATGTTAAAGTTTTCATTTTACGTAGTTACCCTAGTTTAAAATGAGTATTTCATTACGACATGGAACTGTCCTTCATCTAACAACAACCATCTGTGTCTTTGCGACCACCCTGGGAGGAATGCTAGTATATTTTCAAAATTAAGGACTCTTATGACCTTAGAACAAGTAATATTAAACACTTTAAATATCTTAAGTACTCAGATCAACAGTATAATTACAATTTATAATATTATCACCTCTTGCTTACTCAAGTTGAAGCAGAATAAATACCTCTACTCACCACCACGATAAATAATCTTGTTCACTACCTACTGCTTTAATATATTGTTAAATTACCAGCTAACTCTATACTGAGCCCAAGTCCTATATACCTCAGCGGATCCATCGGCCCTATAAAAGTACACAAAAAATATACAGTAAATAAAGATTTGGATTGGCCTGTGGTATCTTTTACTCTTTTCCAATAATCATTATAAACATTTAACTTATAAATTTCAAGAATAAAATATCAAAAGCCAAGTGCATGCATTTGGGGAATATTACTCTAATATATATTTGACAATACCAAACATGATTCAATTCGGTGGAACACTGATGTAAGTACATAATCCCCGGCTCAGGATCAACTTAGCAGATAAGCTACGAAATTCCACGAACCTCAAAACTGGTGTCGTGTACTTCTTCTGCTCCTGGTGATAGGAATGAGGATAATTGGGATCTCCCCATAAGTGGCACTTTCCCAAGAAGATAACTTCATAACCAGCTTCTAAACATAACTCCCAAAATCGAACTGAAATATCGAACCAACGATGACCCAATAAATTCTTAATACCAAACTCCAACTTTAAACAATAAATTTCAACACGCTGAGTAATGCAATTAATAACTTCAATACTTTTTGAGTAAATGTAGTTAGTACATCAACCAGAATTACGGTTAAAATATTAACGAGAACAAAACGTTAATAATGCCAAATACATGAAATATGTAAAGGGTACTTAAAATAAATCAAATTAGGAAATGCACATGGCGTGCCGCCATACTTACAAGCATGCTCCTCTAACACGAAATTGGTTATTTTACAAATCGGGAACAATCCCATTAAATACAATAATAAATAGTTATTACTGTACACTAAGAACTCCACTAATATAATTCCGTAATAAATAATACGGATGACTTAATTTTCAAATAATAAATTTGAATAATAAATAAGAAGAGCTCCAAACCATTCGTGCTGCTCTGTTAAGGTGTAAAATTAAAGACAGCATTCACTTGTCGAAAACAAGCGATAACAAGATTTGAATTGGAAACCACACCTGTCACATAGGCGTCGTCAATTTTAAGAAGAATTCAAATGACTATAACTATTGTTGTACACTAAATATAAATATGGAACAAACTTGTACCCTATCGAAAAACTATTACTAAGCTCAATACTCCTTAAGCAAGACTGAATATAATTTCTGACAAATAAACGAAAATTGAATTTAAAGAAATTATTTCACAGCCGCCACTGTTGATCGTTAAAAGCTAATCTATCTACATTATTACCGATTATATCCATTGCGAAATAACTTCAACTACAAATTTAAAACACTATGGCATTGATGTATCTAAACAGACGTAACCCTACAAAATTGTAAACATGAATTGTAACTGAAATTTAATTTAAACTATTCGTATAGTCTACAGATACTACTTTGGAAATTTATTGTAAATTATATACCTTTTTTAAATAAACAAATAATCACCATCGCCCTCTTGTACAGTTATTAAGCATGAAATATATTTACAAAACCATGTACAGAACGATTGCTAAATCGGGCTGTAACATCTTGTTTATACACGAATACCAAATTTTACATGATCAAAACCAAATAATCTTGTCAAAGTTAAAGTTCTCAAGGTTCTTGAACAGTTTCTAATAATTTTTAATTTTTTTCTAATAATTATCTAATGATTGTCTAATTGTTTAATTGTTGCACTAATAACGAAAGAAATAATAATATTTTAAATAATGAAAGAGTAACATACATTGAGGAGTTTTGTCTATTGATGCAGACAGGTCAGTGTATCGACTCGACTAAGCGAACATACGCTTCTATGCAATGAACTTATTTTTACCCGACATGTTATCCCGTCTAATCTTAGCACAAAAGTCCACGTATATATTAGAATCAAATATTATCAAACGCGAGTTATGTACCCCCAATTTACCTATATATTAAATAATAGAATCTAATGGTAACTTAATAGAAATTATTAAAGAAATCATAAGTCAATTGCACCAATGTTGTACAAGGATAAACCAGACAGGTTATTAACAGTTCATTAGAACGGATGCAATACAATGTATTCTAGACGATAGCGATACTGCAGGTGGCAGGTCGCAGACGGTTAAGATATCGCAATTACCTAGAAAATAAGATTGTAACAATGTAACAAAGTATAGAATTAAGAGTAAAGCAGACATGAGATCTGCAGGTTCCCACAGCCATGTGAGGGGGTAGGAACATTTAAAAAGCCCGGGAACTCAAGGACCCGGCAGTCAGTCTTCGAACTCCATATTTCGTTGTTCAAGCTACTCAAGTGAGTCAGTCAAAATATTTAGCTTTAACATTGCTGTTTGCTTAGGCGACTCACAATATTACTTCAAAAAATTAATTTATTTTGATTTAAAATTAAAATCAGTTTGTCAAAATTCCACACTAATTTCTGTAACAATTAAAATAAATTTGTTAAGTTTCGAAAGTGTTTTTAAAAACGTAGCTCCCAAGACTCAAACCTTAACTAGCGCAGCCGTACGGATGTCAAAAGGGCACTAAAGATCCAAAATTCGGAAGACTGGTGACCAAGAATTTGGTTTTGCAATTTTGGCACAACCCAAACAGAAGTTGTACAAGATACACAAATCGATTGAATCCAACATACCAAACCAACGTGGACAACGTACAAGCATCGACGAAGTCCGTGGAACCATCGAAGAAATTATTGCAAGTTTATTTTCTTAAACCAAATTGATTTTAACAAACTATAATTGATATTTGCTAGTATTAAATTTTTTTTTATTATTTTATGTACAGAATTTTATTTTATGCCATTTAACGAAAATAATTCACTTATAAATTAAGGGAATTGTTTTCAAACACGAAAGATTATTTTAAAGCAAAAGAGACTGAAATAATTATTAATACGAAAACGCAACGGTTTAATCCAGCAAACAAAAACAGAACGCAATTAACTCAATAATTTAATACCAAAAGCTTAAACGCAATTCTTACAAACAAGAAATTACAGAAAAGACTATTTAAAACTTGACCTTCTATCATACCTCTATAAATTACAGAAACACACTCTGCAAATCTATTATTAACTTAAACCATTATTAATTAAAACAAGCGTGCAATTCCAACATAAGATAAGACCGGAAATTCAGCAGTAAATAAAACATCATTCATCTAACGCAACGTTATTAAAAGCTATTTTAGTACGAAAAGCTAAGTATAACAAAGTAACTACTAAAAGGATTCATTCGGAAACGCATCGAAATATCTAAATACAACGAGATACAATTATTTATGCAGTAATTAACGTATTAAAGACGCAAACTATTAATCCTCACACCAACTGAAAACAACACCTTTCAAAAAAGTATTAATAACTTTAGTAAACATAATTGCATATTATACAAAAGCACTTACGCAATAAATTTGTCACGAGACTAAATTACATCTTTAAGTAGAAATAAAACCTTATTGTATATATTATAAAGACAATTATTACAACAAAACGGTAGACGGAAAAAATTGCAAGCTTTATATTTAACACCTAAGGTAACGAGACAAAGTAACATTATATTAATTATAACAGGCAACATTGAACAAATCAACTAACTCAAAACTTGCAACTAAAATTAAAACTCAAAAGTGACGAGACAGGAAACACTTTTGACAGTTATAAAATTGCAATCATTCACGGATAAAAGATAACTATTACAGACTTAATAAAATCAGCAGAATTAAAAATGGAATAAGTCTTAACTGACGCAAAATACACAAAGTGAATTAGCTACCGCAAGAAACTATTTATTCACGTCAATAACCTTTCAGGAAGCAAACTTAAGTACCATTTACAACAAATTAACGTCCGCGAAATAAAAATAAACGAAGTCAAGACTACGGCAATTAACTACACATTATGAAGCATAAATTCCACGAATTAATTACCGCATCGTGTAACTAAGTACAAATATAAGCAACTACGATTCTTTAAATAACGCAACATACTTCAAACTGAAAATTAATAAACCCAATCAAAAGTAACAGTACAAACCGCAAAATAAATTTCAATTTTTTATATAATTTGAAACAGTAAAAGCGAAAGCAACCCTTAACCAAAATGAGTTTAGATATGAAACTTTACCTTGAAACGATACCAATCTTTAATAGAGAGCAAGCTCACCTCGTGGTTTTCATTAGAGCATGCGACATATTTAAGAAAACCTTCTACAAGCTCGGAGATAATGAAAGCAATGTATTACTTTTACGCCTAATAATAGGTAAACTGGCCGGACGGACACTAACACTAATTGCCAGCCGAGATGTCCATGAAGAATGCCCGGACTTTAAACGCATAATAATTGCGTATTTTCGTGACCAACGTAATATATAATGCCTTGTACGCGACCTGATAAACCTCATAATGGAAAACAACTAATCCCCGTATCAATTCGGAATGAAATGCCAAGTCTAGTCCTAAGAAAATTAAAAATCGAAGATCCCGATCAAAATATTCGACATTTAAAAATGAAAATGTATGACGAAATGGCACTTGTCACATATATAAACGCTTTACTAGAACCACTATCAAATAAGATTAGATTCCAACGTCCCCAAAATCTAGAAGAAGCCATGAACATAATAATAGGAAAAAAAATGTAATGTATTACCGCAACAAACTATACAACCCCAACGCAAATAAAAATAAAAACTATACGACCCGTGAAACAAACAATCCCCAAACAAAAATTCACACCCTTTAACGCACAAATAATCAACCGCGAAATAATAACCCAAATTTCAACAATACGAATTTTAATAATCAATATAGGTATTTTTCAAAACTAACGTTCAACCCAAACTTTACGAAACTCGCATTTCAACCAACATTCAACCAAAACGTGAATCAACAAAAACCAGCATTCAGCGCAAACCCAATTAGAAATACATCAATGACAAATAACAATAACAATTCTAATAACTGTTACAAACCAACGCCAATGGATACCTCATTTGGTAACACCAGATAAAATACAAAAATAACACACATCCGACCAAACCCTCATCAAAAACGCAATTTTACATCGGAAAAACTGTTTCATCAAAAGTAGAAAAATTTGACAATGACCAGAATAATTACATTCAGGCCAGTACGAACGATAAATCAAACCATGTAGAAACTTATAAACGCTACGAACAATACGAAACTTATGAAGATAACGACGAAGAAAACACATGCTCAAATTTTCAGATAGACCGATTCATAAACGACCTAACTTAATAAACTTAAACAGCATAAATCACCTAGTACTACCCTACATAGAAATACCCCACGCCGAATTTAAACAATTAATCGATACCGGGTCCTCAAAAACGTTAATTAGCTCCAGAACCGTGAAAAACCATTACTTAGATTATGTAGAAAGAGAGCCATTTAAAACTAAAACAGCCCATCAAACGACATTACACCAATTCGTAAAAATAAAACACAAATTTTGTATTTTCGAATTTAACGACAAATATGACGGACTAATCGAAATAGACCTTCTAAGAAAATTAAGAGCCAACATTGGCATAAAAAACCATTTACTAAGAACGAAATACGGAAAGATCCCCATTAAATTTCCAAAACACTCAAATCGATCAAAAATACACGATAGAACCCCGAACGGAAAGAAAAATAGAAATCTGAGCAAACTCAAACAACAAAGTAGGAATGATAAATCATATAACATTTCTACAAGGAGTAGAAACCCCAACCGCATTAATAATACAAATAAAAGATAACTATACCACTAGGACGATACTAAATTCAAATGACTATCCCGTAGATCTATCATTAACAAACCCAATTAACGTGAAAAAATTAAATTTCAAGGAAATGGAAATAGACGAAAAGTTAGAAAACGATTACAACCCCATAGAACATGAGAAAATGTGAAGAGAAAATTTAAGTAACAACCTTTTTAATACCGACATCAATTGAGAAGCGCAAAAAGCAATTCAAAACTTATATTTTGAATACCGCGACATATTCCATTGCGAAGGAATACCCCTAACATTCACCAACACAGTAAAACATAATATCGAGCTAACAGACAACAAGCCAATCTTTACAAAAGCATATAGGCTACCTCAAAAAATTCGTCCAACTGATAGAATATGCTCTTTTAGTTATATCATCCAAGCAATAGCAGTATTCACTGAAGACCATAGAAATGTAGTAAAAGGTATAGTTTTATATTTATACATCCAGATTTACATTTAAAATGTTTCTTGTTTTACATCTCGATGAATAATAACGCAACTTATAAGTACAGTATTAATGTATTTATACACATATGACTGTCAATAGGATCGCATGCAGAATTCAAAATTATTCTAGTTAATATTCTAAAATCTTCTACTAAGTAGGTACATACATCCAGACAGTAAATGTATCTTTTTAAATAGTAATATCTCTTGAACATACTATCATCTGGAATATTGATTTTGTATACCTACATCTAGTGCTAATAATAATTGTTGTTTCTAGCAGTAAAATTTAAATAGAATAAATAATGCACAATCTTTCTATTGTGCTTTATTAAACTATTCTTTTAACAACAAAAAGTATTTTGTTTTGCAGATTGCAAATTATTATTACCATGCATATAGCAATGAATATTACATAATCAAGGACTGCTACTTAGGTTATCCACCTAGCAATAAAATTTAAACTAAGAAGACATGATTGGTGTATGCTGGGTTGCCTATCATATAATTACCCTAGAGTAGGTAGTATTGCGCAATATTTGCAAAAGTAATACACGGCAAATAACTTTGATATTTCACATGAACAAATAACAATATAACTTTACCTGCTTTACATATATCTATATTTTAGAAGACAATTAAAAATATATTTTTCTGAAAATAAAATACTGAAGTGTGTGCGTGTGTTCTTTTAACTTTAAACATTGCGTGTTTTGTATTTAATACCAAAATGATTCTTGAAATAGAGACTCTCGGGATGAAGCCGTAGCGCTTCGCACCATCACAAGCTAAAAGCTATAGTTATTTAAAAAAGAAACATTATATATCTAGTTTGTGTGTGTGTGTGTGTGTGTATTCTTTTCAACTATAAACACACCCTTACCTTCATTCTCAACTATTCAATTAACAAACCGGGCACAGCCCTACTCAGCACCTGCCGAAAAAACGCTACCGCTTCCGTCACATCACACCGACGATGGCAAATTCTCTCGAATCCACACGAACAAAAATAATTCTTAAACGGAGGATCTCGGAGGCAAGCCCTACCACCTCCGGACCTCCGAGGTAAAAGCTATATATGATGATCACATCTGTGATTCATATAAATTCTTCACATTAATACACCACAAGCGGATGCATGCGCCAACGTAGATTTTTTTTCATGAACAAAATAACGACATACCTGTCCTTGCAGGATTTGCATATATATATATATATATATATATATATATATATATATATATATGTATATATATTGCCGTGGAATGTGACTTTTTAGGTCACAGAAACTGGTATTTTTTAAAAAAACATTCGAGCCCCACAGACTCGGCGTCATAAATTGCCGTGGAACTCAGCTTAGTTCCGTACTTCACGAGTTTTCAAAAAAAAATTAATTTTTAAAATATAAATTTTACAAAAATTTTTTACCCGAAATCTGCTTCATTAAATTAGTTTCTTCGGCAGCTTCGCTGGCTAGCTCAGCTGTGCTTCCTCTCGGATACCTAAATTTACTATCATTCTCTTTACCGTTTACACACCATTCAATAAAATCACAAAATAATACAACAATCATACAATATTTATTTACCACTATTTACAAATAATAATTCATGGTTATGTACAGTTCGGTGCTCAAGTTACACCTCAATAAATGCTATCTATGTAAAGTCCTTGTTTTTAAAATTGAAATTTCAAACACATTTAATGCAACAGGAGTAAATGGGCCCCAAATAACACCTTATCTTTATTTATAACCACACACTGGAGTATGGTGAGCTCATGATAACCCAGTTTATTAATGTATGCTTTCCACTTTACATACTATGACTACAAACTTAAAAAAAAACCATGTACTCTTAACAATTAAATTTAAATTCATCAAGAAATTTAATAAGCTTTACGTACAGCTTTTGTTTTATATTCCAAAATACCATAATAATAGTCAGTTATACGTATCTTTTCCAATACGTTAAATTACCATAAATAACCCTCAAAGTTCACTCACACATCACAAATAATTTCAACAGTTTATATAAAATAAATAGAAACAGCAAATTCAAATGCGTTACCTGGAAAAAGCGTCAAAAGTCCATCTCCCTTGAAGAAGCTCTATATTCCTGAAAAACTTCGGTTTTGTGATTATACGCGCTTGCTGCCTCCAGCTATTTATAGATGACAACTCAGTTTAAGCTGAGTTTCGTGCTAGCAATGAACACCAATTCCAACATCCAAATCCATGTATATTACACTTGTTTATTATTGCATAATTAATTTACAAGCTTGTTAAAGTATTCGTGGACCTCAGTTAAATTTAAATTACACTCTATTATACTCGTGTTACTAACTATAAGGCCACAAATAATCTAATACTATTTTACTGAATGTTACAAATTTTTAATACTCACAAGCTTTGTCAGTTGATTATAATACGTTGTTAAGCGATGCAAAATTAAAGAGAGCCCTCTTAATTCTCCCAGAGTATTTATATCATAAAACTAGGCTCCCTTAGCCATACTTTACGCCAAATACTTAATCGAAATTAATATTTCTCCAAATTTTGTATAACCGTTTTAAACTTACAAAAATATTCTCCGGTCAACATGCTATATCAGACAAACTATCACTCCCACCTGTCGCGTGTTCGTCTGTTCTAAACCTATCTATTTCGACCAATGATACATTTCAGTAAGGTCTTAAAACTCCGCCTGTAATATCCCTATTCCTGTCTTATGCATATTTGAGGTCGCGTTCTAACCTTGCTTGCGTTGAAGAAAATCAATATAGCTGCCTGCGTCTTTATGGACTCCACGTGGATCGAATACGTGACTACTGAGGTGAATGCTTTTATGCCCGTCTCATTCTGAAGCATATTATTGATTGTTCATCCCCTCTGCTCTTTAAAAAATTTTTGTTAGCGTTTATGCAAAACCACCGATGGTTGAACAATATTTCCTTGAAGCTCGTCTCGTTATCTTCACAAATAAACGGAAGGTGACCTTTTCAACATGCAGGTATACCTAATTAATGATCGTTTAAAATAACACTTCTTGGAGCTTACAGTTTACAGTATTTTATACAACCGACGTCTTTTTGTTTGTTAAGAAAGCTTTTCGCCTTGGGATTATTGATTTTTCATGCTCTAATGCGTTTTCTGACGTTATAACCCGTTGCATTAAACTAAATTAAGTTAATTAATAATTTCTATTGGCTTATAAAACTAATTTTCTTTATGAACCTATTAACTTTTAATCCCTAATTATAAAATTATGTCAATGCTTGATACTTTAAATTAAATAAATATAATAAATTTTGCGCGTAATTATTATGTTCTTCTCTCTACACAGGGTGTTTGAAGTTGCACTGTTTATACCCAAATTTAACCCTTTAAATGCATTACAATATATACATATATATATATATATATATATATATATATATATATATATTTATTTTAACCATAATTAGAAAATCCGAAGTCACATTCAGTATTCAGCTGGTACTACATTGAAATGTACAGCACACAGTATTGCCAGCTGTGTAAAAAATGTTTTTTTGTTTCTGCACAGTGAATCAATCAAACTGCATAAAAATATGAACTCCTTGCCATGATATTAGAATATGCAGGTAAGTGAAAATAATATAATATTTATTATTAACAAACTTTTCTGAAATTAATAAAAGCAGTGATGACAATGCTAACACAAGAAAATTGAATAAAGAAGAAGAATCTGCGCTAGATCCGGCTGCGAATTCCGTGCATAAATTATTTTTGCGATGCACCTAAATGTAAAAACGACGTCGGGTTTTTTTCCCCTGAACAAAATAACAACATACCTGTTTTAACACGATTTGCATACTTTATTTTAAATTAAAACCAGTCGTGTAATTTTTGCTGTTTTTTCTAGTATTATATGATGTTTAACACAAAAGCAATTCTTGAAGCTCTCGGGTGCAAATCCCTAATACTGCTGCACGTTTTTGTCTAACCTAAAACTCTCCTGTCTTCACCACGTGCACGTTTTTGCTTAACCTAAAAATTTCCAAACTATTCAATTACCTAATGAGGCACAGCCCCGTTCAGAACACGCAGGGAACCCCATTCATTATTTTGAGAATGATTACATTATCCAAATTCTTCACCACGTTTTATTTTCTAAATTGGTAAATTAAAAGTTCTTGTTTCTTTTTAAACATTATTTGATATTTAACACAAAAATAATTTTCGAGGCTTTCAGGGGGCTAAACTCTACTACTGCTGCCGGTTTTTGCTTAACCTAAAAGTTTCCGATTTTTACCACCTGCACGTTTTTGCTTAACCTAAAAATTTCCGAAGTATTCAATCACCAAATGGGGCACAGTCCCGTTTAGAACACGCTAGGAAGCCCCATGTCGCATTTTGAGAATGATTACGTCATTCAAATTCTTCATAACGTCCTGTTTTCTAAATTCGCGGGAGCCCCGGTCCGCCTTCATCTACGTTTTATTTTTGCTTAACCTAAATCTCTCAAGTATCATGCGAAGAGAGTAAAAACGAAGGCGAAGCTCTAGGGAGCCCCAATTTTTATCAACCAATCAACAAAAACATGAGCATGCACCCCTACGGAGTCGAAGCCCTATTCATCATACTTTCGACTCACAAAGACAACCGCTACCGGAGCTCCGGCGCTGTGCTCCCACACACCACGGTGAAGAGGGCGAGGATCTGAGAATGATTGCGTCATCCAAATTCTTCACCACGTTTTATTTTCTAAATTCGCGAAGTCCTAAGGAGCCTCGATGTGCATTCATCTACGTTTTATTTTTTGCTTAACCTAGAATATTTTTTCAATTAACTAATGCGACGAGACTAAAAATGAGGGGGCCTCATGAGGGCGAAGTCCCATTCACCATACTATCTAGCAACAAAGACACCCGACACCGTAGCCCCGGCGCTGCACCCCCACGGTAACGAGGGCGAAGACCTAGAGAACCTCATTCTACATTCATCATTAAGCACACTATCGACTTACAAAAACACCCGTCATCGGAGCCCCAGGGCTGCGCCCCCGACACCCTCCTAACATCAACAAATTGCCCAAAAACCGGTTTGTTTCAGAAACGGCCTTGTAATATTACTCATTGGAAACTCCAATGTAGTGCGTTAAATGGGTAAGCTGGACAGCTCACTTGTAAAATTCCGAAGCACGTTTTCTATCTTTAACTGAAGAACATAATTTTCAAAGTCGCGTAAATACAATAAAGTAAGCTTATCCTAATTCGAGGCATCACATAGTCTACCTCTAGCAAGAACAATCATTCAACACCACGAGGTGTCAAGAATATTCGACAGTTTATAAGTGGGTATTCTAATACCATTATAAACTTTACAAAACGTACTTTCTATATGTAGTTTGCATAATCCAGTGCAGAATCCTTGATTAAGTATATAAATAGCACCTTATGGAGTACAAGTACAGTTCCAGTTCAAGCTTCAATTACAATACTATTTTTATTCGAGTCGTGATCTATGTATTCGTAATAAGAAATGAATTACTGTGCACACAATGCTAAAATAGATACCTCTATGTGGTATAAATTATTAGTGATCGATATGCACTAAGAGTTAGTGCTTCGATAGTAATTTAAAAGTTAGCATTGCAGATTAATAGAGGTTAGTATTAGTACTGTTAGCGATTAGCTGGTAATAAGCCGTCCTGAACACATTAGAATTTTACTGCAGCTACGAGTAGTTAAAAAGACTTGTGTATTCAGGTGATAAGTAAAAAACTATTGTTATTGCCATAGAGTTTTCGTTACACTAGTGTCAGTTAGTGCGATAGTGGTGAAAAGTATATTTGAACGGTTTTTTGGCATGCCTCTCGCCCGTATCCAACAAGAGAATGTAAACAGGGTAATTATTTTCTTCCTGAAACCGTTAAAGTCAAGCATTGCATTGAGTTTGATCGAAAACGCTTCCAAACTCATTGAAAAATTCAAACAAGGTTCCTAGTAAAACCACCCACGTTTGATGGGAAGCTATCTTAACAAACATATTTCAAATAATTCAAAGCTGCAGCGAAAACTAACAACTGGAACGATTGTGAAAGGGCGACCACATTGAACGCTACGTTAGGATGTAAAGCCTTAAATATTTGCATACCATACTAAACCATGATAGAAAAAGATACGGAATTATGCTGAAAATTAGGTACGGCGATTTTCATCTGCAGTAGGTGTACCACGTTCAAGTGCAGGACCGAAAATATTCAAGGGTTTGAAACAGATATTGCTCGTTGAGTTAAACTAGTGTGTCCAACAGCGCCGAACAGGTTCCTAGTATAGCCATGAGTAGACCTTTGTTATTAGAACACGTGACGAGGAAATCAAGCAAACACCAGGGCTGGCTCGGTTAAATACTTCTAATAATGCGCTGGCTCATTCCGTAAAGTTGAAAGCGGCAAAGCAAGCGACGCATCCTAGTTATGACACAGTAGGACGTTTTGTGGAGGAGCGTAGTCAGGATAGCGTAGAGGAGGTGATCCCACGAATCCTTCATGGTGAACAATTTTAGGAAAAAGGAACTATAACGCAAGAACCATGAATTGGAACACAGGTAGAACCGACTAAAACGAATGAAAAAAATGAAGAGCGGATATTAAGAGATGGGGTTTACAGAAGGAGGCAAAAATCGACCTGCACAGAGAAAACATTTGCATGGCACAATATAAGCATGCATAAAGTATTTACATACATGAACAGTGCAACGGCAAGACGATGAAGTTCTAAATTGATACTAGAGCTTGACAATCGTTAGTCCAGGTGTAGTGTGCGACCGTTGTAAAATGTAACACGCGATGGAGCGTCTTTGTACCGTGGTTAGTGAGGAAATTCCAACACACGAAATGCTAGACATAAAATTCAAATTTCGGAGAAAAATGTTTGACCATTAAGTAGTAATACAAATATCGTCGAAAAGAGTATCTTGAGAATGGAGATCTTGAACAAGTGCTGATTTTATGTAGATATAAAAGATGGATATCTTGAGAGTAGGAACAAGGAAGTGCCTTTTTGTAAATCAGGCAACGTATTTATGCAAGCTTGTCTGACAGACGACGCTACTCTACTTGAAAAGACAGAAAGTGTGGAAATGGCATACTTGGATGGTGCTCGGAAAGGGTTTGTGCTCACTTTTTAAACCGGAAAGCACCAATGAAGTAGTATAACGTGGAAGAAAACTTTAAAAGAATAGCAATAGATTTTGCATCCATTCCCTAAAATCGACTTCGAAAATAAGTACATCTTGGTGGCCATAAACTATTTTATGATGTGAACCGAAGTGTATGATATACCAAACCAAGAAGCTACAAGCGCCGCTGACGTGTTATTTAAGGAACTGTTCTTCCGTTTTGGAATTCCTATGTAGTTGCACTCCGATTAGGGCAGAAGTTTTGGGTCACTTACTGGGCATAAGACACCAACAACACCATTGCACCCACCATCAGATGGTATGGTGTGGTGCATAGACCACATTTTGGTCAAGTACTTTTCCAAGTTTGCATCCCAATCCCATAGAGAGTGGCCAATATTTACTCATATTTTTATTGGCTTATCGCTTTTCAGTTCATGAGAGTACTGGCTAAATACTCGCATGTGCTATGCTGGGACGCTAAATGTTTTCTACGTGACTCTGGGTTTGGGTGTAAGTTCGGAAAAGGCATAGTGGTCGAGAGCTACGTCGAGAGCTGAAGTGCATTATGCATGGCATGCATACTGACGCTACAAATAATATTTAGATCGTACGTGATTTGGTGAAGACCAGCTACTTTACCAAGACCCTGTACACAGGTTTTCAAGAGGGCGACTGCGTCTGACTATACAATTCCTGACGGCAGCATAGAGCGTCGTCAAAGTTAAGGAGACATAGGGGAAACCCATACAGAGTTTTGAAAAGGCCATTAAATGGTATTTCGAATTTATAAACTACCAAAGCGCAGAAAAGTAGTGGTGCACAATAATCGGCTATCACACTACGATAATGATGACGCCGGTAATGTCGAAGATCTGCGATCAATGATAAGAACAAGCATTTACCCTCGTGAAATGAACGAAGATCTGGATTGAGCTATGATTGGTTTGTGTCTCTGCACAGCTGCACAGATAAAGGGAGGTTTGGGGTAGCAGAAGAGTTTTAAAGTGATTTATTCGATGTGCCATCGGAATACTTCCTGGCATGTGACGTGTCTTCGGACCTAGAGATATTCCAGAGACTAGCTCGAGTGTTTAAAAATAAATTTGGTTTTGTGGATCAATGTCTCCGACAAAATCGTAAGACTAAAGAACCGACATCGTGGGATTTACTACCTTGTGACTAAGCAATCACCTTCCGATAAATCGAATTATTAGAATCTGTGAAAGACGTTAGTGTATTATCTATATTTTTTCTATCAATCTATTCCACATAAAATTGTGGTAGATTGATATTACCTGTCGAGAATTCTTATGTAACTGTGTCAAGCCCAGGGTAAGGTTTGGATGGAAATTGGCTTATAGTAAAAGAACACTCTTAAGACATTTAGCTAACTGGGTTTTTGGCCCACGGTCGCATGAGATTGGGTCAGTGGGTATATTTAAGTTGAAAGAAACAAAATAAAGGACGCCACCTAAATTTTTTATAAAGCGACTGACTAAATGAATTTGCTAAAAGGAAAATTTGGAAACTTATATTATCATAAACTACTTTAAATACAAAGTTTGATTGTCACACATATCATACTTACATCTGATTGTCTTCTTCAAGGATCGAACGATGAGTGGGGTGAATCTGAAACATAATTTCTACCAACCTAGATACCCTATATATATATTACGGATCAGTATAAATATGTAATCTTTAAATTAAGTTCAATTGGTTTCTACTATCGTGATGCTCTTTCGGATAAGTTCACCTTGTAAATACCGAACCAAATTTGGAATATTTAATATTACTGAAAAATGAACTGAAGTCCAAAAAAAATAATTCTGTATTCTCTTTTAAGAAAAGTAAATAACATCATAATAAATAAGAACACTTAATAAAATTCAATTCTTATGAAAGTATTTTTTAAATCAGATATTTAATTATGGACATTATTTTTTTATTAGGTAGTCACTGTAGCGCTACCATAATGTTTAAATATTTCTTATTTAACTTTTGGGAAATATTAAAATTGACAGATTACTTTAAGTTCCATTTTTCATCATATAGGACTCAGGTCTTATAAATTAACATATTAGTATTTTAATTTGTCATTAACAAGTTAACTGTGACGAAGTATGTCTACACCTGTACAATCGGTGAGATATGATATCTTAAGTTGAACACACTATTAATTAGAAAAGTTTATAGTACTCATTGTACTTTATACTTTACAAAATGATCTTTTGAAAATTAATTAACAAAATTATTTATACAAGTCATAATAAATTGCATACAGCAACCTGAGGTAGACAAGCTTCAAAAGGAAATCAATACTTGCACAATTTACGTAATGGACTTCGTAACGTTAGCATTATTTTAGAAACTAATACTTTCTTACCGATAGCGGCAATGACCTGTAACCTTTAAACGACATGTGCATCAGTAGAACACGCCTGCTGCATAGCGACGTCGGCCACGTGTGGATCAAAGTTGCTTACTCATTAACCTTCTAAACGATTTCCATAAATTTAATTAAATCAAACCAAATAAAATATTTTCGTTGATCCAAGACTGCATCGAAATTACGTGAAATTACATCAAAATTATTACAAGACCATCCACATTTTTAGAGTTATCAAAGTTTTGAAAGTTTTCAAAGTTTTAAAATTTCAGAGTTTCAGAGTTTTTAAAATTTTCAGAGTTTCAGAGTTTTTAAAATTTTCAGAGTTGCACTATAATAAAATAATTAATTTCATATGCTTACTCATTTATACAAACCGTTCGCCAAGGGATTTGTACATTACATTTCTACTTTAATTGTCTTGGACAACTTTTAACATTCTGTCCGTCTTTTACGACGTCTTCGCCAGGAAAACTTGACTTTCCTGCACATGTTGAGTGTTTTCAACACCAAGCGACCTTTCAGTTCAACTAAGAAACGAAAAGTGACAAACGATCGCCAATCGTCGGAACAATTTGAAATCTTAGATACTTTAAGATGTAGGAACACGTTAACAAGTTTGTATATATAAATGTTATCAGCAAGGAATATGTAGTATGTAGTAGATTTTAATAGTAATTAAAATTAAAGTGTGCTTTGGGAGTTTATTGGTTATTAAATATGCAATAATGACTAAATGAATTATATAAATGTTGTTAAATAACGACTAAAATAACAGATGCACCGCGCTAAAGTCAATGAACAAATTTACAGAAAATTTATATGTTACAAGTGGACTTCAAGAACTAGATAATCAAATTTGAAGACAAGAATTTGACCGTATCCAACATCCTTTGAAGGCTTAATGGATTGGACTGAGGGTGATACGAAATATGTCAGAGGTACTATTCTAGAAAGCCGCGGTCAAGATTTTAGTAAGTGGTTTCGATCCACATGGTACGGCTCCTGTTGTGAAGAGTGTTGATTGTTACTTCTTTCAACATGGTTCCGACTCTGCTTACAGCAACATGGACTTCCAAAATCTGTGTAACGGAGTGTCCTAGCACAGAACATTTATAAAAGGGCCAATATGATCAAACGTCACATAGTCTACAATTGACTAGATCAATACCACTGGCCGTCAGAAATAATTGACGGTTTACAATAGAGTGCTCTAACACCATTGCAAAGTTAACAAAAATAACTTTCTAGCTGTAATTTGCATAATTCTGGTGCGTTGTTAAAATAATTTAAAATTGCTGATTAAGTATATAAATCGCCTTCACAGGTATTAGTTTAGTTTCGATTTCAGGTTTAATTACAATACTAGCTGTATTTCGAGTCTTGATTTATAAAGTCGTGCTATGAAATAAATTAATGTTAACACAGAGTTAAAATACAATGAGGAAAAAGTTTGCTGGCCGCAAATCAAATAAAAGTCTTCCATGTTTGTTTACTGTTAAAAACAAGATAAGTTACGTATTACCATGGTCCATAAAGACAAATGCATAATGCTGGAGAGTACTGCTAAACAGTTAAACATCAATTACATCATTACTAGGTTTATGAATGCATATAGCAGTCTGTAAGATCTAGCCAATTTTGTATTAATGCCGCCATGAAGATGTATACGACAGACTACATCCAGGAGTACCCTGAAGTATAGTTTACTATCTCTTGTAGTTAAGTCTGTTTATTAGTACGGTGGACCTATAGTATGCAAGCATAATGGTGTGTAGGGTCCTTGCAGCAATAAGAAATTCCATTTGAAAACAGTTTGCTGCGTACTGCTATTTTTTTGCAAGCCAAGACTAATGATCTACCTAACGTAACAAAAAAAAATGAACACCAGTAATTAAATATGTTAGTTGCAGCAGTTAGTGGAAATCTAGGTGGCCTACTCTGCTTTTCAACACAGACTCCAAAACCAAATCAACTAACCTGCTGTTTACTACTGCTTTTACGCGTGTTTAATCCTTTCTTATAGATCGTCAACCTTTAATGAAAAATTTGCAATATGGAAAAGTATTCGTGCATTTTAAATGTATGTCAATAACGAGTGCATCACACGCATTTTAATTTTGTGATACTAAATAATGAACGTCAAGGTAGATCACTTTGCGTATACGTCCATAATACAAATATTGACAGTTCCAAATGTCATTTACTACTAATTTTGTGTTTGTTTTATACTGCTTCACTTGCGAACTATAAAGATTATAGAGCATGGAGCCTGTTGGGGCATATACTGCATGTCGTAACTGAAATCATATAAGGGTATTATACAAGTATTGTAAGTTTGTGCACCCTGAATTAGTTTAGCAAAAGAAGAATCTTTTACTGAATTTCTGTTTGTTGGCTTCTTCTTTGCAGTTGATCTACGATGCAATGCTGAGATATTCATTATGGAACACCTTTCCTGTAATATAATAACAAAGGTGAGCTTTGGTTGTAGTAAAAGTCTGTACTGCTATATAATATACAAACTATTACAAACTACTATATTGTTTCTAAAAGTAATACCATATTGAAACCATGACAATTAAAAATACATTTGTATTCAGCTGATTGTTTTAACCTAATTTAAGTTATGAATACCAACAATATTATAATTGTCATAACATTTCAATTGTATAATTATCCTTTAGATTTATATAAATTTCCAATATCCCTGTATTTTATATTTATGGTTACAGGTACATACATGAAGAAAACACAACACGATTATTATTATAGCAGAGAAATAACTACACATGTTGCAGTTGTTCTTTAAACTTGTTCTCAAAAACAACCAACTAGATAATACTTTCTCTCACATTATGTAACACAAAATTAACTCGTGAAATTCCTTGCACTAATTGCAAAATACGATATGTCACAGAAGTATCCTAGATATAAGCTATTACTTGGTATAACATTTTCAATTTCAACAGAAATCAGCAATGCAGAAACGAATAAATATAATATACACATTATACTATTAAAACATTACGTTCCTGACATTTGAATCATTGCCTGTCTATAGGGCACGTCGACGATGATTTGCTTTTAAAACTACTCTAAAATCTCATGTGAAGCAAATTTAGAAGTGTAAGAATTTATTTTAAATCACTAAATACACACAGTATACAACAGCAGTTCTATAGTTAGTTATACATATCTTAAACCTTATTTTAAACCTTAAATATAAACCATAAATGAGGAGTAATAAATCAACTTCCAACAACACAAATCTTTTACACAAAGACTCATCTCACACAATAAATTAAGATAATAAAGATGAAAATAAATGTGTACTATACAAATGTGAGCTACACAATAATTAAAGTTTTTTTCTGTTATACAAATTTTAATTAAATGGGATTCTTATTGTAACATATAACAAATTGGTATTTATAAAAATAATGCCTTAGCACTGACCATTTGAATATAAGAACTGGAAAGCGAGTAAAATATTCTGCGATTGTGTCTTTTTCAGTTTTAATTTGCTTCAAACGAAAGTCTCCAGTTTTTTGCCAATATAACTTCACCAATCACTTCGCCAGGCACTTTAAATGCTCTTTAAGTATACAATTTCCTGAAAAGTGCATATCCTTGTCAATAATGCCTTAAACCAGACCTTTGTCTTAGATTCTCAAATCATATTTTATCATTATACGAAACACAGTTCAGTTCAAAGTGAAATAAAATGAGAAATATAATGCTCAAAGAAGTAAAATTATTTATTGAAATAAATAACTACAAATGTCAACTCTTATCCACTACACTTTAATTAGATTTATATTAAATTGTTACGTTTATTTTCGGGATAAATTAAATACCCCTTTTTCCCTTGTTAATTCATTACCCCTTCGAATAAATTCCGTTTCTATTCTTAAATTTTTCAAGAACACCCTATATATTTTACCTCTTTAGAATAAGCCCGTTTTACAATAATTTGTAAAGCAAATCTATTTGCTTGGAAACGACAAGTTTATGATAAAATTTAAATAAGTCAATACCGTGTTTTAGGTATCCTTTAATTTGTTAAACATTCCGATAACGTATAATTGTTTTCTCTATTGTTCCAGTTTACAGACTCGTCGACCTAAGGTCGCGTACTATTCGATAAAACCGTGTTTTCCAGTTTCTTAATCGTTTCTTGATAACAGTATAACTTGGAGCTCTGGTTGTTTAATTAAACGGACCTATGTTCACCTTTTTTTCGAAAATGTTGTAGCAATTTTATTTTCTACCTCATATATATATCTGTATAATCAATCCTTTTATTAAATATTAAATAATATAACACATTATAATGTAATCCAATCCACTTAATATAATTATATCTATTGTCCAATAAAGAACTAGTATTTAGTTCATGTTAAAAGTTGAATTCTACGGAGACAAGATAAAAGCTTTTGTTTGGTATCCTTCCTGGATCCCTTTCCACTCAGGAATCGTAACGTAACTTTGTTACTGGGCAGCAGCAAGCCGCCAGGTCACTTCCAACACAGCTGGGGTTCAAGCAGGTCGAAAAGTTGTTCTTAGGAGCGATGTCCGTGGTTGATTTTTGCTGTTGGAGGCGTGCACGATGGAAAATTGCCCGTGTATGCTATTAGGAACAGTAAGTGAATTGGTTTCTATAAAATATTAATTAAAATTTTCAGTGTAACTTTGGAAACTAATAAATTTAAAACATGTAACATTGGAGATTATTAAATTTGAATTTAAATTATATTGCAACGTAGATTGTGAATAAGCTCTTTTCTGAATGGTATTCATTCGAAGTTGATGGAAAACAATTGTATCTTTGTATAATATGGAATTACATATATAAAGTTGTTCGGATCAATTACAGACAACATTTGCTTTCTTGTGGTGTGAATTCTTGAAACGCAGTTAATGGAAGCCAAATGACGGTTTTTCAGTAAGCGGCGCAGCTGTTTGTTTAGAATGGAATTTTCCGTTGTTCAAACATATGTCAGCATTCACGCAAGTATATAGGTGCAAATTGGAACTCTGGTATGTACAAAAAATTATGTTCGTATGTTGTCTGAACTGTCGACGTAGTAACGAGATAAATTTTGCTGTAATCGACTTGTGTTAGCCTTAAAACAGGTCAAGGCCAGACTTCAGTTATATTTTTCGTAGTCATACGTTATGAATCTGTAATTTGTTTCTACAAATTCTTTTATTAACTCAAAGAAACATCAGAAGATGTCACTACTAATTAGATAAATTAAATTCTCATAATTTTAAACCTTTAGAAATTGAATCTTTACATTTGATATTTTATGAACAATTAGCTGTAATTATCTACTGTGAAATTAAGGTAAATTTACCATAATTAACTCTTTCTTTAAATAAGCAATTTTATGCTTTGTCAATTTGTCATATAAACTTCATTAAATAGTAAGTGGTACGGATACTTTCAGTACCATTGTAATTAACTCTTTCTAATTTAAATTAACTTATAAAGGAAGACATATTTTTTGTAAACGAAAATTACTTTATTGGATACCAAAAAGAATAGATTCTTATTTTCGGACTAAAGATTATCTTTTATTTAAGAGGAATGAAAGTCGATTCTGATAGTGTTTAATTATTTTTGAATTTGAATGCACAAACAGTGCCTTTCTTTGTTTAATCTGTTCACAGGTGCAGTGCAGGATTGCTAAGGTCAAGGTCGAACCATAAGGTAAGATACTTCAAAGATTAGGAGGTCTTTAAAATTATATAGCGGTTATAGAAAATAGGTTTCCGCATTAGCCTTGTACAAGGGACTTGTTTCAGGTCTTCTCAGTATAAAAAATACGGTGGCGCCTTATTCTTATTATTAGTGGTTGCAATTACACCCCGACCCACAGCTCATTCTCTACCCAGAGCATATAGTTCGACTAGCCGCTTGCCTTTGAGATTTCCTCAACTTAGAGCCACCTTCCATCTTAATTTGCCGTGGGCTTCATTTCTAATTATCGGAAATTCTCGTTAAACGAAAATCAGGAAGTAAAGGCTACAAATGGGGCCCAAAGTGGGGCTCGATTGCTGTATCAATTGTATAAGCACATAAAGTATAGGCTTCGATTGACTTTGGTTGTTTACACTTGTGGTTTGTAATTCATTTACCCTCAGATTAGTTTAGTCTATTGATGTTGTTGTTTAATTGAGTTTAATTTGTAATTAGTTAGTTAGTCTATCCCATGATGGCTGAGACGTATCAAGTAGTTTATTTGCATAAAGATAAGTGGGATTATGAATTGAAAATTCGTGAAGTGTCAGCAGCAGACCGACGCAGGATAAAAGGAAAATGTTAGGCCGATTATTAGCCAAAGAAACAACATTACCTGATTTTATTTGTCAATTAGCTCTAACGGAAATTGATAGTATGTCAACATTAATAAAGTTGTGTAAGAAATTAGAAGAAGCTTTCTTATATGGTAAAATTGTTCGATAGGAATATTATTGCTCCTTTAGTCGCAGCTTGTAGTATTTCAGTGAATAATAATTCACAGTGTAGTTGATAATAGTGATTTGTATTTAGGTTTTTCTTCCATTTGTATTAGCTACAATAGTTGTTTGATAAATTTTTTATAGTAGAGATGATAGATGTTTATAATTTGGTACACTGGTTTTTACTGTCGGTAAACCCTTTCAAGATTGCTCTTGTGCATAGGCACGTTTTGTTTTGATATATTTTGATAGCAATTTTTGATTTATTTATATCCGCATTGCAACGCAGTATGTTAATTGGTTGTAAGTCTAAGTGAAACTTGTCGTCGTGGTTGGTCGGATTAGCAGTATGTCAGTCTAGACGAGACTTAGGAAAAGTCGGTCGCTTAGCATTACATTAGTCTAAACGAGACTCGAGGTAAGTTGTCACTCTAGCAATTTTGGCATCACTATTTTTGAGATTGGTGATGAGGTTATAATTTTTTGTTTATAAGTCTAGGTGAGACTCACAGAGGAGTTTGTCACCCTAGCAAGTTTATGCGTTGTGAAGTACTTTTGTCTATTTTGACAGTTTGATTTTGAGTATTGTAAGAGTGTACTAGAACATTGATTTATTGTTATCCTAGATGGAAGGTTGAGAGTAATCTAAATTATAAATTTATTATGTTTAAAATTGTCATTGTCTGCGAATTTAAAAGAGAAGGTGTTCTTAAAGTTTGAAGTTCATTGGTTTAATGTTTGAAATCATGTTGATAATTTAGTTGAGATCAAGTTAGTTAATGTGGATCCTTGGTATGTGTCTCTTCGAAAAAAAATTTTAGCTTCACCTGATGATTACCCCCAATGGAAGGTAGAAGATAATTATGTATTTAAATTTCTTTCATCAAATTTACCACTCTCGTCGAATGTAAGGAATGGAAATATTTAGTCCCTAGATCACAGAAGGAACAGGTTATTCGGATAAATCATGACCCTTCAGTGGCCGGTCATTTTGGTTTTTAAAACATTGGCACGCATTCAAGAGAATTTTATTGGCCAAAATGCGTATTGATGTGTTGAAATTTTGTAAAATTGTTTAACTTGTGGCGCACAGAAGGCATCGAATAGAGGACCCTTGGTTTAATGGGAAAGGAAAAGGAAGTGAAGTTCCCTTTCAGATTATTGCTATAGACCTCATGGGCCCATTTCCACGGTCTAAGGTTGGACACAAATGGTTGTTAGTTATAGGTGATTGGTTCTCAAAATTCACGTTGATGTTCCCGTTACGTAGTGCAAAAGCGCATTTAATAGAACGTGTTTGGAGGAAAAAGTTTTTTAGTTTATGGTGTTCCCAAATATATTATTTGTGACAATGGCTCACAATTTAGTGGTAAAATTTCAAGGCCGTATGTAAAAATATGACGTTCAAAAATTTGGTTTAATGCAGTTTACTCTCCCAATGTAACTTTGTAGAGAGGATAAATAGAACAGTCGGAACAGCTATACGTTCGCATATTGGAGAACATGATACTTGGGACATAGAGTTACCCCAAATTCAGTATGCGATTAATTCTGCAAAACATCATGCCACTGGTTATTCGCAAAATTTCTTAGTTTTTGGTAGACATGTTCCTGTATCTGGAAGATTTTATGGTCTTGATGTGGAACCCTCAGTTGATATTGATTTTATTTCTAGAGATAGACCTTCGTATGTATCAGATCATCAAGGACTGTTTGATATTTTTATAGACGTACAGAAAAGGTTACATTTAGCTTACATGCAGTCTAGTAATTCGTATAATTTAAGAAGACGTAACATTTCTTTCGAAGTAGGTGACAAAGTTTGGAGGTCAAATAAAGTTCTTTCGAAAGCAAGTGATAAATTTACAGCTAAGCTTGCGCCAAAATATGTTTTGAGTATTGTTAAAAGAAGGTTTCAAGTTTAATTTATGAATTGATCAATGAAAATGGTTCGAGAGCAGGCAGATGGCATGTTAAAGACTTAAAACCTTATTCAGAGTTCAGTGGTGATATTGAAAGAGAGAACGTTTCTGAACATTAATTAGTGTTGTTGACATATTTAATGGTTGATATTAGGAATTATTTCTGTCTTATCCTTTAGTAAAGAGTTTAAATATTGTATTGGAATACTGTTTGGTAGTCTAAAATTTTTAGATGTTGGATAAGAAGTATAAAAGAATTTTTGTAGTGCAGTAAGGCTGACACTAGACTGTGCTGATATTGTTAGTTGCAAGTTATTTATTTGAGTCAAGATAAAAGTTACATGTTTCCGTTTGTCAAATGATTTCATTGGTCGTATAATTCTTTAGTTCAAGGTTATAAAGGAATGTTTAGGTATTTTTACGATTAAATTGTTTGATAAATAAAGTTGTATATATTTGTTTATTATTATTTTTGGATTTGTGATTAAAGTATTTGATAATTATATTAGGAATCAGGTAGTTGAGTCCATATTAAATATTGGTTGGAGGTCAATATTGTTAGTAACTTTGATAGTTATGTTTAATTGTGAATATCGCGTGAGATAGCAATGTTCTATGTTTATAATGAATATTGTGTGAGATAGCAATGTTCTATGTTTATAATGAATATTGTGTGAGATAGCAATGTTCTATTTTGTTCATTCATGCGTGAGTGAGATTTTGAGGAGTAAGACGTGGAGACGTTTTACTTGTCTCTTCTGGGAAAGAGATATTTCTACATTTTAGTTGCATATACATGCGGTAGATTGTTGAACGTTAGTGATTTCAAGACATGTTTGCTGTTTTGAAGTTATGTTTGGAGTGGATCTCAAAGATAGTGAGAGTCCTTTTCTTCTTTTGTAAATATGTAAATTAAAGTTAATAAAGTAAAAATATGTTTGTCATGATAATTTGATATTTTCATTAAGGAATTATAATACAGCAGTATTATATGTTTTGTTGTTTAAGTTTCGAGTATAAATGAGTGATATAATAACCCCGAATATGATTAAACGATAATGACACCCTACCGATTAAGACTTCCTGAATTTGTCCCTTGTGGCGTATAGTACGCGTAGTTACTCATCACTCATTTTCAACTATGTTGTATCATAAGTGGTAATTTTTGTTTTATTTTGTAAAATTAATAATAATAAGTCGTGAATATATAACTATAAATTCAAAAAAATTCTTAGTATTTATTCCAGAATTTTTCTCTTAGAAAGAGGCAGTGTAGCAATTTTATTTTCTACCTCATATATATATCTGTATAATCAATCCTTTTATTAAATATTAAATAATATAACACATTATAATGTAATCCAATCCACTTAATATAATTATATCTATTGTCCAATAAAGAACTAGTATTTAGTTCATGTTAAAAGTTGAATTCTACGGAGACAAGATAAAAGCTTTTGTTTGGTATCCTTCCTGGATCCCCTTCCACTCAGGAATCGTAACGTAACTTTGTTACTGGGCAGCAACAAGCCGCCAGGTCACTTCCAACACAGCTGGGGTTCAAGCAGGTCGAAAAGTTGTTCTTAGGAGCGATGTCCGTGGTTGATTTTTGCTGTTGGAGGCGTGCACGATGGAAAATTGCCCGTGTATGCTATTAGGAACAGTAAGTGAATTTGTTTCTATAAAATATTAATTAAAATTTTCAGTGTAACTTTGGAAACTAATAAATTTAAAACATGTAACATTGGAGATTATTAAATTTGAATTTAAATTATATTGCAACGTAGATTGTGAATAAGCTCTTTTCTGAATGGTATTCATTCGAAGTTGATGGAAAACAATTGTATCTTTGTATAATATGGAATTACATATATAAAGTTGTTCGGATCAATTACAGACAACATTTGCTTTCTTGTGGTGTGAATTCTTGAAACGCAGTTAATGGAAGCCAAATGACGGTTTTTCAGTAAGCGGCGCAGCTGTTTGTTTAGAATGGAATTTTCCGTTGTTCAAACATATGTCAGCATTCACGCAAGTATATAGGTGCAAATTGGAACTCTGGTATGTACAAAAAATTATGTTCGTATGTTGTCTGAACTGTCGACGTAGTAACGAGATAAATTTTGCTGTAATCGACTTGTGTTAGCCTTAAAACAGGTCAAGGCCAGACTTCAGTTATATTTTTCGTAGTCATACGTTATGAATCTGTAATTTGTTTCTACAAATTCTTTTATTAACTCAAAGAAACATCAGAAGATGTCACTACTAATTAGATAAATTAAATTCTCATAATTTTAAACCTTTAGAAATTGAATCTTTACATTTGATATTTTATGAACAATTAGCTGTAATTATCTACTGTGAAATTAAGGTAAATTTACCATAATTAACTCTTTCTTTAAATAAGCAATTTTATGCTTTGTCAATTTGTCATATAAACTTCATTAAATAGTAAGTGGTACGGATACTTTCAGTACCATTGTAATTAACTCTTTCTAATTTAAATTAACTTATAAAGGAAGACATATTTTTGTAAACGAAAATTACTTTATTGGATACCAAAAAGAATAGATTCTTATTTTCGGACTAAAGATTATCTTTTATTTAAGAGGAATGAAAGTCGATTCTGATAGTGTTTAATTATTTTTGAATTTGAATGCACAAACAGTGCCTTTCTTTGTTTAATCTGTTCACAGGTGCAGTGCAGGATTGCTAAGGTCAAGGTCGAACCATAAGGTAAGATACTTCAAAGATTAGGAGGTCTTTAAAATTATATAGCGGTTATAGAAAATAGGTTTCCGCATTAGCCTTGTACAAGGGACTTGTTTCAGGTCTTCTCAGTATAAAAAAATACGGTGGCGCCTTATTCTTATTATTAGTGGTTGCAATTACACCCCGACCCACAGCTCATTCTCTACCCAGAGCATATAGTTCGACTAGCCGCTTGCCTTTGAGATTTCCTCAACTTAGAGCCACCTTCCATCTTAATTTGCCGTGGGCTTCATTTCTAATTATCGGAAATTCTCGTTAAACGAAAATCAGGAAGTAAAAGGCTACAATGTTAAAAAGTACCCGTCGGAATTGCTAGATTCTTCGTTCCGTTTTCTTTATGAAAATTTTGCGCACGTCTAACAGCGTGCTTCCTACGGGGGACACGATAGTCCTTGAATTACCGCTCCTGGGGGTATAAAAGGCTGCACCAGTGGCGTGGTCACAGGTCCATCTGGCCCGCTCCGTTCCTAGGAGCGAACGAGAGATCCAACATTTTGAACACGCTGGTGAGTGTTTCGTGCCTACTTACGTTGAACTTCTATATATTTGGACATCTCTGTTTAAACTCATGCATGCACAAAATTACTTCGCCTATACAAAAATTTTGAAAATATTTTGGAGCTTTTTGCCATTTTCTGAATATAGTACTATCTGTTTTAACTAACTACAAAACAAAGGAATATACTATTTATTACTGTGTAACTGGGTGAAAATGCTTAATGGATAACTGATTTAAAATGCTTACTTTTATGTGAGATGATGTTTTTTTGTTAATAATATTGTATTTATTGCGGCACGTTTATGTAATGAATTAGGTATTTGTATTGATGATTTAAAGCTGTGGCTATTAGCGTTATACTTTGGCAATTTTTCTTGGGTAAGTCAGATTAGGAGGTACCTAAAAACTACAGCTCGCCAGTTTAAGGGGTAATTTTTCTATGGGTTTCTCTGATATATGTATATTGGGGTTATTAAATTTTTTTTTTTTGGGTTTGGGAGTACTATGTTTTGTACATATTTTGTTTAATTATAGGTTTCTTTTTTGTATGTTTTGTTATGAGTGTGAATGACTGCGTGTATTTTTATTTCAGGCCTTCCTATTTACTTTTGGTATGTATAATACACCGCCCCCTCACCGAATGAGCCCGGTTAATATCTTTTTTTTCTTCTTTGGCTATTAGGCTACGTAAATGTACGTAGCAAATTTTATTACCCCCTAGTTCTGCAGTTTCAGTGGGTGTCGACGAACCTGACTGTGACGATGTCAAAATCTCCAACGACGAAGTGATAGATCTCCCCGACCTTGCAGTATCTATTGGAAGATGGCCTACATCAATAATTTTTCTACGCCCCGTAATGTACGGTTCGTACAATATGCCATTTGCATTCTTCTTTTTCTGATATCTTGTGGCACTTAACAAAGTTGTAAAATAAAGTGCAACTGCCTCTTTTGGGAAAGCTGAGACAGTTTGTATTGCACGCCGAACAAAAACAGCAATTAGTAGTCGGCGGTTGGGTTGGTCTTCAAGAATTCGCCATATAATTAGCCGCCCCAATTCTTGTCGTTGAGATTCATTTAGTAAACCACCCGTTTTTCTACCAGCATTCAATAATAATCTTTGCCCATTTCTGGAATTTCAAAGCAAGTCTTCAACTTAAAAATATTCTGTTAAATTTGCAAATACATTTATACTAAAATACTTAAAAAAAGGCGATGCTGCATTGTTCTACTACATTTACAAGTTTAATGCACTTTATGTGATAATGAAGTCTGACAACATTTTAATTGCTAAAAAGATGTTTTAGCAGTTATTTACAAAGATTAATTGTTTTTGCAACAATCTCACGCATCATTAAATCACGACCGATTTTCGCGTTTTACTTAAAACCAAAATTATTATCAAAATATTTTTTACTATTCAATATTGCATGTTCAAAAACTTTTGTTTATAATTGTTTTCAGTGAAACAATGTGAGTAGTGCCTCTAATGTAAAAAGGAATCAAAACCCTACTTAAAAAGACCTACAAAAGTTGGGCCAAATATGACCAAAGGTATATCATCTGCAGGTTGTTCTGACGACAATACTTGAGTGGACGATGTCCCTGGGCTATTCATAAACTCCACACTTTGTTCTACCTGGACAAACACTTGTTCGACTTGGCGATGCGTATCCCCCATTGGTGCGTATTGGTGAGATGCCGCTACTGTCGATATGTTTCTGTTCGACATGTTCAGCAACACGTCACTATCTAAGTCTCGTGGAATGTTTAGGCAGTTTGCGCATCTCGAAAATTTTGCGGCTAAATAATTCAATTTCCTCTAAACTTGGCATGGCTACCAATTGGTAAGATTAGTTGTTATACGTCTGATTCTTTTAAAAAACGCACGGCCTGCACGTCAAAAATATTTTCTACAACAAACAGATTTCCAGATAGTGATTTGGTTAAATTTTGAATAAAGTGTCATTATCCCACATTATTGAACAATTTTTGTTAAACCGAGTTAAGTTTATATTTTATATTATTTTGAACGCTCTTGATGTAACTAAAAAATCCAAAAAAATTACTTTGGTTACTGAAACTATTAACACATATTTTCAACAAAGTTCGTGCACATTCAAAATTGGCTCATTAAGGTTATGCAAAAAATTAATGCAAATAAGAATTTTGCAACTCAAGTTTAAATTTATATTGCAAAGGTATTACTATTTACATAAAACTACATGATGTATTTGAATGTATTAGAATATTAGCATAATTTTGCCTTTTATAAAGTACCTATATTAAGATTGTAAATGTCAAGCTTCAAGATTTACCATCAATTTGATTTAAAATTCATTTTTAAAATTATGAAATTCCGAACTTTTAACTTTCTTGTGTAATGTTAAATAAAAATTATACATATGCAGGTGCTACGAGGTTAATTGATTGTCAAGTGAACTTTTAAGCTCATTACAATATTTTCAATATTGATAATCCAATATTTTACTATTACGAAAGTGGAGCATAGACACCTTTTTTTGTTAGTATTAAATTAAAACTACCCTAAATTAAATTATTTTTAAATTTTGAAGCATGAACCCATCTATAATTGTATATAATTACGAGTATTCCAGAAACCCTAAATCTAATTTTATTTTTCCTTCTAAGTTTAACTTTAATATTATTTAAGAGGTAAACATTAATTAAAAAGTTGTCCAACTTTTAACGTTTTAGTGTACTATTGGAAAAGAATTGTAAACCGGCATGTGCCATGAGTATAACAACATGTACTTGTTTCCTTTGATGTTTCATTTTTTTACTAAAAATGTAAGCTTAATTAATTTATAGTGCCAGTTACATATTCCCCATATCAATATGTATAAAAATGTAAATGCATATTACATTGTTTTAATTAAAGGTAACAATATTAAAGGTTAACCAGATTTCATATTAGACATGAGAACGGAAGCAACTACTTTATATTGCAGACGCAATCTGATACGGCAGGTGCAGATACAAGGAACTGCGATAAAGCAGTCTTAACTAAAACATTACTTAGAACAAGACATTGTATATTATCAAGAAATAGCAGACGGTGAGATCTGCACTTTCCCACAAAATAACGTGAAAGCAGAGATTACATAAATACCCTGAAGAGCTCCTGATAGCCAGTCAGTCTCGAATTTTATAACTTTAACATTGTTAGTAGTTCAAGCTACTCATTGGTAATTATTAAAATACTAACTTTGATTAATTTCTTAAATTAAAAGTCACGTTAATGAACACGTACAAGTTGTTAAACCATTTAGTAATTACTGTATTAAAAATAAATTTGATAGAAGCGTTTTTGGGAAATAAATGTTTTTAAAAGGAAGCTCCCAAAGGCCAAAATCTATCTGGAGCAGACGGAACGAATTTTAGAAGGACACTAGCGATTCCAAATTTTAATTCTTTACTGAAAAACAAAATTGGACGAAGTACAAAATCGACCAAATCCAATAAAGAAGGAAGGCTAATGGAACTGGCAATCAAATTATTGTGAGTACCTACAGTTCATTTTTCCTAACCATTTATTTTCAACTGAATATTGATGTTAGTGAATAAGATTTGAAACGAGAGAATCTACAAACGATTTATTATTACAATTTATTATCACAAGTTATTATTACTGAAATAATTTACTCGGAAAAAGTCTAAACTTGATTATAACAAAGGTTTATAATTATACACATTTAAGTAAAATTTATTGTAAGGATTATTTAGGAAACAATTATTTAGCAAAAGTCCGAAATTGATGTAATTATAACAGAGGTTTATAATTACATACAATACACGTAACAATAAGTGATTCTTTAAATAATTTTAATACAAACCTGACTGAAGTAACCGAGAATAAAATAATTTATAAAAATGAACACTGAAAACTTAAAATTATTTAGACTCAATACCAACTTACGATGAAAATCAAGCTTTATTAGGGATTTTCATTACCGCGTGCGAGACATTTCTAAAATCATTCTACAAACAAGAGGACATTGACCGGAACAATTGGCTTTTAAGATTGATTCTGGATAAGCTAACCGGCAGAGTTTTGACTTTAATCGCTAGTAGAGATAACTTGACGGATTGGGAGGACTACAAAAAAGTATTGATCGCGTATGTCGGAGACCAACGTAATATAAAATGTCTTATCAAAAACTTTTTGAATTTAAGAATGGAAAATAATCAATCGCCATACCAATTTTGTAAGCGATGTCAATACGTTAGAAGTTTAATCCTAACTAAATTAAAATTAGAGGAACCAGACCCAAACTTACGCTTAACTAAAACTAAAATATACGATGAGATGGCGTTAGACAAATATATAAACGCGTTACCCGAGTCATTATCGGACATGATAAGATTTCAAAATTCCCAAAATCTAGAAAAAGCGATGAATTTAATTATCGAGGAGGAAACGTGATGTATTGCAGAAACCAGATTTACAATCCTAATGCGAACTAAAATTACCCACCAATTAAAACTAGACAAGCCACGAGACAAATACCAAAACAACACAAATTTGCATCATTTACACAAAAATAAATCAACTGAGAATTAATAATCCAAACTTCAATAATACAAATTTCAAAAATAAATTTTGACAATTCCCCAAACCAGCATTAAATTCGACTTTTGCTAAACCGACATTTACACCAAAATTCAATCAGAACACAAATCAAACGTGGCAAACATTTGACGTTAATTCTAACAGAAATGCACCCATGACAAATAATAACAACAACCCCAATAATTTTTACAAACCAACCCCTATGGACACTTTGTCTGGTGACACCAGATAGAACACTAAAACATCTCAAATCCGACCCGACTCTACACAAAAACAAAACTTCACTTTCGAGGAACTATTTCACCAAGAAGTAGAAGATTTTAACAATCAAGACGCAGATAATTATGCGAATACGAGTAGAGACGATGAAGCAAATTACTCAGAGAACTACAAACGTATCAACACTTACAAAAATTACAAAGCGGACGATGAAGAAAATGCGTGCTCAAATTTTTAATTGGACAGAACCAAATACGATCAGACGTAATAAACTTAAACAACATTAATCAACATAGTTTACTCTATATAGAAATACCCCATGTAGAGATTAAATTATTAATCGATACAGGATATTCAAAAACTTTAATTAGCACCAAAACCGTGCAGAAACATTATTCAGAGTTTGCAGAGAAAGAACCTTTTAAAATCAACACAGCACACAAAATGACACTACACCAATTTATTGCAAACATACCCTTACCAAAAACTTTTAATATAAAAATGAAACATAAATTTTGCATCTTTGAATTTAACGATAAATACAACGAATTAATAGACATGGATTTTTAAGAAAACTACGAGCGAATATTGATATAAAAAATTCAACTACTAAGAACAAAACACAGACAGATTCCAATTAAATTCCAAAACGGTAACATTCAGACCAATCAAAAATACACAATCGCACCTAGGACAGAAAACAAGTAAACGTCTTAGTAAATTCGAAAACCGACATAGGAATAATAAATCACATGTCATTTCAACAAGGAGTAGAAACACCGACCGCATTAGTACATATAAAAGACAACTACGCCACTACGACAATTTTGAACTCAAAACAACTATCCCATAGATTTATCTTTAACGACACTGATAAAAGTGGAAAAAGTGAATTTTAGTGAAATGGATATCGACGAAGACTCTGAAAGTAATTCCAACCCCACAGAACACGATAAAATGTTAAAGGAAAATTTAACTAACATTCGTTTCAATGACAATATTAACACAGAAGAGAAGAGAGCAATAAAACACTTATGTTTCGAATACCAAGATATATTCCAATGTGAAGGAATACCTTTAACTTTCACCAACACCGTCAAACATAGCATTGAACCAACTAATGATAAACCGATTTTCACCAAAGCACTTAGACTACCTTAAGCAAGTCAAGAAGAAGCAGATAGACAGGTAACAGACTTATTAAATTAAGACATCATTCAACACCCGAATTCACCTTGCAGCAGTCCCGTACTAATAATAACGAAAAACTAGATGCCTCAGGCAAACGCAAATACCGAATGGTTATCGATTACAGAAAACTCGACAAAGACGATAAATACCCGCTACCAAATATCACCGAGATATTAGACAAACTAGGAAAATGTCAATATTTTTTGATATTAGCCCTCGCCTCAGGATACCACCAAGTGGAAATAAACGAAAAAAACACAACCAAAACAGTTTTCTGTACACCCTACATGTGATTTTCCAATGCTCCACCCGAAGGTACTATATTGGCCAGGAAGCGATTTTTTTTACCTGAAAAATTTGGAATTTTGCCGAACCCTTGCTGTTCCAATATGTATAAAAATTTAAATGATTTATTATGTCTTAGTAATAGCATGTTTACATTGTATTAATTGAAGGTAACAATATTAAAATTAATCAGAGTTCAACTACTTTGTATTCCTGATACTGCAGGTGCAGATACAAGAAACTGCAATAACACAGTCTTAATTAAAATATTACTTAGAACAAGACATTGTTCATTATCAAAAAATAGCAGAGGTGAAATCTGCACTTTCCAGCAAGATGATGTGAGAGCATGAATTACATGAATACCCTGAGGAGCCCTTGATGGCCAATCAGTCTGGAACTTCATAACTTTAATATTGTTGGTAGTTCAAGCTACTCATTGGTGATTATTAAAATATTAACTTTGATTAATTTGTTAAATTAAAAGTCACGCTAATGAACATAACGTACAAGTTGTTAAACTATTTTGTAATTACTGTATTAAAAATAAATTTGGTAAAAGTGTTTTTGGAAAATAAATGTTTTTAAAAAGAAGCTTACAAAGGCCAAACCCTATGTCGCTGAACTTTTTAATTTCTAATTTAAGAATTTGTAACTTTATACAGGGTGTGCAAGCGTTTCTAAACTATAAGGACTTGCTGTATTCTTAAAAGTAGAAAAAAATAATCATAAGACCATAGATCCAAAAATGCTTTATTTCAAGAATATAGGGTGCTAAAAAGATTAAACTTAAACATGCCTTTTATGAAGAAAATCATTCACAAAAAATTGTTTCGGATATTTTCACAAATAAAACATGAAATACTATTACCCGTTTCTCAAATTGCTATACAAAGTGAAAAAATTTTCAGTGTGCAGTATGGGGATCTCCACAATTTCAAGAGATACAATGTTTGTTAATTAGGGAATAACTTGCACAATAAAGAGCTCAATTTCAAATTTAAAAAAATTTAAAATTCTCAACACGTTCTTAAAATATGGCGTAAAAACAAAAACTTAGTAATTTTGAAAATTCTTAATCATTCCTATTAAATGCTGTTTAAATCAAGTTGTAGTTTTAAACACAAAAGTTTAAAACGTGTTGTTGCTTTTGTTTTAAACATGATAAAAAAACATTCGGATTAAAACAGCATCATTTTCTTCACAAAATTTTGTTTTCTTTGCATGACGGTTTGTAGTGATTTTGCAGCTCTTAAATCAAGTTTTTTGTTTTTGCACATTTTTAAAATTTAGACCTACTAGGTCTGGATAGATTTGTAACAAACTGATTAATGGTACTCTACTCTGGAATGGGATTACACGGTCAACATTTTATGAAATTAAAACCTTTCTATACCATTCTACAATTTTAATTGATGAGTGGCAAGGTTATAAAGATTACACTTATTAAATATTTTCTATAATAAAATGGAGAGGATCATGTCAAGTGAATTACAAACACAACATTATCTTTTATTTGTGATTTGCAGTATTGCAGTTTTTAGATTTTGCACACCTGATAGATACCTAGAAGCTAAGTGATTGCAGAAGCAGCAGACTTATGAAATCTATTGCTATTGTCTAAGGGTAAGAAATTCAATAACCATTATTACAAATGACTAGCAAGCATAAATTAAGAGCAGGAATTGTAATAAAAAATATAGAGAAATTCATCTGTATTATATTGACTGCTAGGCTATTTATAAAATAGCTATTAAATTATGATAACATTCTTATATACCCGCAAACGCGATATACGCGACACAAAGACAGTTGGTAACGCTAATCTATAATGTGGAAATTAGCGCGCCCATCTGTCAATGACGTCACACAATATACAAATTATTACAAGTAAATGACAAAATATGCAAAATTCATAAACCAGATTATAAAAAAACGGAATACTCACATGAATAGGTAAAGCTTCCTACAGAATCACTTCCTTCTGGGTTGCTCGTGGCTCCCTTCCGGATTATTTAAAGATGGCGGCAGCGGCTTCCATTAGGTTTGCTCCAGGCTAGCGACTGCGGGGCGTGCGCTGTTGTCAGGCCAGGTTGCTTCCAAATTTATCTTCTTTCTATGTAGAGGTAACGGCGGGAACGGGTTTATAGGGAACGATAAACAAAGATAAGCAAGAGAAGGAATCTACATAATTAAGATAAAGATACGATACCAGACCCAACCACTCTTCTTGATGTTCAAAGGCGAAGTCCAGTTCCCAGCGTCTTTCGGAAACTTCCCACTTTTTCCCCCACACGCGTTGACGCAAATCTCCGCGCAACGCACTTCTGACGTGACGGAAATACACGCGCCAAGTCTTTCAAATTTATGGCACGAAACTCCCGCATATCAAAACTAAACTAAAAATGTCTAGTGCCAAATTTTGGCACGTAACAATCGCGACAAAGCCATAAAAGAAAAAACTTAAAAAAAGAAAAAGACTGTTAGCACAGTAACATCTTAAAATTTAAATCCTAACTAACCTACATAAATCCTAACTTAAATCCTACAAAATGTTTATTTGAGGCGCCACCTGGTTTTTTCGACCGATAAGCACGTCTTCCGAAATACCAGGAAACGGAATATGTAGCCCCATTGTCCTTGACTACATTTATAATCGACAGCACAAATTTGTCGGGGAGCATAAAACACTACTTAAATTAAAACAAATGCGACAAGTCGCCTAACCTATATACTAAACTAAAACTAACATGACAGTTTCTTACGTGCAGACGCACATAAGCGTTGCATCTAAACTGTTCTTTGTTGGCAAAAAGTGCCCAAATTTAAAAATGTTTAAAAGAGTAAGTTACTCTTCACTCTAGCAAATTTTTGTCACTGGTGCTTTGGTTTAAATAACGATACACATCAAAACTTGTCCATGACATGGTTGTGAATCAACAAATTTACCAAACGTACCACCTTACTAAATTCTTACATTGCTAACCTAACAAATTACATTTCTACATCAGGTTAGCTTTTTCACTTAATTTCAAGAAAAGTAATTCCCACGTCTGGTCATAAATACCAAACGTTAGGAAGATAAAAAGATAAAACAAGATCTCAAGTTGTTGTTGAAGATAATAGATAAGATAACGATATTGAGCTTAAGTTATCATCAAAGGTAATAGGTAAGATAACGATATTAAGCTTTAGTTACTATTTGAGATACTAGGTAAGATAACGCGATACTAAGCTAAAGTTATTACTAAAGATAATCGGTAAGATAACGATATTCAACTAAAATTATTATTAAAGGTAATCGGTAAGATAACGATATTAAACTAAGGTTATTATCAAAGATAATAAATAAGATAAAGATATTAACTTAAGTTATTATCAAAGGCAATAGATAAGATAGCGATAGAGTGGCTCCGTGGAGCCGTTAAATGGAAATTTCTCGTACCCTCTAAAAGGAGCAACCTGTGAAGCAGGCCCGTTTGCAATAAACTGTACGAGGGACCGGCAAATGCATTTGGGTGCATCCCTGCACCCGGCGTTAATTGATATCGGTGATACAATCACCCGATATCCACACGATATATAACGATATATATATATATATATATATATATATATAATAATATATATATATATATATATATATATACATGCACTCACACATTCACACACTGATACATACCTTCACTGTTAGCGCTCATGTGCGCTGACAGCGGCACCGCATGACCTCACGAAAGATTCTCAGAGACGTGGTCCGAGCGTCTGTAAAAACCCTCCGCGCAACCACACGGTGACTGACGGAAATGAAAAGGCAGTAGAAATAGGAACGGTAGAAAGAGGGAGATGGGTATTCGGAATGCATAAGAGGCACTTCCAGATAGAAAAAAAAATAGAGGAAGGGCTCGCATTGAGCTAAAGAGACAGAAAAAGGTGGATAGCAAAGCACTACTCAACCAGCTAATGTAGTCAGTAGCCCGGAATGAGGAACATCACTCTTATGTGGCAGACGGGTGTTCCGGGACGAGAACAGGTCCACCGAAGGAAAGATAAGGCAGAAACGGAGACAGTAGGATAAGAAAAAGTAGAGTTTTTGGGCAAGCGTCCGAGAGAAGGTAGAGGGTTGTCTCTATTAAAACACAGATCGGTTTGAAGGACCACCTGCGATATTAATTCGACGAGTTAAGGTAAATCATAAGTTAACAAAATTCACTAGACTCTTAAGAGAACTAGTACGATAATTTTCCTAACGAGTGCATCCACTATGATAAGAAAATCAGACAAAAGTTGACACGACAACTTAAAAGTATCATTACAGATACATTCACACGGAAACAAACTGTTTCAAGGTAATTTTTTAAAACGGTAACACCCTAAACACACAAAGATGCCTAATTATAAGCAATTAAATACAGACACACTGTCCCAATATGCTAAAACAACCGAAAATTTGATAAGATATCAATAAAAAGCAATAGCACCTCACCACAAAGTTCAATAAAAAACAACGAAAAAAAATGTATATAAGTTATGGTGATTTAGTAGGAAAAGAAAGAAATAATAGTCTCGGATAATGTGGGCGACTGTAATAATTCAGAGGAAAAACACATGGAATAGAAAATCCAAGTTTTTTGCAACTGCGAATATAAACTATTTTTTACAATGGCATAGGCCGCGGCTCCTATGTGAGCCCAAAGAAGAAAGCATCCACTCTAAACATCAGCTAAAACCAATCATAAAAATTCAATGAGTCATTACAACCAAAGTTACGACAATTACCACACAATTAAACGATGTAAGAAAAATACTAAAAACCAAATAATATGCTGTAGGAAAAGTTCGAGGATTAATTAATGAAGCGACAGAGTTATACTGGGGAATCTACAGAGTAAAATGATATATATATATATATATATATATCTAACGGTAAGTTTAGGGAAAAGTCAACCAAAAGGAAAAAGATAGCTAATTTAAGGTAAGTAAGTTTAACGTGTAAAAGGTATATACTGTACACGAGGGGGAATAAGTAATTATAGTTACTAATTGATGGTGAGACAAAAAAATATTAGGTAAATCGTGAGGGGAAAGGAACGTGAAAATCTTAACTAGCATTTGGGTCAGCAGAGAATGGCTTAAAGTCTTTAATATGCCACCTGCCTTGGCGTTTTCCTTCAGCATCTTGAAGTTTATAGATAAGGGAACTAATGACACGAGTGACCTTACAAAAGATGAATTTAGGGGCTAATTTTGAAGAAAATTTCTTAGATGCATCCGATAAGACATAATTCCTTTTCCAAACTTGTTCGCCTAAGGCGAAGGAGATATTTCGTTTACGTAAGTTATAGTGGTCCTTACTCTTTTCGTAAGCTTTTAAGAAATTTTTTCTAACAACGTTAAAGATAGAAGGTAATGATTGTTGGTCTTTATCCCAGCGTACTTTATCGTCAAATTTAATTACGTTAGTATCGTCAGGAACTAAACCATAATAACTCCCATCAATTGGGGTATATCTTCCAAAAACAAGAAATGACGGAGTGAATTGGGTTGCTTCGTGTTTAGATGTACGCAAAGCTTGGGCAATTTTAAAAATATTTTCATCCCGTGTAGTATGGTCTGAATCAATATAGGAAGAGATAGCGGTAATTAAAACTCTATTTACTCTTTCGGTAGGGTTTACTTGAGGATGGTATTTTGCGTTAAACCAAATTTTTTGTACTTTGTAATTCTTAACGAAATTTTGAAAATCTTTAGAGATAAATTGTGCCCCATTGGCACAAAGAATAATCTGAGGAACACCAAAGATAAGAAATACATTTTGCTCTAGAAATTTAATTATAGCAGCAGATGTAGCTTTACGTAAGGGTTGCACCATAACAAATTTAGAAAACCAATCGATTACAACTAAAAGATATTGGTTACCTTTTTTCGATCGGGGGAGAAGTCCTAATAAGACGAGTGATATTAATTGAAAGGGATAAGATACACGTTTAAAGTTACCCATTAAGCCAGAACGAGTCTCTTGTGAGCTCTTATTAAAACCACAAATTTAACAGTTCCTAATATACCGACAGACAGATTGTTTTAGTGTGGGCCAATAATATAATTCAGATATTTTAGCGAGAGTTTTTGTAACGCCAAGATGGGCAGCTATGGGATCATCATGACATAATTTAAGCACTTCACTGCGGTTAGCGGTAGGGACGACAAGTTTACATTCAGGAATGTTAGATATTTTATGAGGCGAAGGAGATACAAATTTATATAATCTATTGTTGGTTACACGAAAGGTAGGAAATTTATCGAGATTATCAGAAACTTTTTTAATCATATTAAGGTACCAAGTATCAGAAATTAGATTTGGAAGGTTAAGAGAGACAATATCACGAGATAGGGCATCAGACACGATATTTAATTTGCCAGGCCTATGCCTAACGTCCTAGGTGAATTGAGAGATACGCAAGTTCCATCTTGCCAAACGACCTACGGGTTGTTTTAAGTTATTTAGCCAAGTGAGGGCTGCACAATCAGTTGCTTAAAAAGGAGGGCATCACCTGTAGAGATAACATGTGTTGCAGTAGTAACGCAACCAAGTTCAGAGGTATTAAGTTTACGAAATTTGTCAATTGTAGAGTTAAGAATTACATTTTGGGAATCGGTAAGAGAAATTTTATTAGATATTCCTGCAGATGCATAGGGATTTGTTTTAAGAGAAGTTCACCTTGAAAAATCTTAGAAATAAAGCGACAAATTAAAAAGTTTGCAAAAGTCTACACCTAGTAGGAAAGGATAAGCTAATGTAGGTACAATCAAAAATGGAACCTCACGTTCAAGTGATTCTACTCGAATTTTTAATTTAAAGGAACCCGTTACATATATTTGATTATCCTCAGCTAAATTTATGGAAGTTTTTTCAATATTTATTGACCATAAAATTTATGTTGGTACTTTGAAACTCACTAAATTCCTAAGATGACAAGCCAGTTGTTATGGTAACTGAATATAAGCCGCCATTTTGGGCTATTGAAATTCATAGCTTATGCTCTAAAACTGTTTTGTGAGTTTAATTAATTTTCTTGCAACTTTAAATGTAGTGTACCTTTTTTAACTTGAATTATCTTATTTAACTGCATAGTTTGTTTTTTAAATAGAGCTACAAGTTTTTTAGGAGTGGCTGTTCACAACATAACTTTACTTTCAAATTCCACAAGTAAGTACATCTAAATATAAGTAATTTATTAATTTATGCTTTATTCATTGTTTATTAGAAAAGTTATCTATTTTATATTACATTATACATAACTATTGCTTGTTTTTTGGACTTTAAAAAGGGGTTTTTAAATTGCGATTAAACACTGTCTTCTTTGGATAACATTTTAAAAGTATTTTCTATATAATTCAGATATTTAATTATGATTTACAAATTACTTTTAAAGGAAACCATGTGTTTAAAAACATTTAACGTAATTAATTGACCTTTTAGAATATCTCTTAAAGCGTTAGAGTAACGGAATCTTATTGTATTTGTTAAATAACACATATAATGTATCTTTCTATAATTTTGAGTGTCTTTTTATAACCGAAATCATTAAGTACAATTCACAATTACCTACATAAACAAAAATTCCATATTCAATATAGATTTTCTAATTAACTGAGTTTTTAGTGTCTTTTAAGGTGTTATATTAACTTAACCGTGATGTATTTCTTTCATTAAACACTATCTTGCCCTCTTATCATTCAAAACGTGTTTCCTTAGTGATTTAAACAGCTGTAACCTATAAATGCCTCTTTAAAAAAAAAAAGATTTTGCATTTAAATAAATTTAACGTAACGAATTGATGCTTGGTATACCGTTTATTATCTTCTGAATTACTATAGTATCGCATATTTTGTATACTTTTGTCTCAAATATTATTTCAAAATGAATATTACACATTTTAAGTTTTTGGAGCTGATTTACGAAATTGAATGTAGAAACATTACCCCCGGGTCTAATCAAAATGATAGACGATTGCAACTTAAAGCCATACTAGCCCAAGAAACAAAAGGCCTACTTATTTCTAAAAAAAATTGTTTCCGATTTAACGCAAAATGTGTCTGAAATTAAGCAATCCCTTGAATATATAACTAATATAATAAACAAAATTGATCTCGGCCCAAGTAAAATTGAATTAAAACGTTTGGTTTCCCGTATAATTCACCTTAAGCAGCGTATAGAGTTGTTGTGTTTATTTGACAATAAACAAACGAACCAAGCCAAACAAACTTTCTTATCGGATATCTTGTTACTGGAAGGAACACTTCTTGAGAGACTCAATCCAAATGCAGATACGGATATATCTATATCGTTATCAAATCTCGTAATTTCTCCAGTTCCACCATTAGGAAAATCTATACCTGTTTATAAATGGGGTTTAACTTTTCAAGGTTACGACACTCAAATTTCTTTAATGTCTTTCCTTGACAGAATTAACGATTTCAGAATCTCACGCAAATGTACCGACCAGGATTTATTTGTTTCAGCGGGTGAATTGTTTTCTGATTCTGCGTTGATCTGGTACCGTAACGTTAGGGATCAGATTTCTACCTGGGAGGAATTAGTTGCGTGTTTAAAACGCGACTTCCTAAACAATGGTTATATTACCGACCTTTGGAATGAGATACGAAATCGAACCCAAGGACCTGACAAAAATGTAATTTCCTTTATTACCTCAATAGAAGCCTTTTATAGTAGACTTGATAGTAAACCTTCAGAATTTGAAATTATCGATCAGTTGCGCAGAAATTTAAATCCTTATTTTTCCGAACGTCTAGCGTTACAACACATTTCTTCCTTAGCTCACTTCAAAGATTTATGTCGTTCGCGTGCACCTTACTCTTTTCTCGATGTTATAAAAAGAGTAATTGCACGACGAAGTATAAGAAATACTTCGGCACAGCTTGCATCGACCTATATGGTTTTGGAGGCTGCATGAGACTTGAAATCACAGGGTAAGGTGAATATTTAGAGAATATCTGAATGTTAAAGATTTAAATATCAAGACACTTGTTTACACAACTGTAAAATAACTTAGAGAAATAAAAGTTAAAACACGATAAAAGAAATATGACAAAATATGTATATTAATACTCGATTATTACAATTCCAAAGGCATGTATAAGATATACGCTTGTGTCATTAACATAGTAGACATCGCTATATATTTTAACATGATATAATTCACATATTTAATAAATGTACACGAGAAAATTTCTATAGAGAAGTCAAAATAAATAATCTCTGTTGAGAAACTCTAAATATTACTTAATGCGGTAGTAAATCAAAAAGTGATCATAATTGTAATAATGTCATGTAACAAATGCACATGAAATGAAAGTTCAAGTAATAAACCTTTTCACCATAAGAAGCTTCATGAAGTTCGAATGTTTACATATTTTTAGGTTATGTATTAGAGAATTATATTTGAAATCATTTAAGATAAGTAAAATGTAATTAATTATCAAAACTTTAAGATAAGTAAAACGCAATTAATAATTAAAACAAAATATTTGTAGTGACAAAGACAATTTTAAATAGAGGTTAGGCCTCTTTATTTTAACAGAAAACGGTAAGGTAAAAGTTTTAATCTCCATACCTGTAGTATCAGTAACTGAACTAATACTAAGTTACTTAATTTATAGGAATCCTTCAATATCCAGGAAACTGAGACATCCTGCGTTGGAGGATCTCCTGGAGTAGTCGACATCAAATGTTGTCTTTAACAGACTTCTGTTCCATAAAATTAAACTTGTAGATATTTTTCAATAAGATAATAACTGAGCGGCAATAGGTAAGGTAGAAAGAAATAAAATATTAAATTCTTGTAATGAGTATTTATTTTACATCATCTGGTTGTGCAAAAACACGAGCAACTTTTCCATGTAGAAATCTGAATAAGGGAAACACGTCGCCCGTAACAACGGTGACTAAAACACAGGTAGTCGGAACATAAGGTAGCAGCATATGTTACCGGAGCACAAACCGGAGGATAAACCGGAGCGCCCTAAAAAATTCAGTTGTGTTACAAAAGTGAAAATTTAACACGAGGTGCAAAGAAAAATTAATCTATTAATTTCTTACCATCTGTATAAATATTTGATGGGCTTAACGAATAAACAACTTCTTCATCCATTATACAACACATCTAGAAATATATTTAAATGTTAATTTAGGATTTATGATTAGAAAATTTACATACCAGGTAAGCACATTAAGCAAAGTAGAAGTTCAAATCAAAAAATGCTCAACAGTGCCAGATAAGCAATCAGATATCAGAGAAATGAAAATTTGACACTTCAAATAAATTATTTTCGGCCATCTTCGCGATGGACGATCTCTAGTGATTATTCTCAATAATACAGAATTTAGAACCACACCAGTTGTGCTTTTGGAATAAACACTTCAAAAATACCCAATAGGAAAATTTCATGTAGATATAATTATAATACAGAATTAGAACCACACCAGTTGTGCTTTTGGAATAATCACTTCAGAAATAACCAATAGTAAAATTTCATATAAATATAATTATAATACTATGTAAACAAATTAGTAACTTGTGGATTAAAACTAATAATCCAGAATTGTGCGAGATAAATTTTTATAGAGAATATATTATTATATAATAAAGAGAGTAATTTTATATTTAAATGTAGGTATAAGCATTTATATGCTATTAGTGCCAAGCACAAATGTAACATGCTAAAATATACGCAAAAAGGCATGTGACACGCTTCAAGAAGTAAAGCTAAGGGTGGATAAATACCGCCCCCCTCCAGAAAAACAATCTGGCACTTTAGAACCCTGTGATGGTGTAATAGCCGAATATCCTAATAATTTATAGTTATTATATTGAATTAAGTTTTATGCCTTTAAAAGGTGAGTGACTTATTATAGGAAGTGCAAAGTGCGGAATTGTACAGTAAGACAATCAATAGGAAGTACATGTGCAACGAACTCTAGGCTAGGTGTAATTGGATTTATTAAGTAAGCATAATTGCATAATTATTTTTAGCAGTTAAGAACTAATATAGAATAAAAACATTATAAGTCTAACCCTAAGATGTAACGGTTGTACTGCACTTTAAGAGAACCCCAAGAGAACACTACAACCCGATTTAGCGTGTCAAGTTCAAACTTCTCATAAAGTATCTACCCTTAATGTTCCTTCTACCTCAATAAATAACTCACTTACCTGTTGGAACTGTAAGAGAAGTGGACATAATTACAACGTTTGTATATACCCCAAAAATATTTTTTGTTATGGCTGTGGTCGTGCTAATATCTATAAATCTAACTGTACGAATTGTAATCCTAACGTATCGGGAAACTCTCGTCGAGATATTTCTATCCAGGGCGCGAATATCTCAAGGAATCAAAATCGTCCTCAACACCAATTATCCAACGGACCCAGACGTCAATAAATTTAAAGCATAAAACTACCGCTAATGCTGTACCGTTATTAAATTTATCTAACAATAATATCGCTACTGTCAATGTACAAAATGCCTTGCCTTCATTAAAAGAATTATGTTATACTACTCCGTCAGAGTGGTCTAATTCGCTACAAACCGTTAATTCCTTTTATCATAAAAAGTCTGCTGCCTTACACCTTGTTAAAAAACCCTTTGATAACCGTCCACATTTACCCATCTCGATTGGTTCCTTAAATGTAATAGCTTTACTGGACACAAGTTTTTCATGCTCCCTTATAAATAACGAAGGTCTACAACAATTATCTAAACAAAATATTAAAATTCAAATTGCTCCCGAAAAAACTTCCATAAATTTAGCTGAGGATAATCAAATATATGTAACGGGTTCCTTTAAATTAAAAATTCGAGTAGAATCACTTGAACGTGAGGTTTCATTTTTGATTGTACCTACATTAGCTTATCCTTTCCTACTAGGTGTAGACTTTTGCAAACTTTTTAATTTGTCGCTTTATTTCTAAGATTTTTCAAGGTGAACTTCTCTTAAAACAAATCCCTATGCATCTGCAGGAATATCTAATAAAATTTCTCTTACCGATTCCCAAAATGTAATTCTTAACTCTACAATTGACAAATTTCGTAAACTTAATACCTCTGAACTTGGTTGCGTTACTACTGCAACACATGTTATCTCTACAGGTGATGCCCTCCTTTTTAAGCAACTGATTGTGCAGCCCTCACTTGGCTAAATAACTTAAAACAACCCGTAGGTCGTTTGGCAAGATGGAACTTGCGTATCTCTCGATTCACCTAGGACGTTAGGCATAGGCCTGGCAAATTAGATATCGTATCTGATGCCCTATCTCGTGATATTGTCTCTCTTAACCTTCCAAATCTAATTTCTGATACTTGGTACCTTAATATGATTAAAAAAGTTTCTGATAATCTCGATAAATTTCCTACCTTTCGTGTAACCAACAATAGATTATATAAATTTGTATCTCCTTCGCCTCATAAAATATCTAACATTCCTGAATGTAAACTTGTCGTCCCTACCGCTAACCGCAGTGAAGTGCTTAAATTATGTCATGATGATCCCATAGCTGCCCATCTTGGCGTTACAAAAACTCTCGCTAAAATATCTGAATTATATTATTGGCCCACACTAAAACAATCTGTCTGTCGGTATATTAGGAACTGTTAAATTTGTGGTTTTAATAAGAGCTCACAAGAGGCTCGTTCTGGCTTAATGGGTAACTTTAAACGTGTATCTTATCCCTTTCAATTAATATCACTCGTCTTATTAGGACTTCTCCCCCCGATCGAAAAAAGGTAACCAATATCTTTTAGTTGTCATCGATTGGTTTTCTAAATTTGTTATGGTGCAACCCTTACGTAAAGCTACATCTGCTGCTATAATTAAATTTCTAGAGCAAAATGTATTTCTTATCTTTGGTGTTCCTCAGATTATTCTTTGTGCCAATGGGGCACAATTTATCTCTAAAGATTTTCAAAATTTCGTTAAGAATTACAAAGTACAAAAAAAAATTTGGTTTAACGCAAAATACCATCCTCAAGTAAACCCTACCGAAAGAGTAAATAGAGTTTTAATTACCGCTATCTCTTCCTATATTGATTCAGACCATACTACACGGGATGAAAATATTTTTAAAATTGCCCAAGCTTTGCGTACATCTAAACACGAAGCAACCCAATTCACTCCGTCATTTCTTGTTTTGGAAGATATACCCCAATTGATGGGAGTTATTATGGTTTAGTTCCTGACGATACTAACGTAATTAAATTTGACGATAAAGTACGCTGGGATAAAGACCAACAATCATTACCTTCTATCTTTAACGTTGTTAGAAAAAATTTCTTAAAAGCTTACGAAAAGAGTAAGGACCACTATAACTTACGTAAACGAAATATCTCCTTCGCCTTAGGCGAACAAGTTTGGAAAAGGAATTATGTCTTATCGGATGCATCTAAGAAATTTTCTTCAAAATTAGCCCCTAAATTCATCTTTTGTAAGGTCACTCGTGTCATTAGTCCCCTTATCTATAAACTTCAAGATGCTGAAGGAAAACGCCAAGGCAGGTGGCATATTAAAGACTTTAAGCCATTCTCTGCTGACCCAAATGCTAGTTAAGATTTTTACGTTCCTTTCCCCTCACGATTTACCTAATATTTTTTTGTCTCACCATCAATTAGTAACTATAATTACTTATTCCCCCTCGTGTACAGTATATACCTTTTACACGTTAAACTTACTTTCCTTAAATTAGCTATCTTTTTCCTTTTGGTTGACTTTTCCCTAAACTTACCGTTAGATATATATATATATCATTTTACTCTGTAGATTCCCCAGTATAACTCTGTCGCTTCATTAATTAATCCTCGAACTTTTCCTACAGCATATTATTTGGTTTTAGTATTTTCTTACATCGTTTAATTGTGTGGTAATTGTCATAACTTTGGTTGTAATGACTCATTGAATTTTATGATTGGTTTTAGCTGATGTTTAGAGTGGATGCTTTCTTCTTTGGGCTCACATAGAGCCGCGGCCTATGCCATTGTAAAAATAGTTTATATTCGCAGTTGCAAAAACTTGGATTTTCTATTCCATGTGTTTTCCTCTGAATTATTACAGTCGCCCACATTATCCGAGACTATTATTTCTTTCTTTTCCTACTAAATCACCATAACTTATATACATTTTTTTCGTTGTTTTTATTGAACTTTGTGGTGAGGTGCTATTGCTTTTATTGATATCTTATCAAATTTTCGGTTGTTTTAGCATATTGGGACAGTGTGTCTGTATTTAATTGCTTATAATTAGGCATCTTTGTGTGTTTAGGGTGTTACCGTTTTAAAAAATTACCTTGAAACAGTTTGTTTCCGTGTGAATGTATCTGTAATGATACTTTTAAGTTGTCGTGTCAACTTTTGTCTGATTTTCTTATCATAGTGGATGCACTCGTTAGGAAAATTATCGTACTAGTTCTCTTAAGAGTCTAGTGAATTTTGTTAACTTATGATTTACCTTAACTCGTCGAATTAATATCGCAGGTGGTCCTTCAAACCGATCTGTGTTTTAATAGGACAACCCTCTACCTTCTCTCGGACGCTTGTCCAAAACTCTACTTTTCTTATCCTACTGTCTCCGTTTCTGCCTTATCTTTCCTTCGGTGGACCTGTTCTCGTCCCGGAACACCCGTCTGCCACATAAGAGTGATGTTCCCTCATTCCGGGCTACTGACTACATTAGCTGGTTGAGTAGTGCTTTGCTATCCACCTTTTCTGTCTCTTTAGCTCAATGCGAGCCCTTCCTCTATTTTTTTTTCTATCTGGAAGTGCCTCTTATGCATTCCGAATACCCATCTCCCTCTTTCTACCGTTCCTATTTCTACTGCCTTTTCATTTCCGTCAGTCACCGTGTGGTTGCGCGGAGGGTTTTTACAGACGCTCGGACCACGTCTCTGGGATTCTTTCGTGAGGTCATGCGGTGCCGCTGTCAGCGCACATGAGCGCTAACAGTGAAGGTATGTATCAGTGTGTGAATGTGTGAGTGCATGTATATATATATATATATATATATATATATATCATCATTTCCGTCAGTGACCGTGTGGTTGCGCGGAGGGTTTTTACAGACGCTCGGACCACGTCTCTGGGAATCTTTCGTGAGGTCATCTGGTGCCGCTGTCAGCGCACATGAGCGCTAACAGTGAAGGTATGTATCAGTGTGTGAATGTGTGAGTGCATGTATATATATATATATATATATATATATATCATCATTTCCGTCAGTCACCGTGTGGTTGCGCGGAGGGTTTTTACAGACGCTCGGACCACGTCTCTGGGAATCTTTCGTGAGGTCATGCGGTGCCGCTGTCAGCGCACATGAGCGCTAACAGTAAAGGTATGTATCAGTGTGTGAATGTGTGAGTGCATGTATATATATATATATATATATATATACATGCACTCACACAGCGGCACCGCATGACCTCACGAAAGATTCCCAGAGACGTGGTCCGAGCGTCTGTAAAAACCCTCCGCGCAACCACACGGTGACTGACGGAAATAAAAAGGCAGTAGAAATAGGAACGGTAGAAAGAGGGAGATGGGTATTCGGAATGCATAAGAGGCACTTCCAGATAGAAAAAAAAATAGAGGAAGGGCTCGCATTGAGCTAAAGAGACAGAAAAAGGTGGATAGCAAAGCACTACTCAACCAGCTAATGTAGTCAGTAGCCCGGAATGAGGGAACATCACTCTTATGTGGCAGACGGGTGTTCCGGGACGAGAACAGGTCCACCGAAGGAAAGATAAGGCAGAAACGGAGACAGTAGGATAAGAAAAAGTAGAGTTTTTGGACAAGCGTCCGAGAGAAGGTAGAGGGTTGTCCCTATTAAAACACAGATCGGTTTGAAGGACCACCTGCGATATTAATTCGACGAGTTAAGGTAAATCATAAGTTAACAAAATTCACTAGACTCTTAAGAGAACTAGTACGATAATTTTCCTAACGAGTGCATCCACTATGATAAGAAAATCAGACAAAAGTTGACACGACAACTTAAAAGTATCATTACAGATACATTCACACGGAAACAAACTGTTTCAAGGTAATTTTTTAAAACGGTAACACCCTAAACACACAAAGATGCCTAATTATAAGCAATTAAATACAGACACACTGTCCCAATATGCTAAAACAACCGAAAATTTGATAAGATATCAATAAAAGCAATAGCACCTCACCACAAAGTTCAATAAAAACAACGAAAAAAATGTATATAAGTTATGGTGATTTAGTAGGAAAAGAAAGAAATAATAGTCTCGGATAATGTGGGCGACTGTAATAATTCAGAGGAAAACACATGGAATAGAAAATCCAAGTTTTTGCAACTGCGAATATAAACTATTTTTACAATGGCATAGGCCGCGGCTCTATGTGAGCCCAAAGAAGAAAGCATTTACTCTAAACATCAGCTAAAACCAATCATAAAAATTCAATGAGTCATTACAACCAAAGTTACGACAATTACCACACAATTAAACGATGTAAGAAAAATACTAAAAACCAAATAATATGCTGTAGGAAAAGTTCGAGGATTAATTAATGAAGCGACAGAGTTATACTGGGGAATCTACAGAGTAAAATGATATATATATATCTAACGGTAGGTTTAGGGAAAAGTCAACCAAAAGGAAAAAGATAGCTAATTTAAGGTAAGTAAGTTTAACGTGTAAAAGGTATATACTGTACACGAGGGGGAATAAGTAATTATAGTTACTAATTGATGGTGAGACAAAAAAATATTAGGTAAATCGTGAGGGGAAAGGAACGTGAAAATCTTAGCAAGCATTTGGGTCAGCAGAGAATGGCTTAAAGTCTTTAATATGCCACCTGCCTTGGCGTTTTCCTTCAGCATCTTGAAGTTTATAGATAAGGGGACTAATGACACGAGTGACCTTACAAAAGATGAATTTAGGGGCTAATTTTGAAGAAAATTTCTTAGATGCATCCGATAAGACATAATTCCTTTTCCAAACTTGTTCGCCTAAGGCGAAGGAGATATTTCGTTTACGTAAGTTATAGTGGTCCTTACTCTTTTCGTAAGCTTTTAAGAAATTTTTTCTAACAACATTAAAGATAGAAGGTAATGATTGTTGGTCTTTATCCCAGCGTACTTTATCGTCAAATTTAATTACGTTAGTATCGTCAGGAACTAAACCATAATAACTCCCATCAATTGGGGTATATCTTCCAAAAACAAGAAATGACGGAGTGAATTGGGTTGCTTCGTGTTTAGATGTACGCAAAGCTTGGGCAATTTTAAAATATTTTCATCCCGTGTAGTATGGTCTGAATCAATATAGGAAGAGATAGCGGTAATTAAAACTCTATTTACTCTTTCGGTAGGGTTTACTTGAGGATGGTATTTTGCGTTAAACCAAATTTTTTTGTACTTTGTAATTCTTAACGAAATTTTGAAAATCTTTAGAGATAAATTGTGCCCCATTGGCACAAAGAATAATCTGAGGAACACCAAAGATAAGAAATACATTTTGCTCTAGAAATTTAATTATAGCAGCAGATGTAGCTTTACGTAAGGGTTGCACCATAACAAATTTAGAAAACCAATCGATGACAACTAAAAGATATTGGTTACCTTTTTTCGATCGGGGGAGAAGTCCTAATAAGACGAGTGATATTAATTGAAAGGGATAAGATACACGTTTAAAGGTACCCATTAAGCCAGAACGAGCCTCTTGTGAGCTCTTATTAAAACCACAAATTTAACAGTTCCTAATATACCGACAGACAGATTGTTTTAGTGTGGGCCAATAATATAATTCAGATATTTTAGCGAGAGTTTTTGTAACGCCAAGATGGGCAGCTATGGGATCATCATGACACAATTTAAGCACTTCACTGCGGTTAGCGGTAGGGACGACAAGTTTACATTCAGGAATGTTAGATATTTTATGAGGCGAAGGAGATACAAATTTATATAATCTATTGTTGGTTACACGAAAGGTAGGAAATTTATCGAGATTATCAGAAACTTTTTTAATCATATTAAGGTACCAAGTATCAGAAATTAGATTTGGAAGGTTAAGAGACAATATCACGAGATAGGGCATCAGACACGATATTTAATTTGCCAGGCCTATGCCTAACGTCCTAGGTGAATTGAGAGATACGCAAGTTCCATCTTGCCAAACGACCTACGGGTTGTTTTAAGTTATTTATCCAAGTGAGGGCTGCACAATCAGTTGCTTAAAAGGAGGGCATCACCTGTAGAGATAACATGTGTTGCAGTAGTAACGCAACCAAGTTCAGAGGTATTAAGTTTACGAAATTTGTCAATTGTAGAGTTAAGAATTACATTTTGGGAATCGGTAAGAGAAATTTTATTAGATATTCCTGCAGATGCATAGGATTTGTTTTAAGAGAAGTTCACCTTGAAAATCTTAGAAATAAAGCGACAAATTAAAAGTTTGCAAAAGTCTACACCTAGTAGGAAAGGATAAGCTAATGTAGGTACAATCAAAAATGGAACCTCACGTTCAAGTGATTCTACTCGAATTTTTAATTTAAAGGAACCCGTTACATATATTTGATTATCCTCAGCTAAATTTATGCAAGTTTTTTCAATATTTATTGACCATAAAATTTATGTTGGTACTTTGAAACTCACTAAATTCCTAAGATGACAAGCCAGTTGTTATGGTAACTGAATATAAGCCGCCATTTTGGGCTATTGAAATTCATAGCTTATGCTCTAAAACTGTTTTGTGAGTTTAATTAATTTTCTTGCAACTTTAAATGTAGTGTACCTTTTTTAACTTGAATTATCTTATTTAACTGCATAGTTTGTTTTTTAAATAGAGCTACAAGTTTTTTAGGAGTGGCTGTTCACAACATAACTTTACTTTCAAATTCCACAAGTAAGTACATCTAAATATAAGTAATTTATTAATTTATGCTTTATTCATTGTTTATTAGAAAAGTTATCTATTTTATATTACATTATACATAACTATTGCTTGTTTTTGGACTTTAAAAGGGTTTTAAATTGCGATTAAACACTGTCTTCTTTGGATAACATTTTAAAAGTATTTTCTATATAATTCAGATATTTAATTATGATTTACAAATTACTTTTAAAGGAAACCATGTGTTTAAAAACATTTAACGTAATTAATTGACCTTTTAGAATATCTCTTAAAGCGTTAGAGTAACGGAATCTTATTGTATTTGTTAAATAACACATATAATGTATCTTTCCATAATTTTGAGTGTCTTTTTATAACCGAAATCATTAAGTACAATTCACAATTACCTACATAAACAAAAATTCCATATTCAAATATAGATTTTTTAATTAACTGAGTTTTTAGTGTCTTTTAAGGTGTTATATTAACTTAACCGTGATGTATTTCTTTCATTAAACACTATCTTGCCCTCTTATCATTCAAAACGTGTTTCCTTAGTGATTTAAACAGCTGTAACCTATAAATGCCTCTTTAAAAAAAGATTTTGCATTTAAATAAATTTAACGTAACGAATTGATGCTTGGTATACCGTTTATTATCTTCTGAATTACTATAGTATCGCATATTTTGTATACTTTTGTCTCAAATATTATTTCAAAATGAATATTACACATTTTAAGTTTTTGGAGCTGATTTACGAAATTGAATGTAGAAACATTACCCCCGGGTCTAATCAAAATGATAGACGATTGCAACTTAAAGCCATACTAGCCCAAGAAACAAAAGGCCTACTTATTTCTAAAAAAATTGTTTCCGATTTAACGCAAAATGTGTCTGAAATTAAGCAATCCCTTGAATATATAACTAATATAATAAACAAAATTGATCTCGGCCCAAGTAAAATTGAATTAAAACGTCTGGTTTCCCGTATAATTCACCTTAAGCAGCGTATAGAGTTGTTGTGTTTATTTGACAATGAACAAACGAACCAAGCCAAACAAACTTTCTTATCGGATATCTTGTTACTGGAAGGAACACTTCTTGAGAGACTCAATCCAAATGCAGATACGGATATATCTATATCGTTATCAAATCTCGTAATTTCTCCAGTTCCACCATTAGGAAAATCTATACCTGTTTATAAATGGGGTTTAACTTTTCAAGGTTACGACACTCAAATTTCTTTAATGTCTTTCCTTGACAGAATTAACGATTTCAGAATCTCACGCAAATGTACCGACCAGGATTTATTTGTTTCAGCGGGTGAATTGTTTTCTGATTCTGCGTTGATCTGGTACCGTAACGTTAGTGATCAGATTTCTACCTGGGAGGAATTAGTTGCGTGTTTAAAACGCGACTTCCTAAACAATGGTTATATTACCGACCTTTGGAATGAGATATCGAAATCGAACCCAAGGACCTGACGAAAATGTAATTTCCTTTATTACCTCAATAGAAGCCTTTTATAGTAGACTTGATAGTAAACCTTCAGAATTTGAAATTATCGATCAGTTGCGCAGAAATTTAAATCCTTATTTTTCCGAACGTCTAGCGTTACAACACATTTCTTCCTTAGCTCACTTCAAAGATTTATGTCGTTCGCGTGCACCTTACTCTTTTCTCGATGTTATAAAAAGAGTAATTGCACGACGAAGTATAAGAAATACTTCGGCACAGCTTGCATCGACCTATATGGTTTTGGAGGCTGCATGAGACTTGAAATCACAGGGTAAGGTGAATATTTAGAGAATATCTGAATGTTAAAGATTTAAATATCAAGACACTTGTTTACACAACTGTAAAATAACTTAGAGAAATAAAAGTTAAAACACGATAAAGAAATATGACAAAATATGTATATTAATACTCGATTATTACAATTCCAAAGGCATGTATAAGATATACGCTTGTGTCATTAACATAGTAGACATCGCTATATATTTTAACATGATATAATTCACATATTTAATAAATGTACACGAGAAAATTTCTATAGAGAAGTCAAAATAAATAATCTCTGTTGAGAAACTCTAAATATTACTTAATGCGGTAGTAAATCAAAAAGTGATCATAATTGTAATAATGTCATGTAACTAATGCACATGAAATGAAAGTTCAAGTAATAAACCTTTTCACCATAAGAAGCTTCATGAAGTTCGAATGTTTACATATTTTTAGGTTATGTATTAGAGAATTATATTTGAAATCATTTAAGATAAGTAAAATGTAATTAATTATCAAAACTTTAAGATAAGTAAAACGCAATTAATAATTAAAACAAAATATTTGTAGTGACAAAGACAATTTTAAATAGAGGTTAGGCCTCTTTATTTTAACAGAAAACGGTAAGGTAAAAGTTTTAATCTCCATACCTGTAGTATCAGTAACTGAACTAATACTAAGTTACTTAATTTATAGGAATCCTTCAATATCCAGGAAACTGAGACATCCTGCGTTGGAGGATCTCCTGGAGTAGTCGACATCAAATGTTGTCTTTAACAGACTTCTGTTCCATAAAATTAAACTTGTAGATATTTTTCAATAAGATAATAACTGAGCGGCAATAGGTAAGGTAGAAAGAAATAAAATATAAAATTCTTGTAATGAGTATTTATTTTACATCATCTGGTTGTGCAAAAACACGAGCAACTTTTCCATGTAGAAATCTGAATGAGGGAAACACGTCGCCCGTAACAACGGTGACTAAAACACAGGTAGTCGGAACATAAGGTAGCAGCATATGTTACCGGAGCACAAACCGGAGGATAAACCGGAGCGCCCTAAAAAATTCAGTTGTGTTACAAAAGTGAAAATTTAACACGAGGTGCAAAGAAAAATTAATCTATTAATTTCTTACCATCTGTATAAATATTTGATGGGCTTAACGAATAAACAACTTCTTCATCCATTATACAACACATCTAGAAATATATTTAAATGTTAATTTAGGATTTATGATTTGAAAATTTACATACCAGGTAAGCACATTAAGCAAAGTAGAAGTTCAAATCAAAAATGCTCAACAGTGCCAGATAAGCAATCAGATATCAGAGAAATGAAAATTTGACACTTCAAATAAATTATTTTCGGCCATCTTCGCGATGGACGATCTCTAGTGATTATTCTCAATAATACAGAATTTAGAACCACACCAGTTGTGCTTTTGGAATAAACACTTCAAAAATACCCAATAGGAAAATTTCATGTAGATATAATTATAATACAGAATTAGAACCACACCAGTTGTGCTTTTGGAATAATCACTTCAGAAATAACCAATAGTAAAATTTCATATAAATATAATTATAATACTATGTAAACAAATTAGTAACTTGTGGATTAAAACTAATAATCCAGAATTGTGCGAGATAAATTTTTATAGAGAATATATTATTATATAATAAAGAGAGTAATTTTATATTTAAATGTAGGTATAAGCGTTTATATGCTATTAGTGCCAAGCACAAATGTAACATGCTAAAATATACGCAAAAAGGCATGTGACACGCTTCAAGAAGTAAAGCTGAGGGTGGATAAATACCGCCCCCCTCCAGAAAAACAACCTGGGACTTTAGAACCCTGTGATGGTGTAATAGCCGAATATCCTAATAATTTATAGTTATTATATTGAATTAAGTTTTATGCCTTTAAAAGGTGAGTGACTTATTATAGGAAGTGCAAAGTGCAGAATTGTACAGTAAGACAATCAATAGGAAGTACATGTGCAACGAACTCTAGGCTAGGTGTAATTGGATTTATTAAGTAAGCATAATTCCATAATTATTTTAGCAGTTAAGAACTAATATAGAATAAAAACATTATAAGTCTAACCCTAAGATGTAACGGTTGTACTGCACTTTAAGAGAACCCCAAGAGAACACTACAACCCGATTTAGCGTGTCAAGTTCAAACTTCTCATAAAGTATCTACCCTTAATGTTCCTTCTACCTCAATAAATAACTCACTTACCTGTTGGAACTGTAAGAGAAGTGGACATAATTACAACGTTTGTATATACCCCAAAATATTTTTGTTATGGCTGTGGTCGTGCTAATATCTATAAATCTAACTGTACGAATTGTAATCCTAACGTATCAGGAAACTCTCGTCGAGATATTTCTATCCAGGGCGCGAATATCTCAAGGAATCAAAATCGTCCTCAACACCAATTATCCAACGGACCCAGACGTCAATAAATTTAAAGCATAAAACTACCGCTAATGCTGTACCGTTATTAAATTTATCTAACAATAATATCGCTACTGTCAATGTACAAAATGCCTTGCCTTCATTAAAAGAATTATGTTATACTACTCCGTCAGAGTGGTCTAATTCGCTACAAACCGTTAATTCCTTTTATCATAAAAAGTCTGCTGCCTTACACCTTGTTAAAAAACCCTTTGATAACCGTCCACATTTACCCATCTTGATTGGTTCCTTAAATGTAATAGCTTTACTGGACACAGGTTTTCATGCTCCCTTATAAATAACGAAGGTCTACAACAATTATATAAACAAAATATTAAAATTCAAATTGCTCCCGAAAAAACTTCCATAAATTTAGCTGAGGATAATCAAATATATGTAACGGGTTCCTTTAAATTAAAATTGAGTAGAATCACTTGAACGTGAGGTTCCATTTTTGATTGTACCTACATTAGCTTATCCTTTCCTACTAGGTGTAGACTTTTGCAAACTTTTTAATTTGTCGCTTTATTTCTAAGATTTTTCAAGGTGAACTTCTCTTAAAACAAATCCCTATGCATCTGCAGGAATATCTAATAAAATTTCTCTTACCGATTCCCAAAATGTAATTCTTAACTCTACAATTGACAAATTTCGTAAACTTAATACCTCTGAACTTGGTTGCGTTACTACTGCAACACATGTTATCTCTACAGGTGATGAACTCCTTTTTAAGCAACTGATTGTGCAGCCCTCACTTGGCTAAATAACTTAAAACAACCCGTAGGTCGTTTGGCAAGATGGAACTTGCGTATCTCTCGATTCACCTAGGACGTTAGGCATAGGCCTGGCAAATTAAATATCGTATCTGATGCCCTATCTCGTGATATTGTCTCTCTTAACCTTCCAAATCTAATTTCTGATACTTGGTACCTTAATATGATTAAAAAAGTTTCTGATAATCTCGATAAATTTCTTACCTTTCGTGTAACCAACAATAGATTATATAAATTTGTATCTCCTTCGCCTCATAAAATATCTAACATTCCTGAATGTAAACTTGTCGTCCCTACCGCTAACCGCAGTGAAGTGCTTAAATTATGTCATGATGATCCCATAGCTGCCCATCTTGGCGTTACAAAACTCTCGCTAAAATATCTGAATTATATTATTGGCCCACACTAAAACAATCTGTCTGTCGGTATATTAGGAACTGTTAAATTTGTGGTTTTAATAAGAGCTCACAAGAGGCTCGTTCTGGCTTAATGGGTAACTTTAAACGTGTATCTTATCCCTTTCAATTAATATCACTCGTCTTATTAGGACTTCTCCCCCGATCGAAAAAAGGTAACCAATATCTTTTAGTTGTCATCGATTGGTTTTCTAAATTTGTTATGGTGCAACCCTTACGTAAAGCTACATCTGCTGCTATAATTAAATTTCTAGAGCAAAATGTATTTCTTATCTTTGGTGTTCCTCAGATTATTCTTTGTGCCAATGGGGCACAATTTATCTCTAAAGATTTTCAAAATTTCGTTAAGAATTACAAAGTACAAAAAAATTTGGTTTAACGCAAAATACCATCCTCAAGTAAACCCTACCGAAAGAGTAAATAGAGTTTTAATTACCGCTATCTCTTCCTATATTGATTCAGACCATACTACACGGAATGAAAATATTTTAAAATTGCCCAAGCTTTGCGTACATCTAAACACGAAGCAACCCAATTCACTCCGTCATTTCTTGATTTTGGAAGATATACCCCAATTGATGGGAGTTATTATGGTTTAGTTCCTGACGATACTAACGTAATTAAATTTGACGATAAAGTACGCTGGGATAAAGACCAACAATCATTACCTTCTATCTTTAACGTTGTTAGAAAAAATTTCTTAAAAGCTTACGAAAAGAGTAAGGACCACTATAACTTACGTAAACGAAATATCTCCTTCGCCTTAGGCGAACAAGTTTGGAAAAGGAATTATGTCTTATCGGATGCATCTAAGAAATTTTCTTCAAAATTAGCCCCTAAATTCATCTTTTGTAAGGTCACTCGTGTCATTAGTCCCCTTATCTATAAACTTCAAGATGCTGAAGGAAAACGCCAAGGCAGGTGGCATATTAAAGACTTTAAGCCACTTTCTGCTGACCCAAATGCTAGTTAAGATTTTCACGTTCCTTTCCCCTCACGATTTACCTAATATTTTTTTGTCTCACCATCAATTAGTAACTATAATTACTTATTTCCCCTCGTGTACAGTATATACCTTTTACACGTTAAACTTACTTACCTTAAATTAGCTATCTTTTTCCTTTTGGTTGACTTTTCCCTAAACTTACCGTTAGATATATATATATATCATTTTACTCTGTAGATTCCCCAGTATAACTCTGTCGCTTCATTAATTAATCCTCGAACTTTTCCTACAGCATATTATTTGGTTTTTAGTATTTTTCTTACATCGTTTAATTGTGTGGTAATTGTCGTAACTTTGGTTGTAATGACTCATTGAATTTTTATGATTGGTTTTAGCTGATGTTTAGAGTGGATGCTTTCTTCTTTGGGCTCACATAGGAGCCGCGGCCTATGCCATTGTAAAAAATAGTTTATATTCGCAGTTGCAAAAAACTTGGATTTTCTATTCCATGTGTTTTTCCTCTGAATTATTACAGTCGCCCACATTATCCGAGACTATTATTTCTTTCTTTTCCTACTAAATCACCATAACTTATATACATTTTTTTTCGTTGTTTTTTATTGAACTTTGTGGTGAGGTGTTATTGCTTTTTATTGATATCTTATCAAATTTTCGGTTGTTTTAGCATATTGGGACAGTGTGTCTGTATTTAATTGCTTATAATTAGGCATCTTTGTGTGTTTAGGGTGTTACCGTTTTAAAAAATTACCTTGAAACAGTTTGTTTCCGTGTGAATGTATCTGTAATGATACTTTTAAGTTGTCGTGTCAACTTTTGTCTGATTTTCTTATCATAGTGGATGCACTCGTTAGGAAAATTATCGTACTAGTTCTCTTAAGAGTCTAGTGAATTTTGTTAACTTATGATTTACCTTAACTCGTCGAATTAATATCGCAGGTGGTCCTTCAAACCGATCTGTGTTTTAATAGGGACAACCCTCTACCTTCTCTCGGACGTTTGTCCAAAAACTCTACTTTTTCTTATCCTACTGTCTCCGTTTCTGCCTTATCTTTCCTTCGGTGGACCTGTTCTCGTCCCGGAACACCCGTCTGCCACATAAGAGTGATGTTCCCTCATTCCGGGCTACTGACTACATTAGCTGGTTGAGTAGTGCTTTGCTATCCACCTTTTTCTGTCTCTTTAGCTCAATGCGAGCCCTTCCTCTATTTTTTTTTCTATCTGGAAGTGCCTCTTATGCATTCCGAATACCCATCTCCCTCTTTCTACCGTTCCTATTTCTACTGCCTTTTCATTTCCGTCAGTCACCGTGTGGTTGCGCGGAGGGTTTTTACAGACGCTCGGACCACGTCTCTGGGAATCTTTTGTGAGGTCATCCGGTGCCGCTGTCAGCGCACATGAGCGCTAACAGTGAAGGTATGTATCAGTGTGTGAATGTGTGAGTGCATCATCATTTCCGTCAGTCACCGTGTGGTTGCGCGGAGGGTTTTTACAGACGCTCGGACCACGTCTCTGGGAATCTTTCGTGAGGTCATGCGGTGCCGCTGTCAGCGCACATGAGCGCTAACAGTGAAGGTATGTATCAGTGTGTGAATGTGTGAGTGCATGTATATATATATATATATATACATGCACTCACACAGCGGCACCGCATGACCTCACGAAAGATTCCCAGAGACGTGGTCCGAGCGTCTGTAAAACCCTCCGCGCAACCACACGGTGACTGACGGAAATGAAAAGGCAGTAGAAATAGGAACGGTAGAAAGAGGGATGGGTATTCGGAATGCATAAGAGGCACTTCCAGATAGAAAAAATAGAGGAAGGGCTCGCATTGAGCTAAAGAGACAGAAAAGGTGGATAGCAAAGCACTACTCAACCAGCTAATGTAGTCAGTAGCCCGGAATGAGGGAACATCACTCTTATGTGGCAGACGGTTTTCCGGGACGAGAACAGGTCCACCGAAGGAAAGATAAGGCAGAAACGGAGACAGTAGGATAAGAAAAGTAGAGTTTTGGACAAGCGTCCGAGAGAAGGTAGAGGTTGTCCCTATTAAAACACAGATCGGTTTGAAGGACCACCTGCGATATTAATTCGACGAGTTAAGGTAAATCATAAGTTAACAAAATTCACTAGACTCTTAAGAGAACTAGTACGATAATTTTCCTAACGAGTGCATCCACTATGATAAGAAAATCAGACAAAAGTTGACACGACAACTTAAAAGTATCATTACAGATACATTCACACGGAAACAAACTGTTTCAAGGTAATTTTTTAAAACGGTAACACGCTAAACACACAAAGATGCCTAATTATAAGCAATTAAATACAGACACACTGTCCCAATATGCTAAAACAACCGAAAATTTGATAAGATATCAATAAAAGCAATAGCACCTCACCACAAAGTTCAATAAAAACAACGAAAAAATGTATATAAGTTATGGTGATTTAGTAGGAAAAGAAAGAAATAATAGTCTCGATAATGTGGGCGACTGTAATAATTCAGAGGAAAACACATGGAATAGAAAATCCAAGTTTTTGCAACTGCGAATATAAACTATTTTTACAATGGCATAGGCCGCGGCTCCTATGTGAGCCCAAAGAAGAAAGCATCCACTCTAAACATCAGCTAAAACCAATCATAAAATTCAATGAGTCATTACAACCAAAGTTACGACAATTACCACACAATTAAACGATGTAAGAAAATACTAAAACCAAATAATATGCTGTAGGAAAAGTTCGAGGATTAATTAATGAAGCGACAGAGTTATACTAGGGAATCTACAGAGTAAAATGATATATATATATATATATATATATATATATCTAACGGTAAGTTTAGGGAAAAGTCAACCAAAAGGAAAAAGATAGCTAATTTAAGGTAAGTAAGTTTAACGTGTAAAAGGTATATACTGTACACGAGGGGGAATAAGTAATTATAGTTACTAATTGATGGTGAGACAAAAAAATATTAGGTAAATCGTGAGGGGAAAGGAACGTGAAAATCTTAACTAGCATTTGGGTCAGCAGAGAATGGCTTAAAGTCTTTAATATGCCACCTGCCTTGGCGTTTTCCTTCAGCATCTTGAAGTTTATAGATAATGGGACTAATGACACGAGTGACCTTACAAAAGATGAATTTAGGGGCTAATTTTGAAGAAAATTTCTTAGATGCATCCGATAAGACATAATTCCTTTTCCAAACTTGTTCGCCTAAGGCGAAGGAGATATTTCGTTTACGTAAGTTATAGTGGTCCTTACTCTTTTCGTAAGCTTTTAAGAAATTTTTTCTAACAACGTTAAAGATAGAAGGTAATGATTGTTGGTCTTTATCCCAGCGTACTTTATCGTCAAATTTAATTACGTTAGTATCGTCAGGAACTAAACCATATTAACTCCCATCAATTGGGGTATATCTTCCAAAACAAGAAATGACGGAGTGAATTGGGTTGCTTCGTGTTTAGATGTACGCAAAGCTTGGGCAATTTTAAAATATTTTCATCCCGTGTAGTATGGTCTGAATCAATATAGGAAGAGATAGCGGTAATTAAAACTCTATTTACTCTTTCGGTAGGGTTTACTTGAGGATGGTATTTTGCGTTAAACCAAATTTTTTTGTACTTTGTAATTCTTAACGAAATTTTGAAAATCTTTAGAGATAAATTGTGCCCCATTGGCACAAAGAATAATCTGAGGAACACCAAAGATAGGAAATACATTTTGCTCTAGAAATTTAATTATAGCAGCAGATGTAGCTTTACGTAAGGGTTGCACCATAACAAATTTAGAAAACCAATCGATGACAACTAAAAGATATTGGTTACCTTTTTTCGATCGGGGGAGAAGTCCTAATAAGACGAGTGATATTAATTGAAAGGGATAAGATACACGTTTAAAGTTACCCATTAAGCCAGAACGAGCCTCTTGTGAGCTCTTATTAAAACCACAAATTTAACAGTTCCTAATATACCGACAGACAGATTGTTTTAGTGTGGGCCAATAATATAATTCAGATATTTTAGCGAGAGTTTTTGTAACGCCAAGATGGGCAGCTATGGGATCATCATGACATAATTTAAGCACTTCACTGCGGTTAGCGGTAGGGACGACAAGTTTACATTCAGGAATGTTAGATATTTTATGAGGCGAAGGAGATACAAATTTATATAATCTATTGTTGGTTACACGAAAGGTAGGAAATTTATCGAGATTATCAGAAACTTTTTTAATCATATTAAGGTACCAAGTATCAGAAATTAGATTTGGAAGGTTAAGAGAGACAATATCACGAGATAGGGCATCAGATACGATATTTAATTTGCCAGGCTTATGCCTAACGTCCTAGGTGAATTGAGAGATACGCAAGTTCCATCTTGCCAAACGACCTACGGGTTGTTTTAAGTTATTTAGCCAAGTGAGGGCTGCACAATCAGTTGCTTAAAAAGGAGGGCATCACCTGTAGAGATAACATGTGTTGCAGTAGTAACGCAACCAAGTTCAGAGGTATTAAGTTTACGAAATTTGTCAATTGTAGAGTTAAGAATTACATTTTGGGAATCGGTAAGAGAAATTTTATTAGATATTCCTGCAGATGCATAGGGATTTGTTTTAAGAGAAGTTCACCTTGAAAATCTTAGAAATAAAGCGACAAATTAAAAGTTTGCAAAGTCTACACCTAGTAGGAAAGGATAAGCTAATGTAGGTACAATCAAAATGGAACCTCACGTTCAAGTGATTCTACTGAATTTTAATTTAAAGGAACCCGTTACATATATTTGATTATCCTCAGCTAAATTTATGGAAGTTTTTCGAGCAATTTGAATTTTAATATTTTGTTTATATAATTGTTGTAGACCTTCGTTATTTATAAGGAGCATGAAAACCTGTGTCCAGTAAAGCTATTACATTTAAGGAACCAATCAAGATGGGTAAATGTGGACGGTTATCAAAGGGTTTTTTAACAAGGTGTAAGGCAGCAGACTTTTATGATAAAAGGAATTAACGGTTTGTAGCGAATTAGACCACTCTGACGGAGTAGTATAACATAATTCTTTAATGAAGGCAAGGCATTTTGTACATTGACAGTAGCGATATTATTGTTAGATAAATTTAATAACGGTACAGCATTAGCGGTAGTTTTATGCTTTAAATTTATTGACGTCTGGGTCCGTTGGATAATTGGTGTTGAGGACGATTTTGATTCCTTGAGATATTGCGCCCTGGATAGAAATATCTCGACGAGAGTTTCCGATACGTTAGGATTACAATTCGTACAGTTAGATTTATAGATATTAGCACGACCACAGCCATAACAAAAATATTTTGGGGTATATACAAACGTTGTAATTATGTCCACTCTTACAGTTCCAACAGGTAAGTGAGTTATTTATTGAGGTAGAAGGAACATTAAGGGTAGATACTTTATGAGAAGTTTGAACTTGACACGCTAAATCGGGTTGTAGTGTTCTCTTGGGGTTCTCTTAAAGTGCAGTACAACCGTTACATCTTAGGTTAGACTTATAATGTTTTTATTCTATATTAGTTCTTAACTGCTAAAAATAATTATGCAATTATGCTTACTTAATAAATCCAATTACACCTAGCCTAGAGTTCGTTGCACATGTACTTCCTATTGATTGTCTTACTGTACAATTCCGCACTTTGCACTTCCTATAATAAGTCACTCACCTTTTAAAGGCATAAAACTTAATTCAATATAATAACTATAAATTATTAGGATATTCGGCTATTACACCATCACAGGGTTCTAAAGTGCCAGATTGTTTTTCTGGAGGGGGGCGGTATTTATCCACCCTCAGCTTTATTTCTTGAAGCGTGTCACATGCCTTTTTGCGTATATTTTAGCATGTTACATTTGTGCTTGGCACTAATAGCATATAAATGCTTATACCTACATTTAAATATAAAATTACTCTCTTTATTATATAAAAATATATTTTCTCTATAAAAATTATCTCGCACAATTCTGGATTATTAGTTTTAATCCACAAGTTACTAATTTGTTTACATAGTATTATAATTATATTTATATGAAATTTTACTATTGGTTATTTCTGAAGTGAATATTCCTAAAGCACAACTGGTGTGGTTCTAATTCTGTATTATAATTATATCTACATGAAATTTTCCTATTGGGTATTTTTGAAGTGTTTATTCCAAAAGCACAACTGGTGTGGTTCTAAATTCTGTATTATTGAGAATAATCACTAGAGATCGTCCATCGCGAAGATGGCCGAAAATAATTTATTTGAAGTGTCAAATTTTCATTTCTCTGATATCTGATTGCTTATCTGGCACTGTTGAGCATTTTTGATTTGAACTTCTACTTTGCTTAATGTGCTTACCTGGTATGTAAATTTTCTAATCATAAATCCTAAATTAACATTTAAATATATTTCTAGATGTGTTGTATAATGGATGAAGAAGTTGTTTATTCGTTAAGCCCATCAAATATTTATACAGATGGTAAGAAATTAATAGATTAATTTTCTTTGCACCTCGTGTTAAATTTTCACTTTTGTAACACAACTGAATTTTTTAGGGCGCTCCGGTTTATCCTCCGGTTTGTGCTCCGGTAACATATGCTGCTACCTTATGTTCCGACTACCTGTGTTTTAGTCACCGTTGTTACGGGCGACGTGTTTCTTTATTCAGATTTCTACATGGAAAAGTTGCTCGTGTTTTTGCACAACCAGATGATGTAAAATAAATACTCATTACAAGAATTTTATATTTTATTTCTTTCACCTTACCTATTGCCGCTCAGTTATTATCTTATTGAAAAATATCTACAAGTTTAATTTTATGGAACAGAAGTCTGTTAAAGACAACATTTGAAGTCGACTACTCCAGGAGATCCTCCAACGCAGGATGTCTCAGTTTCCTGGATATTGAAGGATTCCTATAAATTAAGTAACTTAGTATTAGTTCAGTTACTGATACTACAGGTATGGAGATTAAAACTTTTCTTACCGTTTTCTGTTAAAATAAAGAGGCCTAACCTCTATTTAAAATTGTCTTTGTCACTACAAATATTTTGTTTTAATTATTAATTGCGTTTTACTTATCTTAAAGTTTTGATAATTAATTACATTTTACTTATCTTAAATGATTTCAAATATAATTCTTTAATACATAACCTAAAAATATGTAAACATTCGAACTTCATGAAGCTTCTTATGGTGAAAAGGTTTATTACTTGAACTTTCATTTCATGTGCATTAGTTACATGACATTATTACAATTATGATCACTTTTGATTTACTACCGCATTAAGTAATATTTAGAGTTTCTCAACAGAGATTATTTATTTTGACTTCTATAGAAATTTTCTCGTGTACATTTATTAAATATGTGAATTATATCATGTTAAAATATATAGCGATGTCTACTATGTTAATGACACAAGCGTATATCTTATACATGCCTTTGGAATTGTAATAATCGAGTATTAATATACATATTTTGTCATATTTCTTTTATCGTGTTTTAACTTTTATTTCTCTAAGTTATTTTACAGTTGTGTAAACAAGTGTCTTGATATTTAAATCTTTAACATTCAGATATTCTCTAAATATTCACCTTACCCTGTGATTTCAAGTCTCATGCAGCCTCCAAAACCATATAGGTCGATGCAAGCTGTGCCGAAGTATTTTTATTCGTCGTGCAATTACTCTTTATAACATCGAGAAAAGAGTAAGGTGCACGCGAACGACATAAATCTTTGAAGTGAGCTAAGGAAGAAATGTGTTGTAACGCTAGACGTTCGGAAAAATAAGGATTTAAATTTCTGCGCAACTGATCGATAATTTCAAATTCTGAAGGTTTACTATCAAGTCTACTATAAAAGGCTTCTATTGAGGTAATAAAGGAAATTACATTTTCGTCAGGTCCTTGGGTTCGATTTCGATATCTCATTCCAAAGGTCGGTAATATAACCATTGTTTAGGAAGTCGCGTTTTAAACACGCAACTAATTCCTCCCAGGTAGAAATCTGATCACTAACGTTACGGTACCAGATCAACGCAGAATCAGAAAACAATTCACCCGCTGAAACAAATAAATCCTGGTCGGTACATTTGCGTGAGATTCTGAAATCGTTAATTCTGTCAAGGAAAGACATTAAAGAAATTTGAGTGTCGTAACCTTGAAAAGTTAAACCCCATTTATAAACAGGTATAGATTTTCCTAATGGTGGAACTGGAGAAATTACGAGATTTGATAACGATATAGATATATCCGTATCTGCATTTGGATTGAGTCTCTCAAGAAGTGTTCCTTCCAGTAACAAGATATCCGATAAGAAAGTTTGTTTGGCTTGGTTCGTTTGTTCATTGTAAAATAAACACAACAACTCTATACGCTGCTTAAGGTGAATTATACGGAAACCAGACGTTTTAATTCAATTTTACTTGGGCCGAGATCAATTTTGTTTATTATATTAGTTATATATTCAAGGGATTGCTTAATTTCAGACACATTTTGCGTTAAATCGGAAACAATTTTTTTAGAAATAAGTAGGCCTTTTGTTTCTTGGGCTAGTATGGCTTTAAGTTGCAATCGTCTATCATTTTGATTAGACCCGGGGTAATGTTTCTACATTCAATTTCGTAAATCAGCTCCAAAACTTAAAATGTGTAATATTCATTTTGAAATAATATTTGAGACAAAAGTATACAAAATATGCGATACTATAGTAATTCAGAAGATAATAAACGGTATACCAAGCATCAATTCGTTACGTTAAATTTATTTAAATGCAAAATCTTTTTTTAAAGAGGCATTTATAGGTTACAGCTGTTTAAATCACTAAGGAAACACGTTTTGAATGATAAGAGGGCAAGATAGTGTTTAATGAAAGAAATACATCACGGTTAAGTTAATATAACACCTTAAAAGACACTAAAAACTCAGTTAATTAGAAAATCTATATTTGAATATGGAATTTTTGTTTATGTAGGTAATTGTGAATTGTACTTAATGATTTCGGTTATAAAAAGACACTCAAAATTATAGAAAGATACATTATATGTGTTATTTAACAAATACAATAAGATTCCGTTACTCTAACGCTTTAAGAGATATTCTAAAGGTCAATTAATTACGTTAAATGTTTTAAACACATGGTTTCCTTTAAAAGTAATTTGTAAATCATAATTAAATATCTGAATTATATAGAAAATACTTTTAAAATGTTATCCAAAGAAGACAGTGTTTAATCGCAATTTAAAAACCCCTTTTTAAAGTCCAAAAAACAAGCAATAGTTATGTATAATGTAATATAAAATAGATAACTTTTCTAATAAACAATGAATAAAGCATAAATTAATAAATTACTTATATTTAGATGTACTTACTTGTGGAATTTGAAAGTAAAGTTATGTTGTGAACAGCCACTCCTAAAAAACTTGTAGCTCTATTTAAAAAACAAACTATGCAGTTAAATAAGATAATTCAAGTTAAAAAAGGTACACTACATTTAAAGTTGCAAGAAAATTAATTAAACTCACAAAACAGTTTTAGAGCATAAGCTATGAATTTCAATAGCCCAAAATGGCGGCTTATATTCAGTTACCATAACAACTGGCTTGTCATCTTAGGAATTTAGTGAGTTTCAAAGTACCAACATAAATTTTATGGTCAATAAATATTGAAAAATAAAGGTAACTATATTTATTTTAAATGAAAAAGCTATATAAATCGTTAATTAGTACATTATAAAGCCGTAAAAAAAATTAATACAACCTAAAAACACGTTGAGGCGTCATTCTTATATACCCGCAAACGCGGTATACGCGACACATAGACAGTTTGTAACGCTAATCTATAATGTGGAAATTAGCGCGCCCATCTGTCAATGACGTCACACAATATGCAAATTATTACACTTAAATGACGAAATATGCAAAATTCATAAACTAGATTATAAAAAAACGGAGTACTCACATGAATAGGTAAAGCTTCCTACAGAATCACTTCCTTCAGGGTTTCTCGTGGCTCGCTTCCGGATTATTTAAAAATGGCGGCAGCGGCTTCCATCAGGTTTGCTCCAGACTAGCGATTGCGGGGCGTGGGCTGCTGTCAGGCCAGGTTTCTTCCAAATTTATCTTCTTTTTATGTAGAGGTAACGGCGGGAACGGGTTTATAGGGAACGATAAACAAAGATAAGCAAGAGAAGGAATCTACATAATTAAGATAAAGGTACGATACCAGACCCAACCACTCTTCTTGATGTTCAAAGGCAAAGTCCAGTTCCCAGCGTCTTTCGAAAACTCTCCACTTTTTTCCCCCACACGCGTTGACGCGAATCTCCGCGCAACGCACTTCTGACGTGACTTTCCGTCTCGCGTCTTTCAAATTTATGGCGCGAAACTCCCGCATATCAAAAGTAAACTAAAAATGTCTAGTGCCAAATTTTGGCACGTAACAACATATAACAGATGTTGTAGATTTACAACGTTTTTTTGTTTTAAGCACTATTTATCAAGTAGAATGTTTGAAACAAAAAACCACAAAAAGTGTTCTTAGTGTTTTTTTTAAAACTTTAAGTAGTGGATTCTATGCCACATTTTAGAAACAGGTCAAGATATTTCTAATTTTTTTAGTTTTAAATTGAGGTTACAACTACACCAGTTTTCTCGATTTAAGTAACTTTTCATCTATAGCCATACTCCACATTGAAATTTTTCCCACCCTGTATGTAACTACTAAATCGCTACAATAAATAATAATAGTATATTATGATACAAGTTTATAAGCCAGCCTTTAAAGCACGCGCAACGTTTGAGGGCACGACGTGAAGCGGAGTGCCCTTAAACGTTGCAAGTGCTTTAAAGGCACTTATAAACGAGTATCATACGCTATTTTTTAATATACCTGCATTTTAGTTTGATATATAGATTTGCGTATTACTGAATTTATCTGTATTGAAGTGCAATACCGCAGATTTAGACTATCAGTCGTTTTGATTTATAGTAGTTACCGTGGAAACAATTGTACATTTAATATTTATTTGAAATAGTTCATTCATATTAAGATATTTACGTTTGACATTTGTATAATTTCACAAATAAAAATAAAGTTGAAAATGTTGTTGCTTAGCAACCTTTAAAACGCTAGTGAGATAAAGATCGATTTACGCACGCTAATTAGTTCTTTATACTAGTATTATAGTGCAGCTATATTAAAAAATTTGATTTTTTTAATATAATTGTATCATAGTAGCAATTTATACTGAGAAAAATGAGTTAGTTGTCAGGACTAATTTAACTAAGTAAATTAATTTTAGTAAAGAGCGCTAAGGAATTAATAATGTTTGCTGAAAATGTGGATAAAAGTCCGTTTTCATTACTGAAATCGCAGTATTCGAAACTAATTATTTTATTAAGCAAATATTAGTGCTGGATACTGCTCGTGTTAATTCATGTTACTGGGTGTCATCGTAACAGAGATAATTTACCTTTGCGTTACAGTAACCACAATTCAATTACAAATTTTTCATTTTCTATTACTGTTTAATTAGTTAAATTTTAGAAAATGAACTGCCTCCGCATTTTGTCATATAGAGTTCAGTTACTAATGGCAATACAAATAGGTTCTTGGAATAATAGGGACTGTTTTAATTAATAAATAATTTTCTAGGTAAATATAATTTTCATATCATATATACCAAACCTACAAAAACTGGTGTTAGATATTATTCGTGAAAAATTATTCTGTTCGATAGCAAATAGTTACTAGTAGATTACTTCATCATTCTATTGCCATATAAGTTCTATAATAAGTACTTAGTCTTAGTGTGGTTAAGTTTGTTCATATAACCTCAGTATATGTAACTGCGCTTTATTCGATTTAAGAATAAGCCAGTCAATTTATACAAAAATATTGGGATTTAATGCAAAAAATCTGGTATTTATTATTCTTGGATATGTTGTAGGGACGAGTACTACTAGTAAAAATTCAAGTTTGCAGAATCTGAGACCCTGTGGAAGCAGAGTTTTAGCTAAAAATCATTGAAATTTTTCCACTTTTTTAGTTTCTTGTCTATATCTCCTTTCCTGTGCACCTGATACGAAAAATGATTATAACCAATTTTGTAGAGGAGAAAATTTACTAACATTGCATATCTATAGCTTTTTCTCTACGGGTTATAGTTTTCTAATTACAGAGCATCGAAAATACGATAATTTGGAAGAAATACAAGAAACACGTTCTATAATAAAAATTTATGCGTTTATTGGATATTCATAAATATATATTATTAACAAAACATAATAATTTTTAAACACAATACGCTTGAAAGTAAAAACAACATATAAAAGTAAATTGAGTCGTATTATACGTGCGTTATTGGTTTCTGTAGAATAGAAGCTATGAAGTGGGGAGGGTTCTCCTTACAATGGCCACTTCTTCCACCACCGTGAAATGCAGTCTCGTCACCATCATCTCATTTATCAGCCTACCTGCTCTCGGTAAGTGATAGTTTACGCGTTTACCGTTTTCTTTTAAGTAAAATGTCTGTTGTAGAATCTGGCCATTGTTTTATATGCCGTAATACTTTGGATGACAGTAAAGTTATAGTAATTAAAGAAAAGGGTATAGCTACCTTGAATGCTGCGAGTGCTAAACGCGGACTTTACGACAATGTTTCTTTCTTAAAAGGTATGTAGGTATAAAGTTGATGTTGTTATTATAGTCACTGGCGCCATTATAGTATTTGGGCAATAGTAATAGTCACTTTGGCCAGATTTTTAACTTTTATTTATTTCCTCATTCTCTCACACGCTTCTCGCCTGCACAATTCCCACTTGAGACCAACGGTCAAAAATTGATAATTTAAAATATTATAGTATAATAATATATTATAAATATTATAGTATGACAATTTTAATAGCTTAAGTTTTTAATAAAGCTAAACCATGCCATATTTTTAAGAGAACTGGTATGTATCTTCAAACCCCACTGATTGTATATTTCTCGAAACGTCGCGTGTTAGAGAATGAGCAAATAAATATAATTTAAAAATCTTAAAAGAAAAGTTCCCCCCGAGGCCTGATCTATAAGTTTCTGAGATTACTTTTTTAGGTAAGAGACAGGTACACGTCCATGACAATTGCCGGAAGAAATACACTGAAGAAAAAATAATTTCTTGCTTCTGTTCGTCGTGGCGGTGATTGTGGACCACATTTCCAAAAACCATCCCTTAGATCGTCAAGTGGACAGACAGAAACATTAAAAAATATTTGTTTTTTGTGCAGAGATGAAGATTTCATCCAGGTTCAGGCTAGACTTCCAGTTTATCGACGAAATCCTGTTCATTTGGTTGAGAAATTGGATATGCATAAAAGTATATTAGCAGCTGCTGAACAACGAGGGGATAAATGTGTCCAGAGCATAATAAAGCGAATTGAAGATGTAAACGATTTAGTGGCGGCAGATGCAAGGTATCACCACTGCTGCCGACAAAAATTATACCAGACCTACAAAAAGTAGTGAAAAAAGAGGTTACACACCAACTACAAATGTTGACCATGCCATGGAAAGCATTTTCTTGTATATTACAAATAATATTAAAGAATGCCAGTTTTATCTTGACGAATTGATGGGAGGTAGTAGAGGAGAATATCTTCCTGATCACAGGACAGTAAAAGCTCATCTAAAGGCAGAGTATGGTGAGGATATCGTTATAGCACAGGTGTCAGCAAAAAAACTGTTGTGTGTTTAAAAAACGTTGGACGTAAGATATTAAATGATTCATGTTATAAAAATAAAAAAAAATGATGCCCATAAAGAGGGACTGAATGTCGTTAAAGCGGCAGCTGAAATTATATTGGAAGATATCCGGTCAGAAATCTACAATAACTCTGAATACCCTCCATCTGATGACTTTTTGCGAGACGCAAATTCTGTTATCCCGGAATTACTACGTATATTTTTGGAGACGGTTATTTTAAAACACAAGCGAGGTCCACTGCTTGCATGGAAAAATAAATGTGTAGCGTTGGCACATTGTATGATTGCTGTTGTTAGGCTAAGATCTTTCATTTCTTCGATCTTGACTGGGGTCAGGGCCTATCTGTATCGAAACTTTGGATCGAAACTGCTCGTCAAACTTTGCTCAGCATTAGGTTTTGCTTCAAGCTACAATGAAGCAGCAAAACTTGAGGCCTCTGCTATACTACGGCCAGAGACAGCCACAATTATTGAGGGAAGGTGCATTTCTGCAGTTTGTTTTCGACAATGCAGATGTAAATGTTAACACGATTGACAGACTAAATACATTCCACGAAATGGGTGGCGTAATGTGTGTAACTCCACATACTGCACTTTCAAAAGACGCAACATTCCACGACTGAAAGTATGTCTCTGCCGATGCGGTAAGCTCTTTCGCTTCCATTAAAATAAAACCGTGTTACACACAGAAAAACTCAGGTTTGTCAGCTATATCAATTACTGACTAGCAGATTGTTATGCCTCTTGATACAGATATATTGCCATTGGCGCCAGACCTTATGTGGTTATTTGGGAAGTGGTTTAATATCCCTAATTTACACGGTTGGAACAATTTTATGGAGCAAGTCACTGATAATGTTGATAGTACGCGTTCAAAAATTGTGTTACTCCCGTTTATTAGAACACCACCTGCTCATTGTGATACTTTACTAACAGCCCTTTTTTCTGCCAGAGAGAAGAGCAACAAACATTTATTAAAAACCTGCTTTGTAATATTTGACCAACCGTTGTACATGAAATGAAAGTGGAAGACATCATGAGTTGAGGAATGTTGAAATCAGGCTTGGTGGTTTTCATTTATAGATGTCCTTTATGGGCTCAATTGGCAATATAATGGCAGAGAGCGGATTGACAGAAGTATTTAACACGATTTATGCAGAGAAAAGCGTAGATAAAGTGCTGCCTGGGCATGCATATTCACGGGCCGTGCGAGCGCATCTTTTATTCTGGTTAGCATAGTTTTAAATTATGTGCAATTTACGGAAGACAAGCGAGCTGACATTAAAAGTATTCTTGGCGATGGTGACAGATCTATGATTCTACCGATTGAGAAAAATGAGAAATACCAAATATTTTCAACAAAGTTTAGCACTGCCGTGAACAATCTGAAAAATAATGGACCCACTTCGAAGTTATGGATTCGATATATTCAAATGACAGTGCTTATAAAACATTTCATTCAAGCAGAGCGTGCGGGATACTGGAAGCTGCATATCGCTACAGTCAGTAAAATGCTGTCCTTCTTTCATGCAGCAGGCCATTTTCTTTATGCAAAGAGCACACATCTATACCTACAGGATATGTTAAGCCTTGAAGAACGAATGGATCCAGCTGAACTCCACAAGTTAACTACAAATGGATGTTTCACTATTCGCCGATCCGATAAGTTCTAGTCGGGAATTTGGTCAGGCATGACTATTGAGCAAGTTCTAATGAAATACATGAAAAGTTATGGTGGCCTGACACATGGACGTGGGATTACAAACAGCGTGCTTTCACGATAGACTATCGGCATGACTTTTATGCAGAACATTTGCGACGGTATTCAAACTTTTTGTGATTTCAACTCATCAACAACTGAGCAACATGTAGATATGAGGTTTTCTCGAATTGTTAGAGACTGCATGTGCAAAAATTGAGAAATTGATTTACAAATCATAATCCATTTTCAAATACTGATAAAATAATTTCGATCAGCAGTGGAGTTGTTGGAGGTAAAAACATAAACTGGCATATGGCTCAACAAATTGGAATCGAAGGAATTTCCAGAATCGTTGGTAACAACTTTGGGAAAGTAAGTTTTAAAAGGAAGGACAAAGTGACCAGTTTTGCAGCCGTTACAAGCACTGGAAAAGTAGGCAACAAGAAAGTAGAAATCGATCCGCTGACATTTTTCAGAGAGTCTGCATCATTAAGCAGTCTGATAGGCAGTTAGAAGAATACTTTAAATATAAACTTGAACCCTTTCCGTTGTCATTGTTCATGGATGAAAGCATGCGAAAGGGACGAAATCCTCGATGTACACAGCTTTTAATGCAGCCCCAACAATGTGACATTTGGCGCAAATACATTTGCCGTAGTAGATGGAGGGTATCTGCTTCACAAAGTAGTCTGGCATCGCAACGACTCGGTCGGTTTAATCAAACTGAGGGATGTCAATTACGCACAGAAACATTTTGGTAATACTGTGTCCATTGTTTTTGACGGTTGCCCAGTGGATGCACCCTAAAAAAATAACAAGAGTGCTGAACGCGCGCGTCGATCTACTGTACAATTTTGTGCAGACATAATTTTATTAGACAACTCAGCAATCATCCCAGTGCCACAAGAGAAATTTCTCACCAATGAGGGCAACAAACAACGTCCCATAGCAATGCTATATAACGCATTTAAACAGCAAAGCATTGAAGTAAAGCAGCAGTGAAAGATGCAGATGTTGACATTGTTAACACAGCAATTTCTAAGGCCTCAGCCTACAATCAAGTCATCATCATTGGGGAAGATATTGATCTACTAGTACTTTTCACTGGCTTGGCCACAAGTGTGAACAACGTGTATCTACACCAGTGTGGAAAAGGTGAGTCTGCTGGTGTTGCATACTCTAGTTCCCCCTTTAAATATGGTTTACTAAAAAATCCACCAGAGATTGTTCTTTTTCTACATGCTGTTACTGGATGTGACACTAAGTCAGTAATTTTTGTTTCAGGTAAAATAAAGGGCTGTACCACTCTACAGAATAATATTCAACTTAAAGAATTAGCCTCAGTATTTACAAAACAAAACTCATCTCCTGACGACATTGCCATTGCAGGAGAGAAGTATATCGTGTTTATTTGGAGGTAATATGGACACACAAAATTTGGATAACCTCCGTTATCAACAATTTAGAAAGGGTGCTGCGACGAGCAAAATAAATCTTGCACGACTGCCCCCAACACAAGACACTGCCAGATTCCACTCCTATCGTACATACCGCACAGTACAAAAGTGGTTAGGTTTTGAAATAAACCCTTTAGACTGGGGTTGGATGCGCACTGATCAAGGGCTAGCTCCAATTCGTGCAAGTAAAGACCCTGCACCTCAATACTTGCTGAAATTGATATCATATCGCTGCAAAACACAGTGCCAAGGACCTTATAGTTGTAAGAAATCGGGTCTAAACTGCTCAAGCCTTTATACTTTCTGCCTTGGACAATCATGTCAGAACGCTTGTGCAGATGATTTGGAAGACAGTGGCGAAGATGAGGATGTGGATAGCATCACAGACACCAGTCCCCTTCACACTCCTGTTAATTTTTTGAGTGACGAACAGAATTTTTCAATGCCAGGGCCTTCGAAAAAACCTAAATTGTAAATACAAAGAAGATTACTATGTTTTGTTAAAAAGCTTTATTTATTATTACTTCAATAGCTTCTATTCTACAGAAACCAATAACGCACGCATAATACGACTCAATTTACTTTTATATGTTGTTTTTACTTTCAAGCGTATTGTGTTTAAAGATAATAAAGTTTTGTTAATAATATATATTTAAACTTTTATTGTAAAACGTGCATATCTTGTATTTCTTCCAAATTATCGTATTTTCGATGCTCCGTAATTAGAAAAATATAGCCCGTAGAGCAAAAACTATAGATATAAAATCTTAGTAAATTTTCTCCTCTATAAAATTGGTAAAAATCATTTTTCCTGTCAGGTGCACAGGAAATGAGATATAGACAAAACGTAAAAAAATGGAAAAATTGCAATGTTTTTTAGCTATCTCTGCTTCCACAGGGTCTCAAATTCGACAAACTTAAATTTTTACTAGTGGTATTTGCCCCTACAACATATTCGAGAATAATAAATACCGGATCTTTACAATGAATTATGATAAATTGACTGGACTAGACTCTAATCTAGAATCTAATAAATTGAAGACGACTAGATATAATTTATTTACGTTATTTACGTTCATGACTAAAATTAATTTACTGATATTTTTAGTTCCTGTAACTAAAAAGTTTTCTGGGAATTATGTGAACCTCTCTCAAAAACGCCTTTTTAAAAAGTTTACAAAAGATTGAAACAATTTTTATTCACAGGAGAACGTCGATACGTTTTACAATTTGCAATGCGCGTAACGATCTAACTACTAAAGTCTATGCTACCTCTATTTATTACTTCCTGTCTAATGCTCTTTCTATTTGCATAGCTTGCTATTCTATTCTCATAACTTGAAACTTTTTTAACTGAGAAATTTAGTCTACGTTACTAATTTATAGTAATGTGTTACAGGCGGAAAAGCTACCAAGTATATTATTTTCATTAAAATTATAAAATGGGGGCGGCCTGAAAAACAAAAATTAAAGGGGGGTCACCGGCACTAGCTAGCGGAAGGTCGTGGATCGTATAGAGAGTTAAAATTTTGCAGAAAGGGCTAAATTAATATATATTATACAAGAAAAATATTTGGCACTTACCTTTCATAAATATTGTGGCTTAATGACCATTATCAAGAGCGCCAGACAAGTCGAGAATGTCCAAATGTTCGTGCAAAACCTTGAGAGACTTGTCATCCCAAGGAGGACAATTGTTTCTTTTAATAAATTCTTACCTTTTTTGACTACTTATGCAACTTTCATGATCAAAAAAAATAAAAAACTATTGACTTAATCAACGGCAAACAAAAACTATTTAATTAGCAGAGCAATAAACGTGAACCTCTTACATTTGGAAATTCATTGATTTCAATTTAGAAATTTAGATTAAATGGTTGATATGAAATTCTGATAATTTTATGTACATGAGTAAATCCCAAATACTTTATATAGAAGAAACTTATCTTATAAATTTTACACTAAATTAATCCTACGGTTTATGACCAAACCGTCCTAACAAATAAATTAACTAAAAATTGGTCATGCTAGCTTAACTATAAAACTTACTCACTAAAAATCGTCAATTGTTTGATGGCTTGCCTTTCAACGCAGAACAGCTCTTAAATTGGGGGAGATAATCTCGCTTGTTGCTCTTGTACTTAGCAATTATTAAATAATTCAATGGCACACGAATCCAGCAGGATCTTGTTGATAGCTAACTTAACTTGTGCATCACGCGCATACAAGCTTTTTATTATATATCTTATATCACTTATAAATCCGCGAACACACGGGCGTAACCCTCGCGAACTGAAAGAGTTAATTACTCCTTTCCAATTTCACTATCGTGATACTAAGTGTAATATCATATCTGTGATGCCGGAGAACGCTACCAGCGAACTTCTGTGGCTACGTTTCTTTCTACCTTATGACAACGGACAACCCCATTGGAATCTTTCTCTTTTGGCTAAAGCCATAAGTTATATATTAATCCTACTCTAAACCATTATTTAGTCATATTTCTGTTATTCAATGACTATTAACAGAACCTCCCAAAAACAAGATTGCAGAAACCAAATCCAACCCCTTTCAAAATGAAGGTCACGGATAGCAATTATTTTTCTAATGGTTTAAATAGGTTGTATCTTCTTGGAATTTTAATTACTGAAATTTATTGACCATATCTATTGGCGACAGTTGTCTGCCATTGACAAAAGACCGGATAGCCAAAATGGATTTTAATACAATGGATGTCTCCAGACTACTTAAAATTACTTGCAATCTTTGAACAAATCAAATTGCAAAAAAGTTTGGCTATTTATAATGTTTCGTTTTCTATAACGCTTGTCAATCATCGAAATATTAAGAAAACTAAGTTTTACAACTGAAAATTGCTTTTCTTTGTTTACGTTAAAAGGTACAATTTCATTTAAATTTAGCAGACTCGTCAATCTATAACCAACATAAGTTTTAAAAGGGTATTTGTATTCGGTTTGCAAGGTTGGAGCTTCAAATTATGATGACAGCCGCTGGAATTTATAATATTCAAGGGTAAAGCTATTTCTAAACCCGGTCTTTATTATAAGGGATGCTTACTACAATATAACAGTAATTTATTATAGAATTTTTGCCTAGAAGTAATACAAGTTAATTAAATTTAATTAATTATTTAATCTGATAAAAAGTTAACATTTCAAAATAATGTTACAAATGTGGACTAATTATTTTTCTCAGTGATAAAAAACTAATTAGCATACCTAAATTGAGCTCCATTGCACTAGCGTTTTAAATGAATTTTCAATAAAATGAACTGTCAAACCTATGTAAACAACAATTATTTTGATGACAAAAATGTATTGAACAACTGGTAGTCGATTTCATGAAATATATTAAAATAATTAAAGAACATAATTTGAATTTGATTTTCAGTTACTCCGCTACTGGTTGCGGGATTTTAAAACTTCATTGTCTGGTGATACTGCGTCAAACAACTGATGCATACTACAAGGTTTTTCAAAATACACGTCTCTCTATGCCCATAAGAGAAATATGTTTTATTTTAATTTGTTAACATCCTGTATGTTTAAAACGAAGCATTTCTTAAAACATATTCACATGAAATGTGGGCCATCATATTTTCGTAGTTAAAGTTTAGAACACTTTACTTAATGACACCCTGTATATAAAAAATAAGAATTCTGCCATTTAACACAATATGGTCATCGGTACCTTATTAATGTTGGTGTTATAAACACAAACTTTTTCCATTCTGTTAAATCTAAATAAATGTTGAATATTAAATCATAAGATAAAGTTAAAGGTACGCATATATTATATTTTTGAAATAATAAAACCAAAGCTAATGGTGCATTACAAAAACTACAGTATGTAGCTAAAAGCACCAGTGCGATAATCTACTATATATAAGTATTAACTTTTCATCTGAAGATCCTGTTTAATAGTTTTTATAATTATAGTAAATCATTTCCAACAGTAACTTTAATTATATTATCAGTTCATCCTGACTGTTCTTAAAGACTTCCTGCGTTTAGGTGATTCAACTATGCTGTAATCCAATTGTACTGGAAAACAGTCTGTATTGTCTATTCATGACGCACGTCTATCATGAACAAATAGTAAATAACTTTAATGCTAATAGTTCTGAGTGTGATAATGGAGAAAACAATAGAAAAAAGGGAAAACGTGTATATAGGATTTGTAGATCTGGAAAAAGCATTCGATAATATAAGATGGAAAAGAAATGTTCAAAATAATTTAAAAGATAATTATTATAAGCAACTACAGGTATTGGTTTTGCAATATTCTCAACTAATGTTAATTGTGCGAAATCATTTACTGGAAAGCTATTTTGGCAAATGTGTAAGTGTTGGGGGATCTTGGCCCCACAGACTACTTAACACACTTCACATACTACCAAAACTCGGTAAAATAGGACATATAACTAGAAAACTACAGAAGGCTAACCGAGATGTATCTATACTGTGGAAATTTCAGAGAACTGTGTAGGCTAGCTCAAAACAAAAATAAGTAGAGGTATGCGTCCAACCTGTTTCTGGACGATAAACCTTACTCGAAAGGATATAATGCAAAACTATTTGTCTATTTGTTTTTATCGACCAACGGCATTTTAAAACAGTTAATCAATTAGAATACACTAACCTGTAATGGTTGCAAATTGCGCTGGTATGAAAAATGTAGTGGACTGTAATCTGCATGACCGCCGTAAACTGCATAAAACAAAGTTCACTATTCTTAAAGTGTTTTCACCATTGAAAACCTCATGGTCAATGCACACCGAAAGATTCTTACAGTTACTTTCGTTGCCAAGTTAATAATCCTCTGTCTAATGCGCGTCTTAGACTGTGTACACGAACCAAAAAGCACTCGCGTACACTCCTGCAATGTTCAAATCTTTATGTATAAGGTATTGGATAGGCGATAACAGGAATGAAACTTTGATAATGTAAATATCAAACCAGAATAATATAGTGTGATCATATATCACCAAAAATGCTATAAAATGCATAACATTTTGCCCACCAAAATAAAATTGAAAACTTATTTTAACCAATGTAATTAAATATATACAAATGCGTAATACGACAGAAAATTAAATAATAATGAATGCGTAATTCCAACAAAAAAAATTATTGAGAGAAGAAAAAAAAATAATTTTTCCTTTGTTATGTGTCCTATAATGGGAGAGCACACAATTTGACCAAAGGTCGTTTAATAAGGCCGTGTGCAGTTTGAACCTGCGCCACTCTGACGGCATTATCTGTACCAGGATACAAGTTGGTAATGCGTCCTAGTCGCCAATGCAATGGAGGGGTGTTGTCTTTTTTAATTAGGACCAATGTCCCAATCTTAGCAGCGGGAAGAGATGAAAACTATTTAGTTTTCTGCTGGAGAGTATGTAAGTACTCGCTATGCCAACGGCGCCAAAAAGATTGTTGGATTCTCTGAATGAGTTTCCAACGATCTAATATTGATAGTTTCAGGTCCAAGACCTTTGGGTCAGGAAGCACTGAAACTGGTTCAACTCCTAAGAAATGACACGGTGCTAAATAAAAAAAATATTGAGGATTTGTACTCAATGAACGCAAAGGACGAGAATTAAGTATGGCCTCAATTTGAATTAGTACGGTATTGAATTCCTCATACGAGAGAATTTGAGCGCCGATAACCTTGTTGAGATGACTCTTAACTGACTTGATGCTAGCCTCCCACAATCTTCCGAAGTGAGAGAACGACGGGAGATTGAAAATAAGTTCAATACCCTCTGCGGTAGCAACATGTTGCATAAGTTCTGCTAGTTCACGGGCAGCACCAGTGAAATTTGTGCCGAAAATACAGTAGATTTTGGCACATTTACACGACGAACAATAAAACGCCTCAATGCCGCTATAACAGCAGATGAGGACAAATTAGAAACTAGCTCTAAGTGCAGAGCCTTAGTTCCAAAACAAACGAACAAACAAACATAAGCCTCTAATGACTTTGAACCACAAGTGCGGCTCATGGTAATTGCGAACGGTTCACCAAAATCAACCCCTGTGTGGTGAAAAGCTTTACCCGAAACGGTGCGGGTTGCTAGTAGGTCACCCATAGGGGGGAAAGAGGGAATTGGTTTTATACGAAAACAAATAATACATGCTTTTAGACATTTTCAAACAGCCTTTTTTGCGCCTAAAATCCAAAAATTTTGCGTTAAAAGAAATTGGGTTGTTCTAAGACCAGGATGTAAATATTTTTGATGACAGTTTAAAATAACGAGATCTGTCAAACGATGAGTACGAGGTAATAGGAATTGCAAATAAATTTTGCTGTAACATTTCGCAAATATCAAAGGCCAGACATACTTGTATAGCCATCTATAGAACCATGATGTAGTTTTGATTCAATTTTTGTACTTTCACGCTTAGCAGTGTTGGTATTCTATCACCTGATGGCGGTACTATTTACTTTTGCCATAGTAGAGACATTGCTTCAAAATTATATCAGTATAATAGCGTCGATTACTTCATATGGTTAGAAACTAATTCACTCTGAAGATGCTTAAGAAAGCTGAAACCGGCCGGTTAGTGGATGTTTCCTCCCCTGTGAAGTAATAAAGCTATTGCTTTGTTAATGGCTATATAACTATTAGTCCGATTTGTATTCGTCAATAAGCTCTTATTATTTACATAATATATATATATATATATATATATTATATACATATATATATATATATAGTTAGATTCAATCACTCCATAAAAGTAGCTCCTGATAAGTAAATACCAAGCAAATAATGTAACAGTAGCCAACAGCAATAAAGGATAATAACCATCTAAAAACGAATTGCATTTCGCAGCAGCGGTAAAGAATTATGTGGTGACATCACATCTAAACAATAGTGTAACTATAAATTTTTATACAGAACGTCTTATTGACAGTTAATGTTAGTCTTATTTTATAATTAATACGTAATCAACAAACGCTGCCGCCATTAGCCTATTCACAACATTAAACAAAAGCAATTGAAATTTATCAGATTATTTCTACACAAATTTTGTTTATCTTAATGTGAGTTGAAAATAACCGCGTAACCACATATTGTATACCTCAAACTACTTTATAATTAATTAGATCCTGAATCTGTAAACTTTATCATACAATGACCAAATGTAAACAACATATTTCTATCCAGCATTAGAATAATTGCATAGTTATAAATTAATTTGTATACCAAAATTAAAAATTAAATATTTTTGTCCTGTAAATTATGAACGTGACATAAATAAAAACAACTATGTGAGCTGACCTAAAGAAAACCAAAATATCAATACACTGAAGGAAAATCTAATATACTGTTAAGATTGATGCGTTTAAAAGGTGCACTATCCAAGCGCCTCGTTCTTCATGTCGTTGGAAACTTAGGTTCATCCACTCCTTAAACGACGTCTTCCTGTCTTGGTACCTTGAAAATTCAACGACACTTAAATCATCGTCAAAGAAATTCGGCAAAACAAACATCGCCGCTTTTTCTATATGGTCGCTTATATCCTGCCGCATGCTTTGAAACAATGGTCGACGATGTGTACAAGTACAGCTTAGAATTAAACTTCACCGTTAACAAACAAGTTAAGTACAACAGTCATCATATTCTTATTTTAAAGAAAAAGAAAAGAAACCCACAATCTATAACAAAATTAATATCATCCGCGATATATATTTAATTCATACGTTTTGACGGTATAGAAGTAACCCCGAACAAAACACACCCGAATAACCATATCATCGTTTTCCGTAAGTTCACATAAACGGACACTATATCGTGTAACAGGACTTCGAAACAACATTCGTTTTCGTATCCGTATCGGAAACGGAAAGCAATTCTATTCCGTTCTAGCAAGAAAAACCTGCATACTAATGAATCCATTGAAATCGTGTCTTTCCTCGAAAGCATCCATTTGCAGATAATAAATAGCATGAGTGGCATTTTCCTTAAAACATCCATCTGTCGATAAGGGAACCAGAAAACTAATTGAGCCGCACTCGTCATAAAAAGCCTTTTAGAAACTTTATACATTGAAACATATTATTTTAGCAAGCGAAACTACAACCAATTATGATAAACCCAGTTAACACTTTTGTAGCGTTCTAAATTGCAACGAACATAGATCAATGTGTGTAAATCTGAGATAAGAAAGATATGCAACTACACTCGTGTAATTATGAAGAAACGCATAATATGGGTTGTTTAAATTCTTACATTAAAATTATAGAAAACGAAACAAAAACCAATTAATAATTTAAATTAGGTAAGATGTAGAGATAAGCAAACCAGAAATTTTAATAATTCATGATTAAAATAATCTTAGTGAAACACGTACATAAACTCATTGCAAATATTTAAGAAAGCAAACGTTACTTATACTAGAACACCCTACATCTTAAACGCTGTAACAAAATGAAATAGGTTGAAGTATTCAAATTATAACTAAATATTCTGATAGAATCATACAGGGTGATAAATAAGCAGCCGTTTAAATTGAAAAGGCAGTCGGAATCGTTAATAAATGCTCAAATAACTGCGAATAAAGTAAGAAATGTGAAATTTAATTAAGTAAAAACGGATATATTCAAATGCTGGACTGCAGGTAAAGGATGTAGAATTTCCTGTGGAACCTAAACCTTTTAAAATTTTTGAAATCAGGTCAACCACTTCCCAGCTACAATTCTTTAAAAAGGTGAACCTAAATGATTTTTGTTCAATGTGCTATATTATCGTAATCGGTAACTTTTATTCGTGCCCAAAATATGCACTTAACCGGGAATATTATACGGAATACAAATTTTTCTAAATTTTTCAAATGAGAAAATCTTTTACCGCGATATAAGCCCTAAACTTAAAAAAAATTTTACACCAATATTTTTAATCAATTTAGATCTAAGACGTGATTCTAGGCGCATAAAACAAGCACTTAGTCCGTAGTTTTTAAAGAAATCTAAATCTTTTTAAATCATAGCTAGCGCATTACAACTAAAGTATAAAAATTACTAAACAACCATGTTTCGTTTTGGTCGTTGGAATTTTGCAAAGTCAAGGTTAGAGCCTACTTTCCTCAAATATTTCTATTTTAGTTTTCTTCTTAATCCGCCATTGACATAAGGTAAATACATAATATTGTCTTAGCACGTAAGATTATAATATAAGATATTGAAGTTGGTGGTGTCGCTCAGGAAACCGTGGGTGGGGAGGATCAGAGTTAAGTGATATAAGGGTTAAGTTGGTCGGAGAGAGTCAGGCTATATGGTACGTGTGTCTAAATAAAAAGCGATAACGAGAGTTGTTTTTCAGTGGTTTTTTTGTTGAACCAGAGTCCGCGCTTAGATTGACGATGTTCTAGGTATTGTGTATAATAATTAACTTTACCAGAACTAGATAAATGCAGGCAAAATAAGTATACATATTTAATTAAACGGCCTTGGTCAAAGATTAGACCTTTCATAAACCACGTGGTTTTCATGAATCATTGTTATTCACGACTATAATGAATAGTTCCTGCATTAAATATTAAAAATCATAATTCTTTATTTATAGAAACTAGAACATATTGCAATTCTTAGTAATACATGTCAACTATGAGAACATTATGAAACTGCATAGATAACAACCTCAATTAGATATGCATAATTAAATAGACTAGCATGTAAGGAATGCAACCAAATATCTATATATATATATATATATATATATATATATATATATATATATATATATATATGATCGAGCTTCAAACAAAAGGAGAATAAACGTGAGTTCCGAATGGAACTGTTGTTACATTTTAGGTAGCAGGTCTGTCTCCAATATCCTGCCTAAAGAAGATATTACATGGCGACCCTGCCAACCGGCCAAGACATTACATGGAGATCTCGACAACAAACTGCTGCTGAAAGCGAGAGAAAGATGGGTACGACGCAATCCAGAGATGAGGTAACCATAGCCCAGTCCGGAAATAGTGGCGGTGCCACAACAAATTCAACAAATGGCATGTCTGTTGGTCAAATAACGATAATGGCAATTGGATGTGTAATTATGGGGATGCAGGTAGTAATACTGTACATAAAATGCAGACGAGTATTGAAACGAAAAATCGTCAAAGAGCTGGACAAAGCAAGAAGCAGGTCAAGCAACGAGCACATATAAAAAGCCACAATAAGATAAGTAAATTAGCTACATAAGTTAAGGGTAAATATCAGAATTTAAGAATTTGAGAGAAAAAATAAAAGATTTTAAACAAAATCTAATAAAAGACAATCAAGGTCAGCGTGAAAATATTCCGTATTGCACCAAAAAACTTGAACAATTACGAGAGTTCCATAAAGAAGTGTCAAAGTTGCGTATAAAATTTAATAAGGAAACCCACAGCGTAGATGTGTTAAATGAGGTTAAGAAATATATTAAAGAAATAGAAATCCTAAGTGACGAGTGTTCAGACATTTTAACAAATAGGTTAGATGACACGCAAAAAGTAGAATTAAGTGTAGAGAAGATTGTAAATCCTAGCATAAGTATTAAATGGGAGAAAATTTTGATTTAAGTACGGCAGCTAGCATACTACCATGTCTAGAAAAGGAAAATTCTGTTAAGCAGGTTATTGATGCCATTGGGTTATATGCATCATCATTAGGTCTTCAGTCCTGGAACTGGTTAGACGCGTACCATCATTGTTTCCTATTCTTAACTAACCTACAGATTTCCCTGAAATTTGCACTGTTTGCATCTATAACTATCTGATCTAGGTCTGCATCTACCTCTTTTTTCCTATCATTGCTTGTAATATATCCCATACTATTCCCCAAAAATGCCTTAGAACGTATTCTGCCCTTCTATTTCTCTTATCTTTTTCCCCAAATATTCTTGTTCCCCTACTATTTCTATAACCTATTTGTTATTATATTTATCTGTCCATGCTATCATCCTCATACATCTGAAGCACAGCATTTCAAAAGGCTGCTACCGTTTTTCTGTATGCGTTTCAGACTGCCCGTATTTCATAAGCATACTGTGCTGTGCTCCACACATATGCTTTCAACAATTTTCTTCTTGTTCTATGTTTGTTGTCTTTCCTCATAGGCGCTGTTCTTTCTTGTTAGATGCAGTTCGGTCATCTTCTATTGTTGTACAATTATATACCCTACTTCTCCGACCTTCAGTGGTTGTGAAGGGAAGTAAGCAGCCTGTGGCCGCCAAGTTCCCCCAACACTTAACCATTTACCGATTTAATATATTTTCCAATATATCTTCTCGGACAGTCTTCATTAGTTGCAGATATTTTGCAACCAACAACTAGCTGTTTATACTAATCATCAGATTTATCTGCGCTTATTTTTTCGTCATTAGGTTTTCCGTCTCAAAACTGGTTGGACACGTACCTGCACTTATTTATATTTCTGAGCTAGCCTACATAGCTCCCTAAAATTTTCCCACAGCATGTGTATACAGTTCGTTCCCCTTTCTATTGTTTTCTAATTTTATGCTCTATTTTACCGAGATTCAGTGAAGGGGTTTAAGCAACCTGTGGCTACCAAGATCCCCCAACACTTAGACATTTGCCGAAGTAATGGTTTTCCAGTAAATCCTTTTACACGCTTAACATTATTTGAGAATATTGCCCAACCAATTCTTGTAGTTACTTATAATAATTATCATGTTTAAGCACTGTTATTTTTTCGTCATTAGTTTATCCATCTTAGGATTAGTTGGATGCGTACCTCCATTGATTTCTATTCTGAGCTAGCCTACACATCTCCCTGAAATCCCTACAGCCTACATCTTTTACTATCTGTGTGCAGTAGTCTAACCTAGGTCTGCCTCTTCTTCTCTTTTTTTCCTATCTCTGCTTCTAATATATTCAGCACTATTCGCTCATGCCGTAGTATGTGGCCTATCATCCTGTCTCTCCTATTTTTTACCGTTTTCCACATATTTCTTTCTTCCACTACCATTTTTAGTACCTCTTTGTTCTTAACTTTGTATGTCTATGATATCTTCATCATACGTCTGTAGCACCACATTTCAAAGGTTTCTACTTTTTTTTTGTCCGCTTCTCCTACTGTCCAGGCTTCACAGCCGTACAGTGCTGTGCTCCACACATATATTTTAAGCAATCTTTTCCTTGTTTCTATGTTTGTGGTTTTTGAGCACAGTAGTTGCTTTTTCTTGTTAAATGTAGCACGACCTTGTGCTAATCTTTGTTTTATATCTTTTGTGCTTTTCCCATCTTGCGTTATTTGGCTTCCTAGGTAACAGAAATCCTTAACCTCTTGTAAGTTCGTGTTACATACTTGTATTCTTGTTTTTAATTTATTTTCCCCACCTTTGCGTACTAGAACTTTAGTTTTAGTTTTGTTAATTTTCATACCGCATCTCTCTGTTAGAACCGTTTTTATTTCATTAAGAGCAGCTTCTAACTCTTCCTTGCCAGACTCTAATACCGCTATATCATCTACATTACTAAATGACGAAGGCAAAAAATTGCTAACCAATTACGTTCTAAAAATTCGATTGTTGCAGAGCGCAAAATTCTTTTGGATACATCATATTCGGATAACATAGCATTAATAAACAATTTAAAGAAAATTTTTTTAACAAGAAAATCAATTCCAGTTCTATCGAGTCAATTGCACAACGCAAAACAAGGAAGTAGGTCGGTAGAAAATTTTGGTAAATCGGTAGAAAAAATTCCAGTAAATTTGACGCTAGAACAAGCAGACGGTGATAAGCGTGTTTTAAAAATATTGAGAGCGACAAATAAGAAATTACTCATAAATTCCTTTGCGAACGAATTAAGAAATTCGGAATTAGAAACGATAATAAAAGCGAGAAACTATAGGAAGCTAAATGAAGCAATACGCTGAGCGAAAGGTGAAGAAATATCGACGGAAGAAAACACACAGTTATTTTACATGCGAGGAAATAATAATAATTATAAAAGAGGTTATTTACGTAATAATTATAATGCAAACTTAAGTAAAAGTAAAAATGCGCAGAAAGACGATTTCTCAGCTTGGAATCCAAAAAATGCAATTAAGTGTAATACACGACAATTTACAAATAGAGGTCAAATAATTTCTAGAGGAAATAACTATAGAAACCATAACGATCAACAAAGTTGTAATAAATGCAACGCAAAAAAGTCCAACGCATATTACCTAGATGATAATAATAATAATTCAGCAAGGTCAACGGAACCGCAACAAAGCAGTACAAGTAGCACACATTCAAATGAGCAAGCAAGCACAATCAAGACATTTTTTCAAGGCTCAACGCAATAAATTAGTTATTAATGAAAATGTAGTTATTCTAATGTAAACGGACTTAATTTTATAAAAATGAAGTGCGGAGAGTGTGTGTTAGTGTTTCTATTAGACACAGGAGTATCAGTTAGCGTCATTTTTAAACAAAGTATATTGGAAAAGCAGAAAACTGATGTGACAAAAAAAATTGAATTACAAGAAATTTCGGAATCCACAAATTCGTTAGGATCAGCGAAGCTTTTATTACAGGTGAGTAAAACAAATGAAGTTTATCACGAATTTTTGGTAATGAATGAGTGTGGAAAGGATATGAATGGTATAATAGGATCAAATTTTGTCAAACAATATGGAGCAAATATCGATTTCAATTTATTTATCATTTTGGGTAAGCAATACTAAAATAATGTTACTAATACAATCTAATGTTAGTATTATTACGAATATACCGGCAAGATGTAAAATAATCAAATATTTTAAGGTTAATGCGCGAGACTGCGTAATATTACCCGATCAGTTATGCGAAAGCATCTTCATCGCAGCAACTTTAGTTAGACTTAAGAATAACGTGGTACCAGTTCGAATTTTAAATATAAGAGACAAAGAAATTAATCTTAAAAACTTTGAACCAAAAATAGAAAAATTAATCGATTACGAGTATTATAATTTTAAGAAAAACGAAACGACACATTCCGTAGAACGAATAGACAAAGTTTTAAGCTTACTCAAAACAGAAGACTTAAATTGTAAAGAAAAGTATTCTTTACAAAGAGTGTGCGCAAAATATTGCGATGTATTTCAATTAAAAGAGAATCCACTAACGGTAACTTCTATTTACAAACAAAGATTACGTATGAAAGAATCAGTAACACCATCTTATATAAAACCCTATTGTATACCACAATCACAGAAAGCGGAGATACACAAGCAAATAGACAAAATGTTAAAGCAGGGAATTATTGAAGAAGCGAAATCAGAATGGTCAGCACCATTACTGATTGTTCCCAAAAAGGCAGGTCGAACCGGAAAGAAGAAATGGAAACTCGTAGTAGACTACAGGCTACTAAATCAAAAGATTCAAGACGAAAAATTTCTATTACCAGGCTTTACAGAGATTTTAGATTCATTATCGGGAGCAATATACTTCTCACTTCTTGATCTATTTCAAGAATATTTTCAGATCGGACTAAAAAAATCCAGTAGGCCGTACACAGCTTTTACAATAAATCGAGGACAATATCAAATGAAAAGGCTACCAATGGGATTAAAGATAAGTCCCAGTGCATTTTCGCGCGCAATGACAAATGTTTTATTTATCAAGACGATCTCATAGTGTTTGGAAATAATTTAGTTAACCATAATAAAAATCTTACAAAAGTACTTCAACGATTAAGAGATGTAAACTTGAAATTAAATTCTAAGAAATGCTAATTTTTGAGAAAAGAAATTCTTTATTTGGGTCACAGTATATCGGCTGAAGGAGTTTCGCCAGATTCAGAAAAAATTGAAGCGGTACAAAAATATCCAATACCAACGGATGCAAATCAAACTAAAAGATATATCGCATTCGCAAATTATTATAGGAGATTTATAAAAAATTTTGCACACATTGTCGCACCTTTAAATAACTTAACGAGGAAAGATGTTAAATTTTCATAAGACAAAAATTGTAACAACGCGTTCGAAACGTTATAAACAGCGTTAGTTAACCCTCCAGTATTACAATATCCAAATTTTTCAAAGAATAATACTTTTATTCTAAGAACAGATGCATCGGGATATGCCATCGGCGCAGTACTTACAAATATGAACGAAAAGCCAGTCGCGTACGCAAGCAGATCTTTAAACAAAAACTATGCAACTATTGAAAAAGAATTACTAGCAATTATTTGGGTAGTAAAACATTTTAGACCTTATTTATACGGGAAAAAATTTACAATTTTCACTGATCATTAACCATTAATTTATTTATTTGGGATGAGCAATCCATTAAGTAGGCTCACAAAATTCAGGTTAATTTTAGAAGAAAGGCAAAGCAAACGTCACAGCTGACGCGTTATCAAGAATCAGTAAGCGTAGAGTTAAAAAACTTAACTAATAATGTAAGTGAAACACTTAATGCAATAACAAGAGCTAAAATACAAAAAAGTAGAGAAATACGTGATACAATTCTAGACAAGAGGTTTGATCACCCTGGAGTCATAGAGTTAGTAAAGTGACCGAAACAATCATTTGAAATACGGGTTATACCGAATTGTGAATTCATAAAGATTACAGAATTTGACGATCAGAAAGGAGACAATCGCAATAAGGAATAGTGAGATAATATTAATTAAAGAAGCCACCCGATCAGCATTAGCAATACGCTTAATGTTGAGAGACCTAAATCACATGTGTGAAAAATATGATATTCAGGAATTATTTATTATAAAAAACGACCGGGACGTTTCATTTTTAAAAGAGATTTCAAGAAATTCTCGAGAGTTAAGGAGACTAAATATAAAAATATCAATAATAAAAAATATAGTAGACATAGAAGAAAGGCACATAATATTCAATGACTTTCACATGTTACCTACAGGAGGACATGCAGGAATTGCAAAAATGCACAATAATATTAAAAAACGATGTATATGGAAAGGTTTAAGAAAAGACGTAGAAAACTTTATTGAAAAATGTGACGATTGTCAAAGATAAGTATTCGAGACCGAAAAGACAACCAATGACCATAACAACTACCGCTACGTCGGCATTCGAAAACATTTTTTTGGACATCGTAGGCCCACTTGAACCAGACAAAGAAAATAAACTATATATTTTAACGATACAATGTGAACCTAGCAAGTTTGTCGAATGATGCACATTAGAAAACAAAGGATCCAAAACTATAGCTAAGGCATTTGTAGAAAATTTCATTTTACGCTTTGGAATACCAAATGAGATTGTAAGTGACAAAGGTACAGAGTTTTTAGCTTCTACGTTAAACGAAACATGCCAAATTTTAGAAATAAACAAATTAAATTCTACTGCATATCATCACGAAACTTTAGGCGCGTTAGAAGATTCACATAAATGTTTGGGCGCATATCTACGCATTTAAATAGCAAAACATCCGGGTACGTGGAGTACGTGGGTGCTCTTTTGGTGTTATGCTTATAACAAGAGTATACATACAGAGACAAAGTATGCACCATACGAATTAGTTTTCGGAAAATCAGGCAAACTTCCCTCGAATCTTTCTCAACAACAAGATCCAATAAACAACTTTGAATCTTATCCATTAGAATTAAAATACACAATTCAAGAAGCACGCAGTGATGTTAGAAATAACCTAATAGTCGCAAAAGCTACCAGAAAACAAAATTATGATGTTAAGAGAAAATATATAAGTTATAAAATAGTGATAAGGTACTAATAAGAAATAACACAGGAAGTAAAATGGATCCAATATATCAGTAGTGTATTATCCAATATATATATATATATATATATATATATATATATATATATGAACCGAGCTTCAAACAAAAGGAGAATAAACGAGAGTTCCGAATGGAACTGTTGTTTCATTTTAGGTAGCAAGTCTGATTCCAATATTCTGCCTGGAGGAGACATTACAGGACATTAATTACGTTGGTGATGGTGTTAGTGAAGGGAAACCTATACTTGGTTGTTGACAACGAGAACCCCTCATTTTAAAAGAGACTAATCCACTATCTGCTTTCTTTATTGCCATTTATGCTTCCGCTTCGGTTGGGTTGGGTTACGTTACATTGCTAGCTCAAACTGTAGTGGTATTAATAAATTTTTGTTTGAACTTAATTACACATATTTAACCATAACTACTACTTAACATTATAGGTGTCTCATTAAATATTGCATTACATATACTGTTTAGATTAAGTTTTTGCTAAATTTCAGGTTTTAATTCTGGCGTTTTGCCACCATTTTTAAACGCGAAACTTCTTAAAAAAATAATCAAATGTTAGAGAGGGTTTGTTTCGCAACTCAAGGTTTGATTTATATCCTAACCCGTTCCGACTCTGAATTGTCACCGTAAATTAACCGATTGTTCATAATTTAAGGTATAGATTTAATTTAGACAAAGAACAACTAACCCCAGCGGAAATTAACATAAATAGTATAAGTATCACAATACAGCATGTTTCACGTTATGTGTAGTAGCAGCACTGTATTCTGTTAATCAAAATCAGCAAAGAGTGTCAAAGTAACCGCACTACAACGCATGACTTGACTGGAATCAATTTCTTATGGAATTCTAAAAATATACAATGAAGATGTTATTGGCATCAACATATTTGGTATAGAGGGTTGATCTATTGTTGTACCTTTACATTTTAAACAAAAAAAAAGAGCACGACATGTAAACCATTTATATATACAAGAAGGCGACAAGAACACTATTGTTGAATAAAAGATTTTAATGTATTGGTTGGAAAACAACTGTGTACCTACGAAGAAAGTAAAGGTTCATAATGTTCAAAAGAACATAACTGTAACCTCTTATTAACTGCAATACCAACCTCTGTCCTAAGTATTTTAAAATTTTCTAATATTCTTAAACAGATACACGTGCCATTTGTGATATGCGCCTATTTTGAGAGCATACGAAAGTCAAACAATTCCGCAAATCCGAATCCATCTACTTCGTTCGCCGACAGTATTTAAGAACACGAACCCTACAGAAATCCGTTGCTGCAAAATTTTTATGCAGATAAATTATTATTCCATACTGTGAGTGTGATATTTGTAAGAAGTTCTTGGGAGATGATAGAGCAAGAGACCACAATCATTTAACTTAATTCTTCAGGTATGCTGCACATACCCAGTGGAAGATCAGTTACAAGGTTCCTCAGTTCATCCCAGTGACTTTCATAATCTCAATGGATATGACACCTATTTTATTGTAAATGAGTTATAATGAGACAAAGAGCGAGTCACTGCATTCCCTAATAATAAGAGACGGTTCATATTTTTACCATAAATGTTAGGCTATATGAAGAAGAGTCAGAATTGCATAACAAACCTGATGACGATAAGAAACCTCATAGTGTATTGATACTGCTTAAGTTTATCGATTCTTTAAGGTTCACGGCATTATCGTTGGACAAGTTAATGCATAATCTTGATCATTCCCAGTTTGTAGATATCTATAGTTGATAACCCAAGAAAAAGAAATTTAACGAACAAGACGAAATCTGGTTGTTAAGTAATTTTTACGCTTTAGGAGTTGTGACTAGCTAAAAGTAGCTTGATTTAAAAATTAAAGGAAATTATGTTCCCTAGGAATTAGGAATTAAGTATACGTATTATATGCCTACAAATTCAAGTCTTAGATCTAGAAAAGTAGAAATATGGGGATAAAGAAATATTTGAGTTGTAAGTAAGGGTTGCTCTGATTTAAGTAATTTAAGAGAATCGAATTCCTTATAAAATTCGCGATAGAGTACAAGACTTAGGTTGTGCAGAAAGGTTACCGAGAACCTCGATATATAGCTAAGAGCAAAAATCTAGGAAGCTCGTCTTTTAAAAAGAGCAGTTGATCCGATTTTTAAAAATCTGAAAAAGTTTGTTCCCTCGGGAAATTCTTAAATAAACACATAACTCGCGCTCTCGGAAAACTCCCTGGGAACTGGAGTAATGGACAAAGAGCAAAAGTGCACCGTTTTGTCTATTATGCTTCTACTTATCTTTGCATGCAAAAAGGTTTATTTACTACGTGTTGATCTTAATTTATCCATTTTAATTCTTATTTAATTAAAACATACTTGCATACATAATACCTTAAATGTGAGAGCTGTCAGGTATCCCAGTAACAGTCAAAGGCGATCTTGAAAGATCGTATCCGAAAATATAGTAAGTTCTGATTTCATCTTATATGAAATATATCAACACATTTCTCAGGAATTCTAGATTAAATGCATATTTTAGATCTTTAAAGCAATCCTCCCAAATTAGAGAAAGGAAGCAAAATACACAATTGCACCAGTTACCCTGCGTACATCAATTATCATACTTTTAGTTCTTGGTGTAATCTGCACTTACTTCTAATTACTATTAGCTATGTATAAATTACTCTCAATTATTAATGTATAAATCATCACAGTGCAGTTAATAATCTTTCACGCCTTTATTCGGCAAAGAACTGGAATATATAAATTTATTATTTATTTTCTTTCTATGTACTTTTCAATTCAAGTACGTGTATCGCAAGTTAACTAAGCGTATTGGTTTATTAGGATAAATCGGTAAGAAAATCTTTGAATGCTAACGAAGCGGAAGAATTATATATTTGTGTGACATTTGAAAATACGCTTAAAAGAATTAAGTTCTTTATTTATATAAATGTTGCATTAATCTTCTAAAGAATTTTCTCAAATTTTCAATAAACGGGCGTAAATAGAATTAGGTACTTTCAGATGAATTGCTTCAAAGCTCCGCTTTCCTACAGTGTTGACGCTACTATTTACGCCTCACACGTTGAGTGAATGTCTAAAGCTTAAAATTTTGGACAGAAAATGCTTAAAAATAAGAACAAGCGAAGTGGGTAACAAGGCTTGGTAGGCGTTGGAGTGGAATTGAAAAGCTTTTCCACACACTTTTAACAATTAAAGATTCGTATGTAATTGAAGACCTGATACATATTGATAATTACTTTATCGGTTTTCTGTGACGTCTTTTCGTTAGAAATATTTACTAATTCAACTTGTAAATAAATTGCACCTCATTAGCTTAAGGCTTGAAATGTCGATAAATCCAATCAGATAAATAATATAAAGAAACTGGTATATTACACGTGTGTTTGTTGATCAAACGAAACGACTGCCGTGTAACCCAGTTAAAATACCTGTGGGATCAAAAGTTCAACGTTCTTACTTCAGTTCTTATTAGTAACGCAGGGTGTAGTGACCCCTTACTGATTCGTTCGCCTTAGAGAGTTGTGCTAACCCCCTACTGTTGCTTTCATCCAGTAAGTTGACGGAAATATGTCATAAAAAATTTTAAGCTTCTACCCGAGAGATTAGATTATAACACGTAAAAATGATGTTAAGTTTCTGAAAATCTGCAGCAAATAATTTTCTACTCCGTTATCTATTATATAGTTGAGGTAAATTGGGAAATAGCCCTTTCATATAGAAAAAAAAACACATTTATGTTTTTGGTGATTGCTTAGAGAGATATATTTTACAGGTTAACAAGTAATTGTAATTTAGAATGGTAACTAGTGGGGCTCGTACCTCCATTGTTTACTGTTCTGAACGAACCTACTCATTTCCCTGAAATTACCACAGGCTACATCTTTCACTATCTATGTGCAATAGTATAATCTAAGGTCCTCTTTTTTCTGTTATCTTTGCTTCTAATATAACCCGCATTATTACGCTATGTCTTAGAGCGTGCTTTATCATCCTGTCTGCCTTATTTTTTACTCTTTTCCATATATTTCTTTTTTCACCTACCATTACTGCTACCTCTTTGTTTTTAACTTTGTCTGTTCATGATTTCTTTATCATACGGTTGTAGGACCACATTTCAATGCCTTCTATAGTTTTCCTGTCGACTTCTCTTACATTCCTCATTTCAAAACTGAGGATGGTCTCGCGCTCGGGCTTTCGGGCCGGCCCGGCCCGGGCCCGGCCCGATTTCGGGCCCGAATCCGGGCCGGGTCGTTGATTACTTTATTCGGGCCGGGCCCGGACCGGGCCTATCTTTTTTCGGGCCGGGAAACGATTCGGGCCGGCCCAAACCTTTCGGGCCGATAAACGCACGAGTGGATATTCCACCATCGTTTCACTTCTATCTCACATTGAGTAAGTAAACGTTCTTAATTATATTTTCACAAAGTGTCTTCATGAACCCATTAATAATCAGTTTTTCGTCTTGCTTAGTGTAAAGGAGACATGATATTATAACACACTTCTTATCCCGAATATTTTTTTAGAGTCCTATTTAATGTTCAGGAAGTTAAAAATGCCCAGAAACATCAAACTAGGTGATTTATTCATAATTCAAAAGTTTGCACGATTTATATTATGTATATGTATATACTTCAAATTTCAATCATGCGGCGAACGTCGATATTATCAATGACGTGTAAAGTTTATATCTACCGCATAAAACACTAGAGAGTTATTGCAATGTACATTGTACCAATTTTTTAATAAAGTTTCCCTTATTTGACATTTACACATGTGCAATTAACACACATTTAATGTTTGTACTTTATTAAAATGCAGGACACCTTTGTTTTATTTAAATACAGGCAAGGAATGCTTTTATTTAAGGCCCCTTAATTTTGACATATACCAAATACCCATCGTACAAACTTACATTTAATTGTCTGCTTTCTGTATAAATATTGTGAAATTAAATGGATTTTTGTAGTGTTGTTTCCATAATTAAATTTAGAGATATAATGTCCAAGTTTATAACACGAAAAGCATATAAAACGTCAACGCTCTAAAATACGAGGATGCTGTTCTGCAATGCTTTTCCTCGAAGTAAGGTGTAAAAATTCTTCTAAAAACAGATATGCTATATGCTTGAGAAGAAGTAAAAAACAGTGTCTTGAAGTAAAATCGAAGAGTATTCCGTGAAAACATTTTGACATCACATACAAATGTTATCGAATCAGTGGGAAATGAAAGACTCAAATAATAAGAAAGGTTCATCTTTGTGTGAATACAATTTTTTGATCTTTTCCAATATAGTTAAACATGTATTATAAGGTCACCTTATCACAAAACAGATTAATTCTTTATTCATTTTTAAAACATAACGTACAGATATAGAATACTAAACATATATGTCAAAATAAATAGTAAAGAAAAAAACACTTGCAATAACACTTCTTTAAATTGGATGCAAACTTTTAATAAAGGATAATTTATTTGAAGATTTTTTTAATAAAGTCTACTTGGAATGAGTCTGCTATAACTCTCTAATATCAAGTAGGTAATTTTTTTAGTGAAATTCTTTGAAGTAGGAAGGAGAGGATAAAGGGGACGCAAATTTATGATAAGGTGATAAGGTATATTTAGCGTACACTTAATTTACATAAAAGTCCAACCGATGTTAATGCGTTCTTGCAACAAATTCCTGTCGACCCTTTTTTCAAAAATTGCCTGTTGATTTACTCACCCCATAAAATCATACGCCTGTTTTATGTTTTTATATGCGCAAATTTTGTAGTCGCATGTTGTCTGTAATAGCTTTCGTAGTTTAAATTTATAGTTTTATAGCTACAAGTTAAAGATGTGGTAAAATTGTTTAAAAACATCGTGTATCTTCACCAAATTGTTAGTTTGCCGAAAAGCTGGATGTACCCATTCCATATTATCCCTCGTACATTTTGTACATAATATTTTCAGTGCAGATGCAAATCCGTGTAGAAAACAGTTGGTTTTTATGGTAATTGTACTTCCTAGAAATTGTTAATTGGAGTTCCTTAGATATCTAAAAATTTTGATCAAGTCTCCCAATCTCAGTTCGTCGATGACAATTTTATACTTAAGTCCGCCTTTATTTGAATTTAATAATAACACTTATTTCTAGTATAGTATATAGACTACCGAGTATAAGAAATATTTAACAAATAAAATAATATTTATCTACTTCATATATGATAGTTTTGTTTGATATAATAACTATCATGTCAGACTTTGATAGCGACGATAGAGTGAAAGACCTTAATTATAATCCCAATGAAAGTGATAATAGTGCTGGTGATAGTCAAACAAACCTACGTTTTGATTTGCCAACCGATTCGACATCCCGTAGCAAATTTAAACAATTTTTTGAGTTTGCTGTTATTTCAAATGATACAAAAACTTCATCTTGTTTGTTGTGTAAAAAGAAAAAGACAGGGTGGAATTCAAAATTAAATATTTACGCACCACCAATTTAAAACGTCATTTAAAATCAGTTCATGAAAGTGAATATAAAGTTTTATTTGCAAATGCTGACAAGACCGGACCCAATAAGGACCCATTTTATACGCAGAAGACTCTAAAGGAGATGTACCAGTCAAAAGTAGGCATAATATTTACTGATTCTTATAATTAAGAATTTAATATTTCAAAATAAGGTGTTTCTGTATAGACGAACTATAGATATAAATTACCTACAAAAGCTCTCACATGTTAATTCTTTTCTACTGAATAGTTTATTTTACAAAAAGTATTATGTGCAATTTTAAAAACGCTTGACAAAAACTCTTACATGTTTATTTTCTACTAATTAATTTTATTTTGTGTAAAATACGAGATGCGCACTTCGTATCTAAAGTACTAAATTGTTCGTATCACATAATTCTTTTCTTTAAAATAGTAATGCTTAATTTATTTCTTTTGTTTGTTTTGTACAGAATCCTTTATTTATTCTTATTGTAAGTAAATAATTGTGGGCAACGTGTTTTTTTTTGTTTTTTTGGTATGTACGTAAATCCTCCCACTCCCCGCGTCTGATAGTTAGCCTGGTATTAACGTTTCCTCCGGCTACGTCTAGGTACGTAGCAATATACTTTGCTTAAAAAATTTAGGAAAGTAATTTTTGTCGGCATATATGCCAAAAATAATATATGTGCCCACACTTATTCAATGACACAAATTTAAAATAAAAACAACAGCTGTTATAGCTTCTCCAAGATGTCAAACTCTTCAGGTCTCAGGGAGATATTAGTATTTCTTCCATATAACATCACAGGGATTATGATGCAGGTGATGGTAGTATGTTTGTTCGTTGAACTTTCTCAATTGTATTTAAACGAAAGTTAAAGTTTACCTCACTAAAATGCCAAATAGGTACCTTACCTACACCGATTTGTACCCGCACATTTGTTCCTATCGCTCACGCTATTCAACCGTCAGAAAGCGATCTACTACTTATTCTAATTTACTTGCTTAAGCAGTTTCCAGTTTGTTTTAGGGAACTCTTATTAAAAAAACTAGAAACTTTTATATTAATTTTGATTAAGTTTTGTTAGGGTTTTTCCTGTCAATCCTCAAATAAAATTTCAAACCTGTCAAAATTATATCTGGGAATTCTTCGAAACTTTTTGCAGAATTATACCAGATGATTAAAATGAATTTGAATACCATTAAATCTAAAACCTAAAAAACTCCCACTTAAAACTGATTCGAAATGCGAATTTGTAGAGATTCATCACCGATAGTAGCAATGCTTTAAATATATGTGCTATACAGCCGTTGGTTTATATTAAATTAAATAAACATCATTAAAGTTACAGTTTTTAAGTTGGCTGTCACTAAAATTCATTGCTGAATAGTTACTTGTTGAACACAACTGAAAAAATTTCTTCTCAATCACTGAATGAAAGTCGGGCCCCGGTGGGCCGGGCCGCCAGTTTTTATTTCGGGTTGGGCCTCGGGCCGGGCCGGTCACTTTTCTGCGTCGGGCCGGGCCGAATCTATCCCTATTCAAAACCATACAGTGCTGTGCTTCACACATTTGCTTTTAGCAACCCATTCTTCGTATCCATGTTTATAGTCTATGAACATAGTATTATAATTTGAATAAGGGCCGCTATACTTGCGGCGACGTCCCCAATGCTCCACCCGAAGATACTACATTGGGTTTAAACGCGAAAATATAACATAATAATCGGGTAGAGAGAGAAGTGAGCGGGATTAAACAGAATGTAGCAACTTAATGGGAGATGGTCCAAGGTTTGTAACAGGTAATATGTTATTGGAGCAACAAATGAAATTTTATGGGGATAGTAGAGTAAACCCTCAAATATTCATTAATAACATTAGAGGTTTAATAAATAATTTATATGAGGAACAGGCAAAACTAAATGTTGTGAAAGCTTTACTAAAAGACCATGCTGAAGCTTGGTACCATTTAATTGGACAAGAAATTGACACTTACCCTGACTTTGAGGACAGGTTTTTGAAACATTACTGGAGTGACCACAGACAGGACCAGGTACGAGACAATTTGATCACAGGTAAATTTAAAGGTGAATTTTCAGGAAGTAGGGAGCAATATGCTATACGAAAGTATAGTATAGCGAAACAACTTAATCCAGCACTGACGGGCCGACAGATTATTAAATACTTATCACGACATTTTGAAGTAGAGGTGAGGCAACACGTAGCGTTGCAGAATATTGTGGACAGGGAGATGTTTCTGGAGTACCTGCAAAGGTTCGATGACGTTAACAGTGGACGACCTAGGGAAAGTAGGAAAAGACAAGTTAATGCTGTAAGATTCGAACGACGGGACAACTACGCAAGACGGGGGAATAATTTTACATACCAGAGACAGAATTGGGAACCGCGACGGACGTTTTACAGGAGCAACAGTGTAGGTAGGGAACCTGCACCTAGACCGGGACCAACGAGACAGAACAGTTCACCGGACATGAAGGGGGACATCAACTAGAAACCGGGAAGGTAACAACACGGATAGAGTTGAGACGCCAAGGACATACGCAGAAGTGATAGCAAGACCAGGACCGAGTAGGGAGACCAGACCTGGACAAGATTTTTAGAGCAGGACAAACCACTAGACATCACTGTGTACAAATTCGAACATCCTAGGGAATTTTTGAAAATAGAGGAAGAAATTGAGTCAGAAATTATAGAAAAATTTTGTTTGCCCATAATTGAGATTAAAATTTTTGAGAGCTGAGGCGAGTTTAGTATCGGAGGAATTCGTCAATGAAATTAAAGATAAAGTGTGTGACAGGATAATACCAATAAAAAGAAGTCACCTGGTTGCGCCGAATAAAAAACGATTTGCTGTCGTGAATAGCGTGGTTATTTTGAAAGTAGAGTTAGGTTCAGTAAGCTGTGAACAAGAGTTTATAATTGTACCTGGGTTAAAGTTTAAAGGGATATTAGGGGTCGATTGCACGATGTAGTTAGGGGAAACAATAGATATGGAGAGGAAAATAGTTAGGATTGGGGATAGGAGATTGCCCTGGAAGGCAAGTTATGATTTTACAGAAGATGACATGGGATTATGTATTAATAGTATAAAGGGAGATGATGAAAAAGTGAAAGAGATCGACACCATTAAGTGCCCGGAAGAAAAGTTAGAGGAGGTACAAGAATGATTACAAAAACATTCAGAGTTAGTAGGGGTAGAGGCAAGCACAGCGTTAAATTATGAGCACGTTTTACAGGTAGACAATTCTGAACCATTTAATGCAAAAGTATATCCAATACCGGCAGCATACAGGGAGCAAGTGAATCAGGAGTTGACTAGAATGTTAAATGATGGCATAATCGAGTTCTCAAATACGCATTTTATAAATCCGTTAGTTGTGGTTAAGAAAAAGGATAATAGTATTCGTTTATGTCTGGATGCTAGGAAGATAAATCAGAAGACGAAACCACCATTCCATTGTCCACCGTCCATGGACACACTTTTGACGAGATTAAGTGGCAAATTTATATTCAGCAAGTTAGATTTAAGGAATTCTTTCTGGCTAATTCCATTACACAAAGAGTCTAGAAGGTATACGGGGTTTTCCGTAGAAGGGAGAGTGTACAACTTTAAAGTAGTACCGTATGGTTTGTCGACATCGAGTGCAGCATTAATTAAAGCCATGCAGGCAATTTTAGGAGCGTATGAGCAGTTTTGCATACACTATGTAGACCATATTTTAATTTTTAGCGAAACTGAAAAGGAACATTACACTCATTTAGAGAGAGTTTTATTAGAACTAAAGTTAGCAGGTTTGAGACTGAATATTGACAAGTATGAGTTTTTTCAAAAACTGTAAAAATTTTGGGATATGTAGTGAATCATGAGGGTATGTGTATAGACAAAGAGAGATTATCCGAGATATTGAACTATCCCAGACCGAATAATATCCGGAAATTAAGAGCATTTTTGGGAGTTCTCAATTTTTATAAAAAGTTTGTACCAGCATTTTCAGAGAAGGCAGGGCCGCTGTTCAAACTTTTGAAAAAGGGAGTCAAATGAAAGTGGTCGGAGAGCCAAGAAGCAGCATACTTAACCCTGTTGGAGCAGTTCCATGAACAACTCATTTTAAGGCATCCCAGATTTGACATAGGGTTTATTTTCAGAACGGATGCATCGGATAGTGCCATAGCGGCAGAGCTTACCAGGTTCAGGATGGTGAGGAGGTCCCTATATCATTTGTTTCACAGACCCTGAAGCCGCATGAGCTGAACTACACTATTAGTGAGAAAGAGATGGCAGCGGTGGTTTTTGGCATGAGTAAACTTAAATTTTATCTCATAGGTCGGCATTTTGTCATTAAGACGGACCATTCAGCGTTGTGTGCCTTGATGAATACTAGATTCTCCAACAATAGAGTATATCGGTGGGGTTTATTGCTACAAGAATTCGATTTTGAGATAAAATACATAAAAGGGGAGAATAATTTTATAGCAGATGCGTTCAGCAGAAGTAAAGATAATGTGAATAAAAGGCCTTGTGACATTATGATTGCCATCAACATTTTGAGACAGGATGGGTCCATATACGGACATGAAGAGATACTGAGGAATCAGGAGCAGAGTGAAGAGCTACTACGTATCAAAAGACGGTTAGAAACTGAACCGGGATTTAAAAATTATAGCATGGTAGGGTGGTTTCTGTGCAAGAGAGTGCAAGATCTTGAGCTATATGTAGTAGATAGGGTGCAAGCGGAGTTAATTGTGAAGGACCTTCATGTTAAATATGCACACATATGTGTTAGGAAGCTTTGGATTATATTTAGGGAAAACTTTTTCTCCGTGAAAGATATTAGCATTGTGAAATCAAATTGTGTCATCTATGTACATTGGGGAAATATAAAAACCACACGAGTCAGGATGTGATACAGAGTATACGTGTAGAAAACCACTTGGATTTAATTGCAATTGATTACTTAAGTAACTTAGTGAGAAGTAGGAAGGGGCATCAACACATACTAATAATCATGGACCCTTTTTCTAAATTTACTAAATTATACCCAACAAAAGAGTGTAGTACTTTGGAGATGAATAGAAAATTAGAGTTATATTGTAGAAAGGTTGGAAAATTTAAACGTGTGCTAGCAGATAATTCCACATACTTTAATAACCACAGATTTGTTACTTATTGGGATCAACAAAATGTTAAGGTTTTCTGTAGTATCAGGCATCTTCAGGCAAAACCAGCTGATAGATACATACAGGAAACTGTAAAATTTTTACATCTGGCATCAAACAACGATCATCGATCATGAAAGGGCAATCTGTCTAGGGTTGAATCCTTTTTGAATGAAACCCCGAGCACGGTTACAGAAACCGGTCCCATAATGCTGATGAAACAGCAATACCCTGAGAGACCCTGGCAGATTGTGCCTCGAGAGGCTGAATTTCAGCAATTATTGTGTAATGTCAGAGAAAAACTAAGAAGAAAGGCAGACAAATACACTCGTCATATGAATGAAAAGATTAAGAAGAGGATCAAATTCAAAATTGGGGATTTGGTTATAGTAAGAAGTTTGAGGGTAGGCAGGCGAGAGCTAATGATGTGTGCTAAGCTTCACTTGCCCTACAAAGGACCATTTAGAATTGGTGAGGTCGTAGGAAAGTGTACCTATGTTCTTAAAGATATGGAAACACAGGCGAAAAGGGGAAAATTTCATGTAAGCTTATTGTTTCTCTATTTAGCAGAGGTAGGACAGAATGAGCAAGATGAAGCGTAATGAACAAAATATAAAGATAGGTGTATAATAGAGTAAAATTTAAATAGATAGGGATAGAATAGGTATATAAAAAAGTAGAAGTAGAAATAGGATAAATATGGATAGGTGTATATAGAAAAGTAGAGATAAGTGCATAATCGAGTAAAAGTTGAATAGTTAGAGATAGAAATAGGTGTATATAGAAGAGTAGAAGTAGGTTTATAGAAAAATAAAATTAAGTATAGATAAATACGGGAGATAGATATACATATAGATTTAAGTGTGTATAGTTAGGATAAGGAATAGAGAGTGATAGTAGGTAGGGTTAAAAGTATGAAAAGTAAAGATAAAGAGAAAAGTACAAAAGAGGTACTTAAAGAGTCAATAAAGGACAAAAGGGTGAAATAAAAGGAGAAAATAGAATAAAATAAAAGAGTGAAGAGTTAGTAATAGATAGAAATAGTTGGGTAAAAGGTAATGATAAGTGTGAGTAGCTGATTAGAAATAAATGTAGAGGTAGATAGATAGAAATAAGTAAAGATATGTGTAGAAATAGATAGTAATAGGTTGGATAGATAGGTATAGGTAGTGTTAGGTGAGTAGATAGGTGTATAGAAATAGCATGTAAGATTAGATTAGAGTGTAGATATTTAAATTCAGAAAACATGGAATAGTTTTCCTAGAATTGAAGTAGGGAGATTATGTAGTGGATTTAAAGGGTTAAATTTGGGTATAAACAATGCAATTTCAAACGCCCTGTATAGAGGAAGCAACCATAATTTGCGTGCAAAATTTATTTTATTCATTTAATATAAAGTAACAAGTATTATAATTAGAGATTAAAAATTTGTAGGTTCGTAAAGAAAATAAATTGTATAAGCCAATAGAAATTATTAATTAATTTATTTCAGTTTAATTCAAAGGGTTATAACGTCAGAAAACACCTCAAAGCATGAAAAATCGAAAATTCCAATGCGAAACGATTTACTAACAAACAAACAGACGTCGAACACAGGAAATAACTTGAAACGCAAACTCCTAGAAAAGTTATTTTAAAACGTTCGTTAATTGAACACCTGCATGTTTTGGAAAGGTTATCTTCCTCTTATTTTTGTAGATAACAAAACAAGCTTCGAGGTATAGCGTTCAACCGACGATTGTTTCGCATAAACGCTAAAAGTTTCTATTAGCGCAGAAGGGATGAACAATCAAAGATATGCTTCAGAATGAGACAGGCATAATAGCATTCACTTTGGTAGGCACGTATACAACTCCACGTGGAGTAGATAGCACGCGGACAGTAATATCGATTTTTTACCACTCAAACAACGTTAGAAGGAAACATCCAACATGCATAAGAGAAGAATAGAGTTAATACAGGCTGGGTTTTAAGACGTCACTGTAATATAACATTGGTCGAAATAGTTAGTTTTACAACAGACGAGCACGGGACAGATGAATGCGGGTTTTTTGGAAAATAGCGTGGCGACGAGCTAAATTTCGGGGAGTTTGAAAACGGTTATACAAAATTTGAAGAAAGAGTTAGTTCAATTAGGTATTTCGCGTTAAGAGGGTCTGGAGAGGTTAAATTTTGAGTCGTATAAATACAAAAGGGGAGTTATTAAGTCTCTATTTGACTTTTTTAATTTGCATCGCTTACGACGTACCAAAAATCTACTAACGAGCTTGTAAGTATTAAAATTTATAAATTTAATAGTAAAGTGTTAGATTGTTGTGGCCTTATACTTTGAACGCGGATAGTGTCGAGTTTATTTATATTTAACTAAGGTATAACGTATACTGTAACAAGCTCGTAACGTAAATTAAATTATGCAATAATAAAAAAAAGTGTAATATACTTGGATTTGGATATTGAGATAGATATTGAATGGGGAGCATGCAGCGAAACTTAGATGGTGTTCATCTATAAATAGCTGGAGGCGGCAAGCAGCGCATTACCACTACACCGAGGGTTCAGGAACATAATACATCGTCAACAGAGATGGAATCTTTAAGTTTTTCCAAGTAACGTATTAGAATTTGCTGTTTTTTTAAAAACTGTGGAAATTATTTGTGATGTGTAAGAGTGAACTTTGATGGTATTTTTCGTTATTTTGCGTATTGAAAGGAATACGTATAACTAACTTTTATTATGGTATTTAAATATAAATCTAAAGGTATACGTAAAGCTTATTAACGTTCCTCATGAATTTAAATTTTATTGTTAAGAGTACCTGGGTTTTTTTTTTGTGTTTGTAGTAAGAGTATGCAAAGTAGAAAGCATACATTAAAAAAACTGGGTCATCATGAGCTCACCATACTCCAGACTGTAATAATTAGAAAAAATATAAATAAGGTATTATTTAAGACGCATTTACTCCTGTTACATTAAATGTGTTTGATATTTCAATTTAAAAACAAGGACTTTACAAAGATATCATTTATGGAGGTGTAACTTGAGCACCGAAATGTACATAATCTTGAATTATTATTTGTAAATAGTGGTAAATAAATATTGTATGATTGTTGTATTATTTTGTGGTTTTATTGAATGGTGTGTGTGAACGGTACAGAGAATCATAGTAAATTTAGGTATCCAAGAGGAAACACAGCTGAGCTAGCCAGGGAAGCTGCTGAAGAAATAAATTAATGTGATGAAGCAGGAATCCGGGTAAGAAATTTTTTTGGAAAATTTTTCTATTTTGTGAAATTTTAGATTTTTGAAAATTTAGAATTTTCGAATGTACCGAGGTCCAGAGCAAAGTTACACGGCAATTTATGAAGCCTAATTGGAGGGGCTCGAATGTTTTTTGAGAAAGTACCAGTTCCGAGAGAAGTTTCACGGCAATATATATATATATATATATATATATATATATATATATAAAATTAAATAAAAACCCTTAACCACAAAAAATATTTAAATTACTAGATACGTATTTCGACCACTATGTGGTCATCATCTTTGGTAAACAGTAAAGCTGTTGAAGTTCCTTTAAATAAAATGATTAAATCAACAGAGTCTGTTTTGAAAGAATATCCAAACCTAATTTCGCCCACACTAAAATTAAAATTAAAAATTTCGAATCCTGAAATGCCAAAGCTTTACTGTTTACCAAAGATTCACAAAAATAATAAATCGATGAGACCAATAGTTTCAGGTATCAACTCACCGACTTACTATTTATCACGATGGCTGTCAAATGAATTTAAGAATTTAAAGTTTAATAGTTTGTCTGTACAAAACTCTTTAGAGTTCATTAATAAAATTAAAAATATCACATTAGAAGAGAACGAAATCTTAATTTCATTTGATGTCAGTTCATTATTCCTTAGTGTTCCAATACCACGTACTTTAACATATTTAAAGGATGTTCTTATAGATAGTTATATTGATGATGATAAAGTTGAGGACTATATCAAGCTTGTTTCGCATTGCATGTCCCAGAACTGTTTTCAATTCAACAACAAGTTGTACGAACAACATGAAAGCACAGCAATGGGAAATAGCTTATCACCTTTCATAGCAAATTTATTTATGTCTCGTTTTGAAACCGAGTTAAAAGAAAACTCCAAATACTTCCCAAGAATATGGTTAAGGTACGTGGATGATATTTTTGCAGTTTTTGACACTTCTAAATCAAATGTTGATGATTTTCTTAAAGAAATGAATTCAAAATTTCAAAGCATAAAATTTACGTATGAACTAGAGAATAATGGACAATTACCCTTTTTAGATACATTAGTAATTAGAAATGGTAATAAATTAGAATTTGACATTTATAGAAAAGAAACCAATGTAAATCGCTTTATTTTGTTTTCCTCTAATCATAGCATACAACATAAGTTGGCTTCATTTAACTTTTTAATTAATAGATTATTGAATTTCCCTTTAAATAAAAACAGATTTAATAAGGAATTTGCTCTTATTAAACAAATAGCGAATTACAATGGTTTCTCTTTTGATATTATAGATAATATTTTTAGAAAGTGTAAAAATAGGATCAACATCCGTAAATCAACGACTGCAATCAACCACCTCTAACGATAATGTTAAATATGTTAAACTTCCGTTTCACAAAACCACAAAGGGTCTTGATAAAATATTCAAACAGTGTAATTTCAAAATTGCTTTCACTAATAACAATAAAATTAAAGATTTGCTAGGTAATCCAAAAGACAAGGTGGAAAAATTGCAAAAGTCGGGGATTTATGAAATTAGTTGTGCAGGGCCAGGGTGTTTTCAAAAATATATTGGTCAGACCAAGAGGAATATAACAACAAGATTTAAAGAACACATTGCTCACTTCAAATATGGTAAATATGAAAGGTCTCAGGTCGCCAAACATATATTTGAAACCAGCCACCCCGTTAAACTAGAAAATGTTAAATTGTTAAAAGCGGTACCAACGTTTTCCTCCTTAAATGCATATGAATCAATTAAAATTGTTAAACATAAAGGACCCCTCTTAAACACCGATAAAGGGCCAATAGAGTCATCTGATTTGCTTTCCCTATTGGTCAACAACCAATGAGAAAGCAAGATTAAACTGGTTCCGCTTCAGTAGATTTAGAATTAGTATAAATTAAGTAGATTTAAGTTATAATGTCACAATTCACTTGTTTGTTGTTGAGAACACCAGCCTGCGGGTGAGGAGAATATCCTCGATAGTGTTTAAAGCAACAATATAGTAAATTATACAGCTAATATTTTTTTTTTCCTACTGATGATGACCACATAGTGGTCGAAATACGTATCTAGTAATTTAAATATTTTTTGTGGTTAAGGGTTTTTATTTAATTTTATTTAAATCGTGCCACAGTGTTCCTATAGATTATTATTATATATATATATATATATATATATATATATAAGATTTTGAAACTATTTTTAGGCTATTTATAAGAAAATTTCTTTTCAAAACATACAGGTACTAAGGCAATAGAAAAAAAAATTAAAAAGTCGCCAAGTTCATTTATTTGCAAATTTGAACAGATTCCTTTTTGTTGATCAATTAATTTTTTACTATGAATGTATATTTTCTTGAAAGTAATATCTTTATCATACTTTGTGATATTTAACATTTTCACTAATAACTATTTTGAAATTACTTGATATACTGTTTGTGACTAAAATTGTACGTGAATATCAGATCTGATGTTCATCTAAACAGTAAAAAATGAAATTCTTTCTACTAATAATTTTTCATATGACTAAAACATGTGAAACTATTTATTTCTTTTGTTCAATATTGTTATTAGTTACAAATCATTTAATATAGAACAGAAACATTTTGGTTATAGTGAGGTCAATTTTCAAAAAATTAAGTTAAAAATTTTAAAATTATCTACTCCGTAAGGGTTTCTGTATCTACCCTAAAATTAAATTTTGTTTAATACTTGTTAAATACAGTTACGTCCAACTTCACTTTATTTTGTTTATTAAAGAATATTTCAATCTTACCCTTCTCATACTTTCCCTTGGGGTAATGGCCAAGTTAGCCGTCGGCACAACACTATTTTATAGTTCTATCTCGTACGCTCAAATATCTTAAGTCGCTTTAATGTTATAAATTTCCGTTTTTACGTGCACTATTATTTTAAAGGCGTTCACCATTATAATTAAAAATTTAGAACCGTTACAGCCGTTTCATCTCTAGAATTTCAGACTTGTTTTCTTGGATAACTGGTACAATTGTGCTTGCATCGTGATGCCAGAATTGTTTTCTCTCCTCCCTTGGGGCAAAGTTACCAAACGCGATTAAATTAATTAAATAAAATAAAACTATTACAAAATTGCAATCTTATTTGGTTTTAGTAATAAAAGAGTCTGAATAAAGCGGTTTTATTATTTAGCAAAAAAAAATCGAAACTTATCCTATCAACAAACACTTACAAAGTACATACGATTATCTCCTTTTTAAACATATATAAAAAGTCTTCCAATAACAACTTAGTTTTTATGAATCCGCAATTTTGTTTATGATAAACGGCAAAGGGTTGTATTTAATAAATGTCATATTGAAGCATTACCATTTACTAAATGATATAGTATTACCTTGAGCAACCTATAATAATAATTAATACGCATAAAGATGGAGAAAATTTTACGATAAGAAACCGCAAATTATGTTCTTGTTTTGGTAAGCATAATCCTCCTACTATCAAGTGTATTTGCGAATTTTTTAAGAAAATTGAAAGTTAATTCACTGGTAGAGGAAACACCATACGTGAGAAATCCTTATAGTCGTTCAATGATGAACGTGGCTGCAGTTAAGGAAAGTAGGTCACAGAACCAGAGCACCCCCATACGTTATCGTTCTAACAACTAGCCGTTTCACCACTAATCCTTTGGGAAATTTTGTATAAAAGTCTTTGCCTCAAGAAGGACGAACACACTTAGTTGATTGGATGTCGAAAGTGAAACGGATTTTAATCACAAAAAAATCTTCAGTGACGAAGTTCAATTTCACTTGGCTGGTTACTTCAATAAGCAACATTTCTCGATTTGAGTAGAAGAACTCCCACGTGCCTTTAATGAGCTATCAGTACATTCCTCAAAGTAACAGTTTGGTGTGAATTTTTATACCGAAGCGTGCTTGAATCATAATTTTCTTTTAAAATGACGTTAGTGGGGAGTCACGACGAAGATATTCCAGAAAATCTTTTAGGGTTAATAAAATTGGGCAACCAAACAATATTTTTAAATATTTGCAGTATGCTGAAAGTTTTTTGTATCTCGTCTGTACCCACTGCAACTCCAGAGAGGACATTCCTGACAATGAAGGGGATTAAAATCTATCTTAGAAATTCAATTAGTAAGTGAGGGATTAACTGGACTTGCTTCATTAATTATTTACAAGGAAATTAAAGTTCCAATTGTAGAAGTAATTAATAGATTTGCGCTTTCGTCGAGAGACTTAACTTTATTTTATGATACCTATATTATTTTTATATTCTATGGTGCTTAATAAAGTGTGCAAATTTATACACTTTGGATGCCTTTGTAAAACTATACTGCCTCTTGTAATGATAATTATTAATGACTGAAATTTAGAAGTATACTATATATCAAATGCCGATATCCTATTTACCATACTTTGTTCCGTAATGCATATGTCTCTTTGTGAGGCAAATTAATTTAATTTATTTTGTATAGACTCCCTCACAAAAAATTCCTGTGTAGGGCAGTATTTATACTGCTGTTATTCCTTAATGTAGAGTATAAACATAAATTACTCAGAGTATAAGTGTTCTAGCTAAGTTTATTTATACATTCCGCATAATAACTAAATCTATCAGTATTAAACGATTTCGTGCTCTTGAGGCCTGTGAAATCTGATTCGAAGAAGAAATATTTCGATTGGAAACCTCGACTTTAGTGATTAATTTCAATTGCCACAGTCCATTCGGATTTGTAGTCAAATGCTTTAGATGCGTGGCTAGAGAGCGAGTAGCTATAATTAGAAACTGGATCGCGTTTCGCATAGCTTTAGTTAGTTAGAGGGCATCGCAAAATTCCTTCCACATTGCGTTCGAACTTTATTGGATAGCATACCTACCGCTGTCGGTATCGGTATATTAAGCGTAAAGCTCAAATTAATACTGGTTATGCACTACAACCTGCTACTTTCCTATTAAGTAGAAGAAATTATAATCTTTTAGCAAAATAACGTATGCGGGATATACAGTGCGTCACAATATTTTCTTTATTACAGGCTATCCGTATTAGTAAAGATGGCGACTCATACATTTTGTAACTTTTACTCTCTTGAAAATAATGTTGACATATATAAAATCGTCATAGTACTAGAAGGTGGAAAAATTTTAAAAACTTTTGTTTTCTAGTTTTCTTGTCTCGAAAATCTGTAAAGTTGTTGCAAATGTTGGATTTGTTCATATTGATTTGTATGGTTGTTAATAGTGTACTTAACGTAATGTTTTTCTGCTATGTGGAAAGTATATTCGGAAACTGAAATTTACAAATAGATCTCTATAGCAGCCCATGCGAAGTATACAAACGAAGTGGTTTGGACGGCGCTAGGGTATCATAGAAACAATCAAGGAGCAATAGTAATCGCGTGCTCTTCCCGATCAAGGGCTGCAAAAGCAAAATATGTTAACGTCATCAACGTCTTATCTTTTTGAGTGTGTTTCTCTTGGGACTTCCGATCACGATTGCCCTAAGAAACTGATTGGAATTGCACAAACGATGAGAATATATAAATGGTAACTGCACACAATCTCAAACTCTTTGTTTCATGTCGTCGGTCGGTTAAAAGTGTAGTCGAGTGAGTAAACACTATTATCTGATATTGGTAATGATTAGTTCGTGAGTAAAAAGTACGTCTCTAAGATAAGGAATTTTTGTTTATTATAGAATGTTATATATAAAAGATATTACATAAGTTGAACCCTCAAATATTATAGAATCAACAGTAACTGTAACCAAAAATTTTGCTATATAGTATTGTTGCCCATAAAAATAGTACTTTTAATGTCACCCTTTTAACTACAATTGGTTTGGAATACAATTTCTATTGCAAGACTGTTTTTTTGCTATATTATATTTGACGAGTAGTCGCAGAACCGTTGCTGGAATCTATATAATCCGCTAAGTCTAACTAATTCTTATAAATTTATGTATTGCAGACATTTTCCGTGTTTGCTATTTGCCAAAGTTTTAAATATAGGGCATAATAGTATGAATAAAGCCGTATTAGTTTAAAATTGCATCTGTCCTCAATGAAAAAATCGATTGTACACATAAACATTAATTCTCCTTTTTCCTGCCGAACCTGTAAGATTAAAATGAAAGTCTTATCGTAAAAAGATATTAATTAAAATGATCAAGTCTACTTTTAATTTATACAGCATTTACAACCCAACGTTAAACTCTTTTATTCCTTAACTTACAATCAAACTTACTTTTAAAACTATCGGATAAGAATATAACTACACGTATATACTATTTTAATCTGTTTATTATTTTGACTCTTCTGTATTCTTTTATTCAAACAGTTGAATTAGGAATTTCAATCTGCTTTACATGGTTACGTGCAGTCTTCGTCTCGAAAACTATGTAGATATTTGATAGAGCGGCTGGGTGATATACCTGGCCCAAAATTCTGTTATCTTGAAGATTGCCGTTGACCTCAACTGTAAATAACAAGGCATGCTAGCTAATTAACTCTCGGCAGAAGGAGAATAATGGTCGAATGGAGTCCAAGGGCTATGGTCGGAGAATACCTGTCCTAGTGCCACCGAACCGAAAAAATCACTCTGGGTGATCGAATAATCGGATAAACTTAAGTTACGCATGGAAATTTAAGGTTGTGTATGACAGTATGGAGAACCCTATCTGTAAATATTATTATAAGAATATATCTCAGTAGAGGGAGGATGTCAGTTCTACACCCACCACCAACACGCACCACTACCACACTTGCAAAAATATTCGCACATCTAGTAATAAAATCTGCACAATAGTTTTCTTTAACTAAGCATTTTTTATCCTCCGGCATGGATCGTGCTTTCGGCATCCTAATCTGGACCGTCACCACACACCACCACCACCACACTTGCAAAAATAGGTGCACTTCTAGTAACAGTATTAAATAGCATTGTCATCATAAATCTGCACAGTAGTTTTCTTCAACTTAACATTCTTTAGCCCCAGGCATGAATAATTTAATTAAATTCTAATTTGCTTTTATTTTGCAGTATACCCTTCCACCATATTACCACATCATTCGCACATCTAGTAACAGTATTAGATAACATTGTCATCTTAAATCTGCACAATAGTTTTCTTCAACTAGTCATTTCTAGCCTCCGGCATGGATCGTGCCCTCGACACCGTTGGACCCCGACATCCTTCCCCAGAACCTCAGCATCCTTCCACAGGACCACCGGATCTGCAAATTCTTCTGCTAATTTATGGTGGTATTTGTATAAATCTACTAGATTAATCTATTAAACTTAATGCAATCGTTTACAAATTAAATTCTTATTTGCCACAATCGCAAACGATTAATCCATTAAAACCCTTCTATAGGGAATACACATGCAAATGCTTCCGTTAATTTATGGTGATATTTTTATAAATCTACTCAATTACCACCATATTAGCAAATATTCGCACATCTAGTAATAGTATTGAATAATATAGATCTACTACAATTCATCTTCTATTATACAATGCTAAATAGAACCACATAATTCGATAATAATTATGAGAAACAGTAGATAAATGCTGAACTAGGAAGGCTCAACTATCAGGATATGCCTAAATCTATTTATAATAGTACATATACTCACGATTAATCTATTGAAATCTTTCCTTTCCTCTCATAAGGAATACACATGCAAATTCTTCCTCTAATTTATGGTAATATTTGTATAAATCTACTAAGTTAATCCATTAAACCTAATGCAGTCGTTTACAAATTAAATTTTTATTTGTCTCAATAACAAATATTTGCATAAATCTTCTAGTAACATTGATTAAGTACTGTATTTGCACAGATTAATCCATTAAACAAATCTATACATATACCGCTTGCTAATCTTATTTATAAAAGTGTTTAAGTGGGACATCACGATTTATTATTAACTGTCTATTGAAAAAAGAACAATACATACATCAAAACAGATTATTCGGTATGCTATACATTAATAACACAATTTTTGCATACAGTTGAAATACATAGATCCGCAAAAAATGTTATGTTAGATTATTGTAAAGGTGTTATAATTTGCATATCGAGGAGCTACCTACCATTTGAATATATGTACTGCAAAATCATAACTTAATGTTAACACCGAAAGAATACCAGCATAACTTGTAAATTAATGTATTTATATGTAAAATGTATTTTTTAAAAGTATAAATAGAAATGTTTGTGGATATTGCTCATTCAGTTGTTGTTTGTTGATGTGCACTCATACATAATTGTGAATTCAGATGGTGGACTGGTCAATAAAGCCTCACATTCCGTCTTATCACTTTTGCGGTTCAGGGTCTAGACTGGAAGAACGGTTAGCCCGAGGCGATCCTGGAATCAACGAATTGGGCCGCTTGTGTAGAGACTGCGACATTGCTTACTCTAAATATCCCGACGATCTCTCGAAATTTTAGAAAAATGAACTCAGAAGCGAGTAAAATCAAAAAACGCAAAGTTTGACGAAAGGCTACTGCTTGGTTCGTCACAAACACCATGAGAGCTAAAAGAAAATTAGGGATGGGGTATGAAAAAGAAGAAAATAAATTTCAAAGGAGGTTTTTTAAAGGAAATACGAGCAGCAATTGATCGGATGGGATCTGACAGTTTAAAGAAGTTACTCGAAATTGGTATCCGTGTTGGGAAAAGAGTTGAAAATCAAAAGAAAATCAAACTCCCACGTATTATATTAGGCCCGCAGAAAAGCGACTTTTTACCACTGATTTCAATATTTGCCGGACTAAGTGCTTTAGGAGCCTTAGCAGGTGGTGCTGCAGAAATTGTAATAGCAGTAGAGAAAAAGGAAGTAAAATGTTTTTAAAGTCCTACAAGAAAGGAGCTGCATTATTGTTTAAGCCATACAAGCAAGGGCGTGGCACTTCTAGAAAGGTATCAAAAAACTAGACAAGTTACTTCGAAGAGCTCTCACCGACGTGGATATAGGGAAATATGCATCAAATATTCCTAATTTTCGAGGCGCTTTTACTAGAGATCAGCTGAAGAAGATTAAACCGCGTGTAATCGAATCGAGTGTGATTAACTTGGATACAACAAGAGGACCGGGTACTCATTGAGTAGGGTACCGAAAACTTGGAAGACTTGGAGGCTTGAGACCCGAAAGAAGTGGAGAGTTATTTTTAGAGTGGCGAAATTTACTACAATAGTGTATCGCAGCAGACTTACAACAGCTACAATTGCGAACATTTAGTATTAAAATATACAGGATGTTATCAAACATCATCATTTTGTTTTCGACCTTACTTAGGGTCGGTTTGACGCAGCTCTAACTTCTTTTCTATTCTGTGCTAGTCTAAAAAGTTCTACATACCATTCACATCCTAAATTTCTAATAATTTGACTACTATAGCTTGGTCTAGGTCTTCCTATACTTTTTCTTATCTACCTGGCTCTACATAGATATTAGCAACCTGATGGTTGTCAAAAACTCCAACATGTATACATGATTCTCATTTTTAAGGAAATGAAATATTACCTGGTTATTCCCTCCAAAAAAGTAAAAGTGTTAAATTATATGTTATAGTAAGGCTTAACCAACGAATCGCTGCCAACATGCCAGACCGCTAACTAACTGGGAATTATGTCATGGTGACATTTAGTTAACTGATTTTTAATTTTTTTTTCTTTTGTTTTCCAACTTACTTAAGGTCGGTGTGACGCAGCTCTAAATTCTTTTCTATTCTGAGCTAGTCTAAAAAGATCTACATACCCTTTACATCCTAAATCTCTAATAATTTGACTAATATAACTTTGTCTAGGTCTTAATACTCTATTTTTATTTGGTAGTCTATAATCTAAGACCTTTCTAAACAGTCCCTTATGACCTAACTGCTGCCCTATCATTTTATCTCTCCTGACCTTTAATTGTTTTTACATACAGGGTTCCTCACCTATACTTCTATAAACTTCCTTATTTGTTACTCTATCTGTCCAACTAATCTTTAACGTTCTGCTACAACACCAAGTTTCAAAAGCTTCTATTTTTTTCTTATCTACCTCTTTAATTGTCCAAGTCTCGCTACCGTATAATAGAACGCTCCATACGTACGACTTAAAAAAACTTTTTCTATTATCTAAACTAATACTAATAACTAATAGTAAGTTTTTCTTTTTTAAAAACATTTTTCTAGCTTGAGCTATTCTAGCTACCATATCTCATCTAAAATATTTAAAAACTCTTTTCTAGTCTCTGCTATAATGGCTATATCATCTGCAAAACATGATATGTCTATTTTCTGTCCCTGTACGCTAACACATATCTCTTTTTTCTCTCTCTAGCTAAGTTTAAAGCTTTCTCAATATAAACATTAAAAATCAAGGGAGATAGTATACAGCCCTGTCTAACACGATTTCTACTCTTAGCTTCCTTTTCTACTTCATCAAATCTAATTACCAAGCTTTGGTTTTTATATAGACTGTAAATAATTTTTCTATCCCTATAAGAGATTCCCATTTTTCGCAAAACCCTGAACATAACAATCCAATTAACCTTATAAAATGCTTTTTCTAAATCTACAAACGCGAAATGAATCTTTTTATTTTTTGTAACCTTTTTTCGGTAATTACCCTAATCATTAGTGTCGGTTCTCTAGTCCCTCAGTTTTTACAAAAACCATATTGCTCTTCTCCTAAATAATTTTCAGTCAAAGCTTCTACTCTATTTTTATTATTATCGTTAGTATTTTGGAAGTGTGGGAAGTTAAACTAACCATTCTAAAATTCTCACACCTATCAGCTCCTGACTTTTTTGCGATTGGGATAATAATATTTTTTTCGAAATCTATCGAGAACTCATCTATGTCAAACAGTGGTTCAGCAATATTCCAAACATTAACGAGAAGATTCATAGTTATTTCAAACTAAGTGCAAACAATAACACGTTGAAATGTTCTGTACGAAGAAGTATACCGATTGATTTTGGAACCATTTTGGGTTTTACCAATCTCTAACTCGCTGCAAACATATTACATATTGCAGACCAGCAAGTGAAAATAATATCGGTCTTAAACGTTTTTGTGGAAACCAATATCACCTATCCTGCATGTGATTTTCAATGCTCCACCAGAAGGTACTACATTGGCCAGAGAACGAGTGTTTTTTAACTTGAAAATTTTTGAATTTTGCCGAATCCTTTCTGTTACAAGCAAGGTAGGGATTTTTAACGTGCGTGACACACGGGACCTCCATTTTACCTTTCATTCGAACAAAAGCGTATTTTTGTAAAAAAAATGCTCGCCTAACATTTTTCAAGGGGACCGTGTCGGGATTTGAACCCGTGACCTCAAATAATATCACCACCGGATGGTTTAGAAATAATACTGTGACTCATAGTATATTCGAATTCAGCCTCTCTGTACCACCTAGAAAAGGAGCCTAACCACGTTATGCACTACGCATTAAGTGTATCAGAAATCGACAACATTACAATCAGATTAGTCCGATCACTTGCGGAAATTGGTAAATTTTTCTCCAAAAACATATACTTGTGTTAGGCTAGAAATAAGAAACATCTAAAGAAATGCCTATTGATTCTAAATATAATACACGATACCATACGCCTCAACAGTCAGATGTTTTATTTTTAGTAAGTAGACAACAGACAACAGATCCAGTCAAAACATACGAGTTCACTAGTAAATCCCCCTACGTTCTATTTGAAGAAATACAATTCAAGTTGGGGAATAATCAAATAGTCGACGTGTGTCGAATTCTTGGGATTACTCGCACCATTAATGGACTAGTGACCCTGGAGGAATCAGAAACAAAGTCCATTGTACACACCGGCTGGAATCAGAATCTTTATTCCAAGATGGTTGTTTTAGTTGAACTATACCGCTTAAAACCATTTTTGGATTTTTCTAAGATTACAAGAAAGCTACTGTCAGCATGCCATAGGAATTGATTTTAATTAAATCTAAGTCAAATATGAAATATTACAAGTCTGCTAAAAATACAGTATCTTTTAGCATAAAATGAATCTCATGGGAAGTTCCGCATATAACGTTAAGCGACTTTGCCAAGACCTCGCTGCTCTGCGAAATGCAGAATCAATCATCTATAATTATAGCATTCAGGAATTGGGAACTACACGAACTTCCATCTTTACCTCAATCAAAGTCGCAGGTGTACAGAATTAAAGTGTCGAATGAAGCCGAAAAGACGAGATAGCATTACTGGCACTTCAAAATGGTAAATATGACAAGAAAGAAAACATAGCTTTACGAATGCTAATATAACCAATGAGGTTTCTGAACTCTCAGGCGTTCCCTCATCATCGCAGCATGAACCTGGATTTCGAGCAGAATGATTGTTTACCAGCGTATCTGCAGTATGCAGCTTTTATGGAAAAATACTACCCCAGAAAGACTTCTAATAAATGTTTAATGGACTACAACAGGTTTAAGGATGGACCCATATTTGTAATTAACTGTCGCCATCAATTTGAGAGTCTCAAAAATGCGACAGTGAACGTTCGAATGGAGCTAGAATCATCAAGAAATTTTGAACCCTTGATTATTCACGACTTTATGTTTGAGAACAACCTGTTTACAGAAGTTGTCAATAGATTTTTTCCACAATTAAATAATCTATAACATATATTATGTATTTGCATTGCTTTTAATAAAGTTGTAAGTGTTAAAAATTTTATTTTGTTTTAAAAAATAATAATAGGTTTTGGATGACCCCAAGTGTTTGACCACCTGCCAGGTCGGTGCGGTCTGGCATCTACCTTAGGGTGGCCTGCGACCGGTTTCTGGACGGCCAGGTGCGACCAGGTGTGAACTGTGCCCACCATTTAGACAGCCACTGAGCTCTCTTTGGGCGGCTTGAGACGCCAAGTGCGGTCAGGTGTGACCTGAGGCCACCATTTAGACGGTTACTAAAACAGCCTTGTACGACCTGTTTCTGGGAGGCCTGAGACGGCCAGGTGCGGCCAGGTGTGGGCTGTGGGCACCATTTAGATGACCTCTAGGCGGCCTGGTGTGCCCAGATTTGGGCGGTCTAAGACGGTCAGGTGCGACCAGGTGTGGCCTGTGGCCACCATTTAGATGACCAGGTGCGACCTGTTTCTGGGCGGCTTGGTGCGGTTTGCCTCTGGGTGGCCTGGCGCGGCCTGTTTCCGGGCGGTTTGTCAAATGGATATTATTAAATACTGCAAATAAAATTCTACATATCTTTGTTCAGATTCAAACTGGACAACGTTATAAAGATATTTCCCTGTTTTACTTATGTAAAAAACCTGTAACTGTACTAATTTGATATCTATTTCTTGCGTTTTATATACATAACTTGGGTTATTCTAATTAGTTTTTACATTCATCAAATCAAACATGATTATAATTGTTTGAAATGTGTTTTAATAGTTTTCAATCTTTTATAATGCAATTACCAAGTTCGCATATTTTTAGTAGGTCTAAGATTTTTATAGAGTCTAAAACCGAAGTTTTTGCTAAACTCTCCTTTAAAAATGGTAAAAGCAATCGTTATTAAGTCTTAATTTGAGATTTTAAGCCTGCATAATATCTTACTCTAAAAATTATTATAAATATGCCTTGCATTTAACATTTCTCGAAGAACTGTTTCTTGAAATGCATTTTAGTTATAGGTAAAAGTATTACTACTGATGTAAATTTTTTTCCAAACACTCATTTGTACCTATAAATGTGTATATTTAACTAATTAGGCGGAACGAGGTTGTTTTATTTATAGTAAAAAAATTTTCAATTATATGTTACCTTCTAATGACGTTTTATATCTGATGTTGATGAAACGATCGCTAGAAAATGTACCTTCCCTTAATTATATCCACATTTTAGCATTAAGGTTGCTAACAACGTATCCACTGCTTCTATTAAATATTCAATTGCCTCAATATTTGGCTGTACAATTTACTCTTTCTGCGGACACTATGTTTCAAAACTGTGTCGAAAAGATTGCTAAAAGATGTGCTTATTGATCCTCTTAATTACCGACAGATTTTAACAATAAAGTTGCTAAAAATGCGCCTGTTATTTTTCTTAATTATTACCCATTTTATGTAGTTTTATTCAACATTGTATATTAGAAGTTGCGTTGTAGTAGGTCTAAATATGAAGAATACCGAAAGTCTCATAATTAATCCTACTCGAAGAGACTGGGATACTCCTTCAGCCAACGGATTGTCATCAGAACTTTTAACTCTGTACTTGCAAAAGTTTATACCCGTTTGCACAACAGTATATGTTAAAGGATTGCAGAAAACAACAGTTGGCAAGTCCTTACTTACCAGTAAACCAGGCAATAAAATATATATTTGCTTGTGCTAATGTTACAAGTGATGTGTGAGTACCAATAAAAAAATAGTAAAAGTTAGTTAAGAGTTAAAAATTTTATGAAATATATATACATATATATATATATATATATATATATATATATATATATATATATATATATATAATATATATATATATATATGACATATATATATGTATATATATATATATATATATATCTATATATATATTGTGAATAAGATGAAATAATAACTTAGACTTTTATGCAAAGCCCAAATGATCATTTTAAATCGAACTAGTAATAGAAAGATGGAAAATATAAGGTCTTGGACAGGACTTGAACCTGTATCCTGGTTTTGCCGTAACCATGCGTTTACCAATTACGCCACCGAGACCGATGACACAATTGGGAAATTTACAAATTTAAATCGTGTTCACAACGATACATCAACCTAACTTTCGATTTGAAATGATCATTTCTTCTTATTCACTATAATACGATAGTATTTATCAACTTACCTAGTGTAATTAATTACTAAAATATTTATATATATATATATATATATATATATATATATATATATATGGTATTGAATGTGTCTATACTAACATCCACTATGATAGACTGAACCAATTGAATAGGTGGTCTCCAATTGCACGAGTGATCGTCTCACACTCACATCTTCTTGATACTGTGTCTGTTGACAAATAAGTATTTTCAACAATATCAAATAATTTGCGTTGGTGATATTATTAAATAAATTACTATTGGAGTGGTACTCGCTCTCCAATACCAGGTTAACCCCTCTCTTCTCTTTTTCTGTACTATTTCCAAATACATGTGCAATATCGTCTAAAAAAGTTTCATCAAATTTTTGAAAACCCGTACAATTCAATTCTTCTATTTATAACAGGGAAATTCACGTAAACTCAATAATTTGAAGCACTCGTACTCAGGTAGCACAATAGCGTTTCGGTTTTTCTCAATTTGTAAGTTGAACGAATTTTCTTCTTCAAAATCATTCAACAGCTATATACTTCTATTAAAGGCGGTGGTCAGCTGCAATTTGAAATCTCGATCCAATTGTATGTCGACAACGTCGTCTCCAGTAGTCAAGCTATTTAATCTGACTTATTTTGAATCTTGAGCAAATTGTTGAATTTGAAATTTCACTTGAAGAGTACACAATTTCTTCCAATCCAGGTATGAGTGTTATCGCAGAATCTGCATACATACCACTACAGCAAATAACTTGAATGACAGGTTGAAGACCACCTTATAAAGCATACCCAACTTCAATTATATGGTGGCGAGAATTTGGTGGAAAATCGCCTAACGTATGGGTTGTCTTACCTACTAGTTGGTTAATGTTTAATTTTTGTACTCGCACATCACTTATAACATTAACACTAGCAAAATCCATTTCTTAACATAATTTGAATCGATTCGATTATGGGTAATATGCTAAAGTTTTATAATTTTTTCCATATCTTTTATGCTAGCAAGGGAGTGTATAGTCCAACTTTCAAACTAGTGTAAAAAGTAGTTTTGAAAGACGATCAACGGTTCACATTCGAGTAAGTGAATTGTTTAACATCGTCTTACGATAAAGCAATTAAAATCATACATAGGATTCGATAGGAAAAACAAGTCATGGCGCCTAAGTGTGTAATCATGTTATTGCAGGATTCTTTTATTATTTAGAGGCTTATTATAAACTTAAACAGGAATTATATAAACATTACGAAAAATATAATAATAATTATTTTTACTACTAAACCAAAATCATAAAGTTTTTACGGTTTGTAGTGTAATTAGGGCGTAATATTAATTATAGAAACTAGAACACAATGCAATGGTCAATAATAAGTGTCAACTATGAAAGTATTGTGAAACTGTATAGATTAACAAACTAAACTACATGTGCAGAAATTAAGTAGAACAGCTTGTAAGGAATGCGACCTAGATTGTGAATAAATTAAACATTAAGAAGAAGATAAGAAACGTATTTTTTAAATGGAACTGTTGTTTTATTTCAGGAAAAGAGTCTGTTTCCTATACCGCACCTGACGAGACTTTACATGGCGATCTTGCCAGGATTCAAATCTGGAATCTTCTGTTCCATTCGGAACTCACGTTTATTGTCTTCTTCTTAATTTTTAAAACTCGGTTAATATATTCACAATCTGGGTCGCATTTCTTACGAGCCATTTTACTTAATTTCTGCACACTTTGTTTAGTTTGTTAATCTTTGAAGTTTCAAAATACTTTTATAGTTGACACTTATCATTGACCATTGCATTGTGTTCTACTTTCTATAATTAATATGACGACCTAATTACACTACAGGTTTTTAAATTTACAATTCTTCTTTACATTTAACTTAGGTCAAAAGACTTAACATTAAAAACCCCTATATTTTAAATATTTTAGGATCAAAAGCATTAAATTCAATTAAAAATGTTATGCTTTTAATTTTATATACCTTTTAATGAGTGATACATCGCTCACCACTGGATGTAATCTTACACAACACAGCACTTATTGTATAATCTGGATAAAACTTACTCGGTAAAAAGTGCATGTTTGAAGAAGGCATTTATAGAAATGGTTTCGTTTTAAAATAACAGTATTTGTAAAATCAACTCATAAAAACTTTGTTTAAGACCTTATCACAAAACCTGATTAACAGATATAGATTAATGAACTTATTGCTAAAATTTGTATAAATTATATACAAATAAAAAGTCTCAGATTAAAACTTCTATTTTCTATTCAAATTTATTTCTTTAAAAGAAATTTGTAGACTCCCAATATCTTGATCTGGTACGGGGTCTTCTATTAGGCGCATAGGGTTCAAATCTAGATTTTGCAGAACACGATTTTGTCAACGGGTTTTACATAAATTAATAATTGATGTAAAATAGTTTAGTATATATAATTTTGTTTATTTCCACAATTCTCGTTCTAATAAAATAGATTTTGATAGAGACTTATTTACCCTTTTCTTCTGCTTCAACGAATTTTCCAAAATTTTCCTAGTTAATTACTTTATTACTGTTATACAGAGAGTTTTAATCCAATAACATTGAATCCATTAAAAATTTATCGTCGTCTTAATTTTAAATATAAAAGCTTTATAGGGTAAGGTTCCAGATGATTAAGAAAAAATCTTACAGATTTCATCTTAAATTATATAGGAGCTTAAACCGTGACGACCACCAAATCTGTAACATTCTTATTTTAAAATGTTTGTCATGGGTATGGCAAATCTATAAATGATTATATTACCTAAAGTTATTGAAGAATATAATAACATCAAGCACCGATCGACTGGTATGACTCCGATGGAAGCAGAAAAACATCCTGAAAGAGTTAAACTTGTCGCAGATAGTGTTGCTACAAGCCGGAACAATATTTATAAGTGAAAGTATTATTTTTTACCACAAAAATTTATTGGTATTTATTTAAGGCTCAATTATGTGTAGTTTGTACAGTCCTTATCAAATTTGATTAATAGTTTTACATTCTAAGATAAAATCTTAAAAGAAGCTTTTTAAAAATGGAATCAGTATGCAAAAGCCAAAAACCTGATTTTCTTATTTTGCAAAATACGATTTTGTCAACGGGTTTTATATAAATTACTAATGGCAATGCATTATTAATAATACACCTAACTAGAGTTTCAGTATTGTCTCAAAATCATTTCATTTTCGTCTTTAAGAATGTATAGTGGGTTGTAGAAACTACAGGCTCTTATTCAAATACATTTTGTAACGACACCTGTTGCTTTGTGGGGTCGAATAACAATGATATATCGTTCCTAGTTCCTAACCAGTTGATTGTTAGATCTGAAATAGCGAACATGAGGCCTGAACTGGCAATAGCAAGCGATCGTGACATAGCAGTGGGCCGTTGTGATTAGTGTATTTAATTTTCTTCATCGATGGATTACCGATTAGGATTCTTGATGCAGTTTAACGTTTGTCAAATTTGATTTTTACGGAATGTTTAGAGCTTACGATACCGCTTCTATATGCCATTTGAGGATATCGCTTGAAGATACTGATGTAGTAAAACAAAGAAACTATTTTTGTTATTGCAAGTCTTTTTTATGCAGGCACTTAAAATAATGACTAGTAAGAACTAATAAAGTCAAAATTTATTTTTTGTTTAAGGTAAACAATATTGAGATAAGCTTGCAGGTTTAACCTCTTGTTTGCAAGTCATGTGCTCTCTCACTCTTGTTAGAAAATGAGAACTAGTTTCATTTACGTACAATCCTAACAGAGACTTAATTATTAACGATTTATAGGCTAATTCGTCTACACATGTTTCTTAAGATTTCCATACCATAAACTTTCATTTAACATTTGCAAAAACTTTCTTAAATTTTTTTGTTTAATTCAGTAATAGGAACCCACGGCCATGTCTCAGAGACCTCCGCAGAAGTTTAGGCTCTAGCTAGTCGGAAGATATCCTTTTTCTTAGGGTGTGTATATAATAGATTATTTATCTAATGTGTGTAAAAGAAAGATGTTTTTGAATGTATAAAAGGTTGTTCATAGATGTTTCTTGAAATTTTTGTGTTATATTTCATTTTTTTATTTTATTTCAATTATTGGTATATTTTTCGCTGAACCAGTCACAGACGAAAAAGGGCACGAAAAGGTATGAATTCACATTTTCTATTAAGCAAGCATCCATTGCATTCTCATATTAGTCAGGGTGGGTGTTTAAGACTGCTAACGTCTTTGTTAGGCTAATATTACAGCAAAATATCGACGTTATCAATGTAGGGGCTAGGAAAACTTCTACATAGCATTTTTATTGGCAACACAACGCAGGAGCATAAAATTTTTAAAACTCTCGTAACTCTAGATGCTCACTTTAAATAACTCGTTGTGAACATTTTTTTAGGTCAGGGTGAATTAGTTCTTTTTGAAAAATTTTTTTCTATAAAATGGAACGAAGAAAAGAATAAAGAATTTCTTTAGACCAGAAGGGTTGTTGATAGGATCTGACGACGGTTTGTTATTGAGAAGGCGGAATGACAAAGGATTGACGATCTAACTATGTAAACAAGAGGCAGAGAAGTTCAAGAAGAAGCAGACCGCAATATGATACACATGATTAACTTTCTAACAAAATATCCGGAAGCATTAAGTCGAAAATCCAGCCGAGATCTGGATGTGTTAGGTTAAGACTTAGATAAGAAATTAGAAGAAATTCATGAACAATTCTGTCACGAATTAAAACAAAATAGTGAGGACTCTTGTTAAGAAATAAAATAAATTAATGATAGATTTAATTACATTCCATTGCTTATTAAACAAAACCATCAAGAAGTGGTTAACTCGAGTATGTCCGAGGCAAAGGTAGATATAAATATGATGGATGATGTTGATCGTACTGAGAGTAATCTACAAGAAACTGTATAAGAAAAAGGACAAAATACGAGGGAGGCATTTGGAGAAGTTGGTAGAAATCTTAGTATATTGGAGGTAGAGGTCGAAATTTTGAAAAGCGAGCAAGACTACTTTATCTAAATGGTGTCAAGTACAGTAGCAACGTCATTTCGTTGAACCGACTTTCTAAATATTATGATAATGTGAAAATTAATCCCAAGCTATTATTTAACAACTTAAAAGTTATACTAGCAATTATTGGGGATGTAAGACAGAAATTAAATGTTGTATGCTCTGTGTTAAAACGCAAAGCGGAAATCTGGTTTAGTTTGGTAGAAGAGGAAATATGGGATGTTTGAGGAGTTTGAGGGAAAATGTTTAATCTGTTACTGGGGGAATGATGAGTGACTCTACTTTGTTCTCAAAACTAAGAATTCACAGGAAAGATCGTGGTTTTACACAGTAGAGGACATTAAGAACAAAATGTAGGAAGTGCTTGAAAGTCTTTGGAAAAACGATTTTTTGATACCTTTTTGGCATGACACATACGCTGAATGGTATCGATTCTCAGGTAGACTACTTTGAAGGAGATGAGAGTTCAGGTAAGCAAAAAAATATTAAACCTATTCCGGGAATTTTCTGATAGCATTTCGTAGTTAGCAACTTGTACGACAAATTAAAACTTTATTACTCTAACACTTACTAATAATTAAAAATTCAAATTGGTCAAAATAACTGGTGGTGCGAGCTAATGTTAAACTTTGTGTGATAAATAAGGAGTCAGTTATTTTGTATCGATATGTATTGATATATTAAATATCGAAATATATCGATACGTATCGATACGTTTCGATGCGTAGCGGTACGTATAGATATATATAGCGATTCGTATCGGAACGTTTAGATGTTTAGATTAAATGTACGTATCGAGACGTATCGGTACGAATCGATACGCATCGATAATAATCTCCTCTTTCTTTGGAAATAAAATCACAAGATCGTTTTAAAATAATGTATTTATAGACAATTCGATCGTTTACCTAAGATTGTTTGTTATCAAAATAATTAAACTTTCAAGTTTAATATTTGTTATTTGTGACATAAGTATATATATATCGTATCGATGCGTATCGATACGTATCGATACATATCGATACGTATCGATACATATCGATACGTATCGATACATATCGATTATCGATATATCGATATTTATTTTTCACTGTATTGGGGGATCGATGCGGGGATCGTATCGATACGTATCGATATATCGATACGCCGACACAGCCCTATTTATAGTACAGTTTCAAAAGCTGAAAGGTATCGGATTACATGAAGTCGGCTCGACTGCATACTCAATTTAATTGCTAGATTCTGGGTCACTAAATCAACAAAAAAACTTTAGATACCCTGAAATGTAAAATAATTAATGCAGGAAAAGGTGTACAATAGTGTCAAAAATAATTCATATCCGCACAGTGACGTGTTGGGGTTTAGCTCCCACTCGTATTTTAAGGATTTTCCAAGCACAATAACCCCTTTTTACTGAATTATTAATTGATGTATTGTGAAATACACAAACCAGGTAGGTATAAATATTTACATAGGCTACTAGGTAACACATGATGGAATATCGGACATTACTAGCATTTTAGACTAAATTAAAGAAAACGAATTCATTCAAATACCAACTTTCAATTAAATTGTTATTAAAGTATCTTTACATTCAAATCATGTATAGTTTGAAAAGCTTCAAACTGCACTAAAATATCCAAGCACCTACAGTGTCAATTCTAAAATTTTGATGAAGCTTTTTCTTCCTAACTTTTCACTTCCTTGTAAGGTGTTTTTCATTAGAATCGCTTTGTAATACATGTCAAAATCAAACTTCACCTGTGCCTTTGTGTATTCAAGAAGTACCTATCGGTTAATATAATCTAGTTAAACGTAAACAAGGGTTACTGTATGGCATCAGTAAAATATTAGTGCCTAAAAGTTTTTCTCGTGCTATCTTATCTAAAATATGAATGAGCAACGCGGAAATTATTTGGTGTTGTATGTGAAGATATTTGCGACAGCTCAATCTTGAATGAATGATCCATAAAAGCTTTCGTGCGGTAAAAGGTTTCTACCATTTATCGCGACCTAAAAACTATATTGCTGAAATAGTTCTTGAACTGAATTATAGCGAAAACTCGAATCTACACATTCGTTTTCAAAAGTATGCTCTTAAATACTTTTTACCCACCTACCAAAAAAGCGAAGTATGTTAAGCCTCACAAAGCTTTTAGTCTGAAACGAACACGATATTGTGATTATCGGAAATAACCAGTGCTCTTCAACTCTTGATGCGACACTTTAAATAAGCGTAAAGGTAAATAAATGAAACGTCAGTTTTATAAATACTAATAACTTTAATTCCGTACATTCAAAGTTCGAATTATAAACCTGCAATAACAATGGTAGTCAATATAACCTTCAAGCGAAATATTTCAACGTAAATTCCTCACAGCACATTCCATTAGTTCATTCCATTGAAATATGCGCGGTTTTAAAAAACAAATAGCTGCCTTATAGCACGGAAAATGACCAGGCAACTATAAAATGTTATGTACAAAAAAAGCTTTACTGAATTAAAAATTTTGCATTAGTAACTATACTGAAGCTTTTTGGTATTTATTTTTCATATATTTCATTAAGTTTGATCTTTTCGATGCTCAAGCTTGGCTCATTTGACGAGCGAGTTACTACATGACAGATTTAAATTGGTTCTGATTATATAATCCAATTAAACTCGCGCCTGGAACTGCTGCATTGACTGTTTTGAATGCTGCGGAAACGAATGCAACTTGCAATATCCGGAACTGTTACCAATTTAATTATCTAGTACGTCTGATGCAGAGAAGTGGATTTAGATATGCAGTATTAGACTAAATGTCCAGAACGATAAGGAATTAGGAAAACCTTAGAAGGCATTTACATATGCAGCGTGTTCTTAAATAGCATGTACATACGAAAGGGTGTGTTTCTTTGGCGAATATTATGACTAAAAATTTATATAAACATAGGTCCTCGAACGCTTCGTTTCCGATCTACAAGGTGTGACTATCGAAATTCTTTTGGCTTTCTCTTAATAGCTCCTGCAGTTTTTAAGATATTAAGATCAAATTTGGAATATAGGTTACGATGTAGGGCTTACATCATCGGGCATGTCGAATGGTTGTGAGAATTTACAAGGTGGTAGTTTTTCGGGTGCCATGCCCCCTTTTCACTCCTTCAACTTTTTTGAGGTGCGCCGCTGGTAGATTTTAAAACACAAAATGAATTTTCTGTTTTGTTTAGAAACTTTTTGGTCTCCCACAGTTTTATCGAATCTGTGACCATTATTTAGGAAAATAATAAGAAACTATTTTCTGCGACGTACCAAGTTTTACAATCCAAAGACCTAAATACTAACTATAACAAGGAAAATATGTTAAAGCAAATGTTAAAAGTGACCTTCTTCAGCACTTATACATGCACCCACTCTTCTTCTCATTGATGCCCGTGCACTTTTGAACACCCACTGAATATAACTTACGGTTTCAAATACAGCTATATTCCGATTTCGTATATCATCAACGTCATTCACTGGTGTTGTATACACCAGAGATTTAAAATGACCCCATAGGAAAAGATCTAGGCTTAAGGCTAAGGTCCACCTCGTCCTATCCACTTGTTCTCATACACTTCATTTAAATATTCACTCGCTAAAATAGAAAAATGTTCTGGAACGCCATTGTACGTATACCACATTTCATTTCTCAGCAAAGGAGGTAGGTTTTGAGTAATAAAAGCAATTCGTGTTGCAAAAAATTCCTGTATGAGTGACCAATAAGTCGACCAAGCAAAAAGAAAGGACCGATCGAATGATCCCCAATTACACTACCCCATACCTTTGAAAAATTGGCTTCGTCGGCAAAAAAGATTTTACAATTAAAATTGGGGTTTACTGCTAGCCTATTTAAGTACCACTGGCAAAAATTAATTTCTAAAGGAAAATCTTGAGGTAGGAACGTTTGCACTCTTTGAATGTGGTAAGGGTATAGTAGAGAATTACGCAGGATACGTCAAAAAATTTGATGGCTAGCATTTAAATGTTTGCCGATTTTCTGGTGCTAGTGTCTAGATGTTTTTCTATTTCATTTAGAACAGCTTCTTCGATCTGTAGTCTTCTAACAGTACTTGGTTTACCTGCATTATTGGTATTTTTGCTAACAGTGCCAGTTTCTACAAGGCGCCTATGAATATTCGAAAATACTCGTTGATCAGATATCATTCTATTGAGATAGTGTCCCATGTACAGACGTTTGGCTTTCTGTCAGTTCGCAAGGCCATAGATGAAATGCACCTCAGCCATTTCAAAATTCGTAAAATTTGGAATTTTTATGAGATAATAGCAAGTATTTAAAACATTTTTACACAATACAGTTTACGACTTTCTTTACTTTAATAAACATATGCAGATACAAGCAACGAGCTCAAATGCTAAACGTACTATCGAAATTAATAAAAACAAGAGATTGTTCACAATTAATCCAGAGCCTACTACAACTACTTACAAAATTTTAATTTAATCTAGTGATTTACAGAAAATAGTTTCTTATTATTTTCCTAAATAACAACCACAGAGACGAAAAAACTGCAAGAGACCAAAGAGTTTCTGAACAAGAAAGAAAATTTATTTTGTGTATTAAAATCTACTTGCAGCGCACCTCAAAAGGTTTAGGGGGAGAAAAGGGGACATGACCAGCAAAAACTACCACCCTGTAAATTCTCGCAACCATTTCACATGCCCAATGATTTAAGCCCTACACTGTAACCTATATCCCCAAAAGCTGAAAAAATTAAAATTTGGAATATTTAATTTTTACAATGTATAGTATCTCTATTACGATAAGTTTATTACAGTATTTGCCAGTACATAAGTCAAACCCATGTTCTAACTAATGTGTAAATCCTTCTTTAAAAATATCCTTTAAAACAAGTTCTAGCCGGCGAAAATATAAAAGCATACCTTTTGATTAAAAAACTCTTACGCAAACATTCATCCTCTTTAAGAATACTAAATAACTTTAATGCAAAGTTAGTCTTTGCGCTACGACTAAGGTGTATGAATACACATCAATTAAGTAGTTTGTGAAATCAGATAGGATAACACGTTTTTAATGGCTATAAATTGTAACAGATGTTCATAAAATTATAATCAAGAGTGCCAAACGAAAAGCAACTTTATTCATTAATAAGAGATAGTAAAAATTTTATGATTGCAACAAATCTTAAACTAACAGGCAATAACAGATAGGAACACACGAAGTTATGGTTAATTATTTTATATTGAAGTGAGTCACGCCTTCTAGAATGTTTTCGGAACGTTGGAGAACAATGACGTATTTAGAATTTTATTATACAGAACCAGTAGATAATGAGGAGCATTTATTCAGTATTCGATCATTCATAGATAATCATTAAATCGCTTTTTATGCATAGCACCGACGACATATTTATCACTCCAATATAAATGATGTTATCTTGATGCAAGATCACTGATATTTTAATCTATTAAAATAAAAGTACTTTCGAAAACTGACAAGGTGGACTTCGATATAAACCTTTACTTAAAATCGAAATCTAAAAAAAATAGAATAAGAAATTTTTCGATGCAGTTAATTCTAAATGAAAACCGTCATCAGCAAGCAATTATAATCAAAAGCACTTTGTAATAAAAATTTGAATACCAACAACAATTTGATGATCCAAAACGCAAGTATAACTTTGTTTTAAATCCTTATAGAGACAATTTGTGATATTATTAAGTAGATTATGTTGGTATAAAATTTTTGTGGATAGAAATATAGTAATCACCATCATAAGAAATATATGAAGCACAGTCAGACGTATGCCCAACTTGTCAATAACCATTGTGATAATGAATAACAATACTCACGATCTACGCTATTATACACAATTTGCGTAATTCTTCCATAATCGATGTAATTTCGTTGGTGTGACCGGTGTTAGCTGCATCTTGCGAGGCGACCAGATGCTTAAGCCGTTCACACAGTTCGTTGGGATTATCAAAGTATACATACTCCAGTGGCTTCTAGTTATAATTCATGAGTAGACCACAACCTTACATGTGATCTTCCAGTACTTCACCCGAAGGTCCTACATTGGCCAGGAAGTGAGTTTTTTTACCTGCAAAATTTTGAATTTTGCCGAACCCTTACTGTTCCAAACAAGGTAGGAACCTTTAACGTGCGTGACAATACTCACACACGGGATCTTCATTTTACCTCGCATCCAAACGAGGGCGTATTTTTGTGAGAAATGCTCGCTTAACATTTTTCAAGCGAACCGTGTCGGGATATGAACCCGGGACCGTGGGCATGGTAATCACACGCATACTAACTACACCACGGAGCCGCCTAAAAGTAGACCACGACCACTCGGATTTATAGTTTGCTGTCGTAAGCTATACATTGCAGTATTTCTTTTTTAATGTTTGCGTAATCGTTAATTTCTTTATGTGAGAATTTACCCAAAGGATCGAGAAGAAACAGTAGGTCATACAACCCATTGCTATCGTTGTAGTAAAATCGTTCTACACACACCTTTTCACCAATTTCGCAAGTAATGTCCAAATCACCAAACATTAATTTCCCTGTCTCCGGATTAAAACGTACTTTATCTCTGCGCAAGTTTCCCGTGTCATTGTTTTAATTACCGGTAAAGTTGGAAAACAGATTATCCACATAGTATCTTATTGATGGTAAACATTGTTGTAAATAGGTCTGATGTTCCTCGCTGTTTAGGTATCGTTCGTACTCTGCTTGGGTCTCTGAAGTGCTGCCGCTACTCTCCGATTTTTCGAAGGTGGACTCTGCAGGCTGGACTGGACTATGAGGATTGTGTTTCCATGCCTCCTCTATTGGTGGTGTGGCGATTGATGCGGAACTGAGCACCCGATTGGTCTAGATTGTACGTCATGTTGGAATGGTGACCAGTGCGGGCTTTCGATCTTGGACTCCTGAATAATATCTTTTAGCAGACCGGTCTGAAGTGTTTGTAAACCGTTTGTAATAGGTGCATAGGCTTTACTTAATGCAAACTCCTTTTTGACCACACCTACTTTTAACGCTTCTAATTTCCTCTTGACTGCCTTTCGTACTTTTATGAGTTCTTGTTTGGTTTTCACGTCGTCTGCCATCGTCTAGAAACGGGTAAGAAATGATGTGCTACTTATGTGCTTTATAAGTATATATAGGTATGAAAACCTTTTCGGTAGCGACCGCTCTGCAAATCACTATCTTTATTGATCACCAGGAACCCATACCGATCTCGCCAGCATACGCCACACAATTCTTTAAACCGGTCAAACGATATATCCGTGTTTACATAGTCAGCGTGTTTTAAATTGAGTTCGTCTTGTTTGAACAGCACTAGGACATTAGCTTTGTCTCTAACCAATTGTTTAGGTATTTTGGAATAGGTCTGACATAGGTAAAAACAATCGATGGTCTTATGTCGACCCAAGGGAATATATTCTCGCATTACATTTCGTTTATCGCACGACACGTCATCGAAAATAGATATTGAATTAGGTTTTTGCATCGGTTGCGGTAACAATTGCATCCCTTTTGTTAAACGCAAAATTTCCTATTCTTTTTATTGGTCGTAATAACTGGTTTAGGTATTGATACTTTGGATAATACAAGGATTTTGAGTAGATGTAAATGTTTTCAAAACGTACACTATTAGGATGTTTTAAGAAGCCGATGACTACATTAGTTTTGCCACAATTGGATGGACGTATAATGATTCACCGTATTGTTGACGGCAATAGTAGTCCATGCTTTTGCACGTAAGTGTTGTACCTACAGTTGTGGTCGATAATTGGCAACGTCAGTTGTTGCTTTACCAGACGCATTCTATCCATATACTAAAACGCACAGGAAGTGGTATACCATTCAAGCGTTTAGTTCGAACCATTTGGGAATTTTATCAACGAACTTCGTTCGTTTATGAAATCGATTTGTCGTCCGTCTGTCTGTCCGTCCGAGGCCTTTCTAATGGTCGGACATCAATGTGTGATACATCAATCGATTCAGCTCGGTGTCCAGAGCTTAAGTTTTGATGTCAGTTAAAATCGGGCCACGGGGGCGCCGTGCCCCCGCGATATTCCGTCGGGAAAAAAAAAATTTCAAATAGGTCCAAAATTAATGTGCGATACATATTTGGACTCCCCTAACATAGCTGAGTCGAAATATGGTACCCCCACAAAATCTGACCACGGATACCCGACCCCCCCCCTCGGGAATTAATTTTTATCAAAAATTTCAAATAGGTCTAAAATTAATGTGCGATACATATTTAAAATCCTCTGAAAAAACTGAATCGAAATATGATGCCCCCTTATTTACACACACACACACACACACACACACACACACACACACATACATACATACATACATACATACACACACACATATATAGCTTTTAAAATATTTATTCAATAAAATAAAATATATTAAAATGTCTCTTTTGTTGTTTATAAATTTTTGTATTTTATCTGAATACTTATAATTATTACAACATAATAATTTTAATTTCTTTAAATTGTTTTAAAGTAAGTCTACATTTGGAAGTTCGTTGCGACAATGCCTTGCATTTTCAACTTGTTTTTATTTAATGAAATTTGTTATGAACTTGGTGGAAGGGTTATTGACCTTGTTCGTAATCCAGGTATAACTACAACTATTAAAAATTTTCTATCATACGATTATAGCGAAAGACGTCACTTTAAAAACGCCGGTTTGTCCCCTATTAATAAACTTGATCTCGTTGATGCTAATGGTCATTTCAACTTACGCATTCTCTTGCGCATAGTTATAGGATTTGCGGAGGACTACCAAAAAATTCTTTTGAATATCAAACAGGAGCTTATTCTTATTAGAGGTAGTGCTGACGTTGCAGTTATATCAAATTCTGATAACAAGGAGTCAATCCAAATTACTATTACACATATATCCTGGCGGATTCCACATATAACCGTTGCAGATGCAGAGCGCTTAAAACTTCTCAAACATATTCAACGCAATGTCACCATGGGTATAAGCTTTCGCAGTTGGGAACTACACGAATATCCAGAATTGCATACAATACACACGCATACGTGGACTGTGAAGAGGGCCTCTCAAGTGGAGAAACCACGTTTTGTTATTGTCTGCTTTCAAACCGATACACCGCGCAAAAAGGGGCGCAGTCAGTTCGACCACTGTAAGTTGACCAATATGAAATTACATCTGGGTTCATCTATGCATTCTTACGATAATCTTAATATTGATTGCGATATCAATCGCTATTCTATACTATATAAAATGTATGCACAGTTTTAACAATCGTATTACAGGGGCATCAGCGAACCAATATTAACACCCAATGAATTTCAACCGACGCTCCACTTGTGGTCATCGATTGTTCCCATCAAAATGAAATAGTGAAAATTTCAAATAAAGGAAGCACTTAAAGGTCACACTACAGTGTACTGCCTCGTTCTACACGATCGTTTGATTGGGTACAATCCTGCAACTAATATTGTAAATGAAGTCTAAAATGAATAGTACATTATTTGTCGACGTTTAAGGTTTTAAAACTGCCAATAATAACTTTGTGTTTAAAGAAGTGGCAGTTTTGCCACTATCGTTATCGAACGGAGTTGAAATAACATATCTGCCGAAACCACCGCATTCTTGGAACCGACTATCAACTCGCTTCAAATGTCAAAACGTATGATTAAACAGAAACTTTCACGGTATATCTTGGAAAGATGGTGATTTACCATGTAGCGGTCTCCATCATATTTTGGACTCGATATTTACCAGAGCAACATGTGTCTATGGTACAGGTATAGAAAAACAGTTTTGGTTATTAAAAAAATTTTCACACCTAAATGTTATTAACCTAGAAGATTTAGGGTGTCCTCATCTACATAAAATAAAGGATTACACCAATCTACCGAAGTGTTTCTACCATAACACACGACATTCGTCATTCAATTGAGCAACCACAAATGTAATTGTACTGTAAAACTAGTTTGTACATAAAACCAGTAACTCATTTTTAATAAAGAATAATGTTAGCCAACAGATTTACAATAAGTAGTGTACTTATGTGTTTATTTTATACCTTCATAAATGTATATTCCTTATAACTAGTACGATAATATTTCTAAGAAAAATTTCTCGTAATAAGTTTAATTATCTATTTTGTTACAAACAGCTTTGATCCTCACTTGATCGACCGCCTCCCTGCATCATCAACATCATCAACATCATCAACATCATCAACGTCATCAACATCATCAACATCATCAGCATCATCAACATCATCAACATCATCAACATCATCAACATCATTAACATCATCCGCATCATCAACATCGTCAACATCATCAACATCATCAACATCATCAACATCATCAACATCCTCAACATCATCAACATCTTCAACATCAACATCATCAACATCGTCAACATCGTCAACACCATCAACATCATCAACATCATCAACATCATCAACATCATCAACATCATCAACACCATCAACATCATCAACATCATCAACACCATCAACATCATCAACATCATCAACATCATCAACACCATCAACACAATCAACACCATCAACATCATCAACATCACCAACATCATCAACACCATCGACATCATCAACATCATCAACATCATCAACACCGTCAACACCAGCAACACCATCAACATCACCAACATCATCAACACCATCAACACCATCAACATCATCAACATCATCAACATCATCAACATCATCAACATCATCAACATCATCAACATCATCAACATCATCATCATCATCATCATCATCAACAACATCATCAACATAATCAACATCATCAACATCATCAACATCATCAACATCATCAACATCATCAACATTATCAACATCATCAACATCATCAACATCATCAACATCATCAACATCATCAACATCATCAACATCATCAACATCATCAACAACATCAACAACATCAACATCATCAACATCATCAACACTATAAACATCATCAACATCATCAACATCATCAACATCATCAACATCATCAACATCATCATCATCAACATCATCAACATTAACAAATTCGAAATGATATGTGGCAAGGCGACTCGGTCGAATTCGATCAATACTGTTAAGGAAAATCCAATCATAGACGTATGTTGGTGGTAATAGATTGTTATTCAAAATATCTATGGGCATGTCCTTCATTTTTAATGAAGGATGCATTCTCGGAAATTTGCACATCAATTAAAAAGCATAACATTAGTTATTACTCTATATTTAGCCATGCGAGTAATCAAAAATTTACTATACCAACAATTTAGGCTTAGAGGTTGTATATGTTGCCTGATGTCACTATATATATGTATATATATACCCTTTGAAGTAATAGGGAAAATAAAATTTAAAGTTGGCAACCATGTTCGGGTGGTAATGGTGACAATGATGAATCAGTAATCGGTACCTACTGCAAGTTAGAACAAGTCATATACAATGATGATAAAAAGTTTTTAAACATGATCTTGAATACATGCTTTGTGAAAACGATGTAGCTCAGATTCTGGAAGCGAATCAATGAGTAGTGATTAATCAAGTAAGTCTCTTAAATGAAATAAACGTTAATGCATAATATAGAAATGTTTTTGATTTAGTGAAAAAATATTCTAATAATGAAACATGTTGTATGTTATTATATGATTTGGATGATTCAAATTAGTGTACTCTGTTCAATATGTTATAAATTAAAAAAAACATTTCTTATTATTACATATACAACGACCGCAAATTAATAGATTAGGACAGCAACGCCAGGCCGGCGACCTGTAACCTATCAAGTTTTCCTGTTATCTAACCTAAGTCCACACTAGTCCAACTAACCTAACCTAACTGTAGGCAACACCAGTTAACCTAACTCCTGACATGTCTAATCTTTTAAAACTATAAATCAGAATATATTGTAATCAAGTCTTAATCAGAACTCAGCGTGATCAAAGCTGCAATCAGAACTAGCTGTCGGTACCCAGAACAAAGATGCTACAAAACAATTTTTTGTAAAAGTACTATTGCAAGCGGGTTTCTAATTTATTTTTAATTGCATTGAATATGTAGTAAACTGGTTCTAGTACCTATTATCAAACGAGATTTTTTTAAGGGGGAAATATTAAATTTCTGGCTAGAAAAGTGAAAATGGTTCTGCTGCAGTAAATAATTAAACAACCTTTAAGACTTTTGTTAGTTTTAACTGAATGTACACATAGGAAATATTGGATAAAAAAACATATAATTACGTTTATAGGCTACTTAACATGTGTTAGATACCAATACGTGTGTTAAGAATTACGCCAATATTATATACCTATATCCCTAGTTTGCCTGCTTCAACTAAACTAATTTTTACTTAATCTCACATACATCTTTAATATTCTGTCAGTTTGACTAGGCGGTTGCTACCACTGGGTTGACGTCAGAATTAAAACACATATTCTGTCAGTTTGACACAATTTGTTCTTGATATAAAAAATTGTTATGTAAAAATACGAACGGGGCTCATAAAGACTATGCCCGATCTTAAGCTTGGAGTAAATAGATGTCGCGTAACAGAATCTGTAAGCATTATATTGGAGAATTCCTACTAACGGATATATTGAATAAACAAGATGTGTACAACTGATAGCATATGCTCTTTAAGTTATGTGATCCAACCAATAGCAACATCTGCTAAAGACCATAAAAAATGTGGTAAAAGATATAGTTGTATGTTCATACATCCACGTTTTAAATTACTATATCTTAAAAATGTTTTTTGTTCCGCATCTCGATGATAAAATCGCAACTTATAAGTACAACCTTAATGTATTTATACATATATGATTGTCAATAGGATCGCATGCAGAATTTAAAATTATCTCTAGTTAATATTCCAAAATCTTCTTATAAGTAGGTACATACATCCAGACAATAGGTGTGTCTTTTTAAATAGTAATATCCCTTAAACATACTATCATCTAAAATGCAAATTTTGTTATATCTACATCTAGTGCTAATAATAATTGTTGCCTTTAGCAGTGTAAAATTTAACTAGAAGAAATAATGCACAAACTTTTTTATTGTGTTTTATTAAGCTATTCTTTTAACAACAAAAAAGTATTTTGTTTTACACATTGCAAATTATTATGACTATGCATATAGCATGAATATCACATAATAAACGGCTACTGCTTAGGTTAGCCTCCTAGTAATAAGGAGACATAATTGGTGTACGCTGGGTTGCTTATCATACAATTAGTAACAGTAAATTTTAAATAGGTAGTGTGTCACTTTAATAATCACTTAATCCCTAACAAGTCATATCTATGCACATTGGGTTGCCTGCCATAGATACGCATATACCTTTTAGGGTTCAATTAAGTTTTAGTATACGTCCGTTTATTGTTTTTATGCTACATTGTTTGGTCCCGTTCTAACATTAATCCAACTTAAATGTCTCACGAACCTCCGGGGGGTATTTTATTAACGTGCTTTTAAGACATTATCCTAGAGTAGGTAATATTGCACAATATTGGCCAAAATAATACACGGCATATAACGTTGGTTTTTTCACATGAACAAATAACGACATAACTTTACCTGCTTTAAATGATTTACATATACAGTGTGTCTGGTTTTTGTGTCACAGCGAGTATCTCGGCTATTGTAGGAATTTCAGAGAAATGTTATATACAAAAGTTGTGTAACTTTTTATTTGCTATAACATGTAAAAATAAAAAAAAATAATAGAGCTTCAAATTTTTGAGATACAGTAAATCGATTCAAAATTTTAAATGCAACCTACGCATTATTATTGCATATTCTGAAAGTGCTTAAAATTTTCTTTTCAAGGATATATCGTTCAATATCAATTATCTAATCAATTAAACACGGAAATCGATTATTAAATCGCGTTTAACAACAGGCATGTATTTGAAATAATCATACAAAACAGTGGACGGTGAAACAATTGATAGCGCTTCTTGACAGTTGTTCCTTAGTAATTTAGTTCCACATTGTTGATCTTTATGTTTAATGCAAAATGCGAAACATAACCTTTAACATTTTAAATTAATTTTGTAATTTAGTATTTCTTTGTTGTTATTATTTTCAATTTCTGCGTTTAGGTGAACGCTAGCAATTGTTTTGCCAACCACTGTTTTGAATGCCTATTTCAATTAGGTACGTGTTAAGCGCTATTTAATAATTGATTTCTGTGTCTAATTATTATTGAGTGATATATCGTTGGAAAAAAAATGTTAAGCACTTTAAGCATATGTAATAAAAATTGGTATGTTCCGTTTAAAATTTTGAATTTTATTTGCTATATCTCAAAAATTGGATGCTCCATTGTTTTTTTATTTTGACATATTATTGCTAATAAAAAGTTACACAACTTTTGTATATAACACTTTTCTGAAATTTGTATAATAACAGAGATATTTCATGTGACACGAAAAAGCAGACACTGTATATAGCTAAATTTTAGAAGACAATTAAAAATGTAATTTTTTGAAAATAGAATGTTGAAGTGTCTGCGGGTATTCTTTTAAGTTTAAACATTACGTGTTTTGTGTTTAATACCATAATGATTCTTGATACAAAGACTCTCGGGGTAAAACCCTATCGCCTCGCCCCATCACAAGCTAAAAACTATAGTTATTTAAAATAGAAGCATTAAGCGCTATGATATATCTAGTGTGCGCGCGCGCGCGTGTGTGTGTGTGTGTGTGTGTGTTCTTTTCAACTTCAAAAATACCTTAACCTTCATTCTCAACTATTCAATGAACAAACGGAACACAGCCCCATTTAACACCTGCTTCCCTACATGTGATCTTCCAATGCTCCACCCGAAGGTACTACATTGGCCAGGAAGCGAGTTTTATTTACCCGAAAAATTTTGAATTTTGCCGAACCCTTGCTGTTCTAAGCAAGGTAGGAATCCTTAACGTGCGTGACAACACTAACACACGGGACCTTCATTTTATCTCTCATCAGAACGAGGGCGTATTTTTAGTAAAAATGCTCGGCCAAATTTTTTCAAACGGACCGTGTCAGGATACGAACCCGCATTCAACACCTGCCGATAAAACACTACCGTCTCTGTCACACCACGCCGACGATGACAAATCCTTTCCAATCCACTTGAACAAACAATAATTCTTAAATGGAGGATTTCGGTGGCGAAGCCCTAGCACCTCCGAAATAAAAGTTATATATGATGATCACATCAATGATTCATCTAAAATTCTTCACATTAATACGCTACAACCGGATGCATGCTCCAACATCCGTTTGTCTTTATGAACAAAATAACGACTTACCTGTTTTTGCAGGATTTGAATACTTATCTATATTTATTTAAACCATAATTAGAAATGGCTAAGTCACAATCAGTATTCAGTTATGGTGTAGATAGTTACTGGTATTATATTGAAATGTACGGCACACAGTATTGCCAGCTGTGTAAAAAATTTTTTTTTTGTTTCTGCAGTGAATCAATCAAACAGCATAAAAATATGAACTCAAAACCATGTAATTAGAATATTTTAGTAAGTAAAAATAATGTAATATTTATTATTAACAAATTCTTCTGAAATTAATAGAAGCAGTGATGACAACGCTAAAACTAAGAAAATTGAATAAAAGAGAATCTGCGCTAGATTCAAATTCAATTTTCGTGTATAATAATTTTTGCGATGCAACTAAATGTAAAAATATAACCTCGGGTTTTTTAACGACATACCTGTTTTAACACGATTGCCACACATACTTTATTTTAAATTAAAACCATTATGGTACGAGTCGTATAATTCTACTGTTCTTTTTAAACATTACATGATATTTAATACAAAAATAATTCTTGAGTCTCTCGGGGCCGAATCTCTAGTACTGCTTAAAATTCTTCAGCACGTTTTTGCTTAACTTAAAATCACTGAAGTATTCAATGACAAAATAACGACATACCTGTTTCATAATTTGCATACATACTTAATTTTAAATTAAAACCATTATGTTACGAGTCGTATAATTATGCTGTTCTTTTTAAACATTATATGATATTTAATACAAAACTAATCCTTGAGGCTCTCGGGGGCGAAGCCCTAGCACAGCTAAATTCTTCACCACGTGCACGTTTTTGCTTAACCTATAAATTCTTCACCACGTGCACGTTTTTGCTTAACCTAAAAATCTCCGAAGTATTTAACTACCTAATGGGATACAGCCTGTTCAGAACATGCTAGAGAGTCCCATCTCGCATTTTGAGAATAAATATGTTATCCAAATTCTTCACCACGTTTTATTTTCTAAAATCGCGGGAGCCCTGTTCCGCATTCAGTTACGTTTTATTTTTGCTTAATCTAAAATCTCTCAAGTATTATGCGACCAGAGTAAAAACGAGGGCGAAGCTCTAGGGAGCCCCAGTCCTTATCAACCGGCCAACAAAAACGCGAACCAACATACTATCGACCCACAAAGACACCTGCCACCGGAGCCTCTGCGCTGCGCTCCCCACACTACGGTGACGAAGACGAAGACCTAGATAGCCCCATTCTACATTCATCTTTAAACAAACTATCGACCAACAAAGACATCCCCCACCGAGCCCCAGCACTGCCCCCCTACCCACCTTCTAACATCAACAAAACGCCCGTAAAACCGGTTCGTTCCTGTATCCGTCTAGTAATACTACTACGTGACACCATCTTTTTTTATAAATTTTATTCTATCAATTATAAAATCTACTTTAAAAATGTTAATTTCGTCTACGTATTTATTTATTTTGGCATTCACATTTTTATCTACTTCCTGTATTGCGCACAAAATATCTCTGAGTTGCAAATTTTCATTGGATTCATCTAATGTCTCAACATTTATGGCTGTAATATTTTCATTATCACTACTATTAAAAAAACTACCACCCCATTCTATTACAGCTCCCTCCTCTGTCAATTGTAATTTTACTCGTTCCTTATCCAATTTCTTTTCAAGGTATAAAAATTAAATTCTACTTATTTTTAATCTGAACTTTTATCGATAAACAGGTTCTGCCCAATTCTTTTACTTACGATAGAGCAATTCGTTCGGTAGACATTTATGATATGCTGTGATATTTTCAATTACAGCACAATAACCTCAAACTAGCCCATGGTTCACATGTATCTCAGGAGTAAATTGTTTATCGACAAAAGCTCTATTTACAAATTGGTAATCGATCAAATTCACCAATACAATCAGGATTATCTTAGTATAACATAATTCCATTCCAATTAAACATGCCACAAACAGTAATGTCGTCCTGTATGATTCTATAATCTCGGTACTATTAACTAACCATTATGATTACAAATTCTTCATACTTCCGTTCTTTAACCTAATAGAAAAAGAACACTTATTAAGGTGAATGCATTCTTTTACTAAGGAAAATTTTTAAGAAACAAGCACGCCTGTTATTTACTTTTATAAACCCAAAAATTATAATTGTATTAAACTTGCAACCATCTTCTGTATGATTTAGCTTGTTATTAATTTAAATTGCTTTCTTCGCCTATTTCACCAGCAAGTTGCTCGACACTGTGATTATAAAGTTCTAATTTTTTTTGAACAACTGAACGCCTAATTAAATTATTTTAAAACAGAAAATAAAAGCCTATTCTGGGCGCTTCAGAGACGTCTGGAGAGAACACTTACACCTCCTCAGACTTTTAACAAGTAAGCGACTGATTTCTCAACACAACCCTACTTCGGCTAATATTGGTACTAGTTTATAAACTGAACTACTCTAGTCGTAAATTTTATAGCATTGACATAGGAATATCAATTTCAAGCTCCGCTTCCTAGATCTCTATATGTGACTTAACTACAACATATCATTAATTATTTTAATTTTAGCAGCACTGCTAAAATATTATTTTAGCAATCTTACCACTAACCTACAAAAATCTACTCAGCACATCTAACGCGTTGATAGAATTTATATCCATGTAATAGATTTCGATTAATATTCGCCAAGCACGAGGTGAGTGCCCACCTTCTTTTACTAACAGATAAGAACTAAAAAAAAACAGGTTCCCTACTTTTATAAATCGAGCTTTATTGACAGTATTTACATAGCAAGTGACCCGGCAACCTACTACAAATAACTTTCAATAATCATAGAATATATCACTGTGATGCAATAATATTATAAGCATACCAAAATCCTAGACCAAAATAATTGATTCTAATTGCATGCGCCAATACAGTTTTTCCACAATATATAATGACGTCATAAGGGCTCACGAGAGGTCATTAAAACCCAAATTCTACAAATAAATCTTACCAAAATATAAAAAAATTCGGAAAAAATGGAAATTTACGTAAATTAATGGTTACGTCCTGTAGAATAAAAGCGTACTTCTATTCATTGACGTACAAACAGTAATTCAAATTGCCCGTGTATAAATAATCACCCTATATTATATACGTGTATTGTAAATAAATAGCAAGTAACGTATGTTGTATATGCAAAAATAATTAATCGTAAGATACCGTAAAAAACATTTAAATGCGAACGCAAATTGATCATTTTAAGACAAATACAAAGCCATTTATTTTCACTCATTAATTATTGATTCATTTTTGATAAAATTGCTTTTTATTTGCTGTAAATAGCATAGAATAGTACCAGCTTTACGCGTTTGGATAAAAATAAATAATTTCGTGTATTTGAAAACCCAATTTTAACCTTAATAGGTGTATTAAAAACACGTTTTGAGTTAAAAAAAAATATTGTTTATAAAATGTAACGCCTACTGCATTAAAAAGCAATTAAAGTTTAGATTAATTGCCCTGTGGATTACATAAATTTATTTTAAATATAGAATTTTCTGGAATAGACGAGATTAAAAAAGAAGTTTTGAGAGGAATTACGAGAAAACGTCAATTCGTATAAATTCATCAATAAATAAACGTTTGTTTTAAGAAGCGGCTCGAAGAGAAGAACTAGTATGGCCGCCGACGAGTAAACGTGTGTTAAAGAGTGCTCCGCTTTTAATATAAGTTTAGTAAGGTTGTGTAATTCTGTTTGGGATAATAGTGCAAAAGTAAGTTGCATATGATACTAAGTTTTACTCCAGTTAAAATTTTTTGTATAAATATATCCAGTTCATTGCAAAATAACATTAAATAATATCAAATATTAATTACAAAATGGTATTTACCCAGTCGCAAATACAAGACATTCAAGATATCATGAGCAATTCGTTAAAAAGTCTGGTTTCTGATAAGAGTTTTCTAGTTTCCATATCTGAATCTGTCGCTAAAGTTGTAGAAAATAATTTAATTAAGACCTTCAATAATATTGAAAATAAAATTTTGGATCTAGAGAATAAAGTATCTATCCTTGAAGTACAAAATCAACAGCTGATACGTGACAATACAATGCTTGAAAATAAACTGGAGAACTTGCAAAAGTATTCAAGACGCAATAATATTCGTATTTTTGGTATCAAAGAGAACAAAGATGAATCCACAGATGATTTAGTTGTTTCATTGATTAAACAAAAGTTGAAACTTGATTTGGATGCTAACGCTATTGATAGATGTCACAGAGTTGGAGGTAACACTAATAGTCGACATATTTTAGTAAAATTTGTTAGTTATCGTGATCGCCTTAAAGTAATGCAGAATAAGAGATTGTTGAAAGGGGAAGGGATACGTATTACAGAAGATTTAACTATGAAGCAACTAAATTTACTAAATTTAGCTAGAACTAAAATAGGATGGAAAAATGCATGGTCATTTGATGGTAAAGTGTGGATTATGTGCGAAAATAAAAAGCGTGTTCTTCTGAATGAATCGTTCTTAGATGGATTACAGCATTCTCGTTGATTTTAATTAAGCGAGTTACTCTCTAATACCAGTATTTATTTGAGTTTTTTTTTTTTTTGTATAAGTTAACTATAACTACACTCTATATTTTGCTTGCTGAAATAGCATATAAGTTGAATTTTTCTTTTGTTCTCGAGTATAGTTTAATTAGCATAAACCTGTACTATATTTCTTGATTGTATATAAGAGTATACAGTGACTTGTTATCTCTGTTATGAAAGTTGCTCACCTAAATGTAAGGTCATTACTCTCCGATTTTGATAGCTTTAAACAACTCCTGTCTGTACACGACTATGATGTTTTATGTGTCACTGAAACGTGGCTTACTGCGAATATTAGTTCTGAAATTGTATCATTACCGGGATATCATATACTCAGACAGGATAGGAATGATAGAGGTGGAGGTGTTGCGATTTATTTAAAAGACATTTATATACCCATACTGGTGACATTTGATTTTGGGCTAAAAGTAATTTAGAACAGATTTGGATTAAAGTTAAACTTAATCGTAAGTGGATTTTTATTGGTGCTATTTACAGACCACCGAATAGAAAACAAAATGTTCAAAAATAAATGATTTTATTGACGATATGGACCATGTTCTGTCGTTCATCACTCCTATTGCTGATACAATAATTTGCTTGGGTGATTTTAATATTAATGTGTTTAATCGAACTAATCCCTTGTCGAAGTGCTTTTAGCTTATGGCTGTTTTCAACTGATTAACGAGCCTACGCGCATTACTAAAACTCAAGCTCTCTGCTAAACCCTATATTTACCAATTATGCTACTGGACTAGTAACAGGTTCTGGTGTGGTGAATGCAGACTTAGTAAGTGATCATATGCTAACCTATTGCGATCTCAACATTAGAACTAATAAATTCTTGCCTAAGCGTGCTGTTTTTCGTGATTATAGTCAATTTAATCATGATCATTTAATGCAAGATCTTAAATCCATGCCTTGGTTGAATCTTCTGTATGAACCGGATCTTAATCATAAAGTTGAATTGTTTAGTAAATTTATTCTGGACGTTTTCGATGTGCATGTCCCGTTAAAAACGGTTAGAGTTACAAAGCCTATGGCATGTTGGCTTACAGATAATATAAAACTATTAATGAAAAAAAGAGATAGAGCTCTATGTAAATTTAAAATATCAAAATGCGCCAATGACTGGGATAATTATAAAAAACTACGGAATTGCACATTAAATGAAATACGAAAAGCAAAAAAGGAATTTTTGGTTAAAGCAACTACAATGAATGATCCGGTGAAGGTCTGGAAGGCTTTAAAACGCTTAAACATCTCTAATTCAAATAGAGTTACTCTGCCGCATTATCTTAGAAAGCCGGATGAAATTAATACTTACTTTGGATCTTTCTATGCCTCAAATGATTTGATTTGTCAGGACAAAATTAATTTCTATGAAAATAATAAATACAATAACAACCTACATTTTCAGTTTCAGTTTACTTCCATTGATGAAATTCACCATATTTTGCATAGTTTTAAGTCTAATGCTTATTGTTCAGATGGTATCTCATTAATTATGTTGAAGTACTGCAGCCCATTTATAGATTCTTTTATTTTACATATTATTAACTGCTGTATTGAACTTGAATTTTACCCGGATGCTTGGAAAGAAGCAATTGGTTGTCCATTACCTAAAGTTAATAATCCGAAATCTTTTTCGGAGTTACGTATCATTAGTATTTTGCCGGCCTTATGTAAAATTTTAGAAAAAGTGTTATTCAACCAAATTTTGGGGTTCATCGATCTTAACAATTTGTTGCCTGATTTTCAGTCAGGATTTAGGAAAACATTTAACACTGCTACATCCCTTGTTAATGTTACTGATGATATCTTTAGATCGCGAGACATAGGGTTGGTTACAGCTTTAGTGTTGTTGGATTTCTCTAAAGCTTTTGATACGATTAATCACAAGCTGATGTGTGCTAAACTGGGATATTATGGGTTTTCTATGACTTCAGTTTCATTAATGCGCTCATATTTAAGTGATAGATATCAAAAAATCAAGATAGATAACGTTTTGTCTGATAGGATGCTTATAACATCAGGCGTGCCGCAAGGTTCAATTCTTGGGCCTCTATTATTTATTATTTATACTGCGGACGTATTAACTGCAGTAAGAAATTGTAAAATACAAGCTTATGCCGATGATACTCCGCTATATTTTACTTTTCCTAAAGAGCAAGTGTCTCATGCAGAATATATCATTAACTATGATTTAAAAATTATTGAAAATCTAGCAGTCCAACATAATCTGAAGCTTAATTCACTGAAATCTAAAGTAATGCTATTTTGTAATAAAACTACGTATGAAGACGTTGCTTCTATGTTATCCATTAAAATTAATAATGACTCGTTGCCTATTGTACAATCAGCAAAGAATTTAGGTGTTATATTGGATCGGGATCTTAAGTTTAATGAACATGTAAACAAGATGTTAAAAAAAGCATATGGTTCTCTGAGATTATTATACTCGTTTCGCCGCATTTTAACCTTTAAGTTAAAAAAGACCTTAGTAGAAACACTTGTTTTATCACATTTTAATTATTGCGATGTTATTTATGGACCTTGTCTTGACTTGCATAATAGAAATAGGATTCAATTGGTTCAGAACTATTGCTGTCGGTATGTGTTTGGCTTACGGAAATATGACCACATCTCTGAAAAATTGAAGGAATTATGTTGGTTAAATATGGAAGATCGCCGTACTCTTCATTTTGGCACTTTTATTTTTAATCTACTTACCTGTAATACCTCTAAGGTATTAAAAAACAAATTTACTTCAAGATCGGAGGCCCATTCTGTTAATGTTAGAGGCAGTTTCAAGTATACCATGCCTATCCACCACACTGCACTTTTTCAAAAAAGTTTTTCTTACAATGCAATAAAATTATTAAATCAAATGAATTGTAGCTTTATTCATATGTCTCTGTGGCAGTTTAAACATATGTTAAAATTGCGACTTTTAATGAATGAGCTATGTTATACTTACTCATTTAGGTGAATAATTGAATAATTGAATAATTGAACATTTGAATAATTTAATAATTTCATGGTTGCTGTGTGCTCAATTATATATACTATTGTTTATAATGCTATTTTTATGTATAGTATGTGTCAGGGCTGGATTCATATAGTGGTTAAGTGTAAGAATAGCTTGTAGCTAAACTTCGCCACTTATGAATTCAGACCTATTGCATATGTATGCGGTTTTTATCTATCTATATTACTTATTTATATTTATATATTATATTATATCTTTTAGAATATGTATTCTTTTAGAATACATATACTACTTGGTAGTTCATTATATAATCTTATTTCTTCAAAATAAATAAAGTTCATTATAAATAAATAAAATAAACACTGAAAAATAATCGATAAAAATTGATTATCTTTCGCATTAGTATGCGACGCCACAATAATCGTATATGTGTTAGAGTGGGACGAACAGCGCGCGACACTCCTAACCAAAACGAGATAACGAGGTAATAAAACTTAACAAAGTTGATCGTTAATGAGGATTTCTAAAAAAATTATGTATGATAGGCATTTATTATATTGAATGGAATCGCGCAAATTCTACTAGGTTTGAGAAAATAGACAATCTGGATATGTAGAAAAGCGTTTATTAAAAACAAGGATTCGTTCTATTGTTAAAGTCGATCGCGAAATGTTAGTTTGATTTAAGTCGGAGCTGTTGCTTTGCGAAGATGATATTTGAAGTACGCAGTAAGCATACTGTAATTTAACATTTACAATGGTACTATGAATATAGAAGTGATGTTTTAAATGCAAAATACATAAAAAAATAAAATTTATTAATTACAATAAAGAGGAAAAATTCTTCAATATAACGCTATTTTAGAAATTTTTTTAAATAATCGAAAGAAAGATTTAACCTAAATTGTACTTTGGTAATTGCGGTTTGAAATGAGGATTTTAAATATGGAAATTAAGCTGATTTGACGTCAATTTAAAATAAGAAGATATTTAATTACGAGGAGCGTTTTTGTGGATCCTGCTAGTATTACCTTTAGATTTATTTTTAACTGATATTGAAGTATTTGTATTTAATTTAAGATAGAATAATAAGTGATAATCTTTTTTTTGTGAAGATTTTTTTGGCAGGAAAATTTGTATTCAGGGTTCGAAACACCCTGACCTTTTAATAAATTATCTGTCAAGGATTTTTTTGGCCAAGACAAACCTTACAAGCGGGAGAATCATAACCAGGTAAACCATCCATAAGAAAAGAAATTTAGCTTTGTAAATTTATAATAAGGTAAGAAACATGTTTAATAATTAAGTAAATAAGTACTTCTTAGATAATGTTGTAAATGCCTTATATGCTTTTGTATGAGAGTAAATATTTCATACTGTCTAAATGCTTTGTAATATTGTTGTGTTTGATTTCATTTTGAAAACTTCGATATTTCCGTTGAGTTAACTAGGCAAAGTTAGAAAGGAAGGTAAGTCGACAATTTCAAATTCTACAATTTGCTCCACCTGTATCACAGCACTCTTTTAGTGATGCTCCAACGCGGTCCATTATCACACCACTCTTTCAGCAGCGGCTCAACGTGCGGCCATTTTCAAATCATTCTTATAGTGACGCCCCAACGCGGAGCATTATGATATCAATATATATATATATATATATATATATATATATATATATAATAAATGGATAGTAGCCAATTTGTGCAATTAGTAAACTCTTTTAATCGATTTAAGCTTTCGAAAAATTTATTTTTTTCTCCAGGAAAACGTTATACAATCTATTTAATAAATAAGTGGAACATAATAGATATTAGAATATGCTACCGAAATTAATGAAAACATTCCAAACACAATAACTAGCATATATAATAATTAAATTGAGTGGCAAATGAATAACTTTTAAATTTTGTTACTAATATTTAGTCACTTTGCCACTTAATTTAATTATTATATACGCTAGTTATTGTGTTTGGAATGTCTTCATCAATTTCGGCAGCGTATTCTAATATCTTTTATGTTCATTTATTTATTAAATAGACTGCATAATCTTCTCCTGATGAAGAAAATAAATTTTTCGCTTGAATCGATTAAAAGAGTTTACTAATTTGCCAAATTGACCACCGCCTAAGTTTTATATATATATATATATATATATATATATATATACGAGTGTATATATTAACCTCCCTGTGTCTTTCCCAATGTTTCAACTTGGTTCACCTCGGTATCTTTTACCTACAATTTATTTGATCTATCTCTTGCCCACGTTTTACTTAATCTGGCATATAAATAAATTAGGGCCCTTGCGTTTCTTTGTCAATTGTATCCCCAATTCTGTTTTCTGTTACTGATTTAATTATTCTCGTGATCTCGTGGTACCTTACTCATTGGCAAAACTCCATGATATGCTGGAATTCCTCATTAAGAGCCGCAAGTAAAGTATTAGTACTAAATTAGAAAAAAATAAAACACCCCGTTTTTTCACATACGCTTCATGTGCGGCTTAAACTCTTGAAATTTTTATTTTTCTGCAAACGTATCTCTATCACCTCTAAGCAGATTTAGAATACTTCCATATCAATGCTACCTGCTTTGGAAACATTCAACCATAATAATTCGGGCGAGTTACATCTGACGAAGCCAAACAAATGTTTGAATTTATTATCAAAGATTATCTCAAACAATTTCTACAACTTCCCAATAAAATGCCACGAACTGTAAAAGCAATTCCCACAAGAAATCCTTTATCGAAGCTCGTTGTAAACTGATCTAATTAGAGCTTTTAGAAAACGAACAAGAGGTCTTGTGTAGAGGATTAAGCTTTCTGTGGTGCCACGGTAAAGGAATAGCTGACCTAATACGGTTGAAGACAGCAAAATATCTGTGGTATGCCGAGACCTTCATAGAAGATGTGCCAACCGAAAAAACCTCTCTTAAAGCAGGTTAGCGCAAACTGTCAGATTGTGAATCCTCCTGCAGACAAAAGCGTTGCCACGTTGATTCTAAACCGATCAAAACATGAGAAGTAGGGTAGCTAGGATCGATCTCATACCTTACGTTTGATTTTTCAATGCTCCACATAAACATACTATATTGGCCAGGAAGCGAATTTCCTTTTTACCTAAAAATATTTAATTTTGCCAAACTATCCCTACTCCAAGCAAGGTAAGGACCCTTTAACGTGCGTGACAACACCCGCATGCGGGACCTACATTTTAGCTCTCACTTAAACAAGGGCGTATTTTTGTGAAAAATGCTCGCCTAATGTTTTTCAAGCTGTCGGTGTCGGGATTCGAACTCCGAAGCTTGAGTTTTGTAGTCATACGCGAACCAACTAAACCAAAACCCAAATAACCAAAGATCATGCCACCTACCTGAAACACAACATTTCTATCGTCATAAAATCTCCCTAAACCTCCAACGCTGTTCAAAGAATACAATATCCCGAGATCTTAAATTAGGACGTATGTATAACCAACGAAGAACTCATAAACCACACCTCCCACTCCCTTCAATAATAAACAGAGTGGTCTTAACCACCTAATTCTTGCAAATTAGTTGCCAGATTGTTTAAAGCGTTTACTGATTATAGTACACGTCATGTTTCAAACTCTAAACATTTGATCCAATTAAATAGAGACATCACCCTAAATCTTGGTAATGCTCTGATCAGCTTTAACGTAATATCGCTAATCATAAATGTACATGTACATGTGACGGACTTTACCACAATAAAGCAATTTCTACCATAGAATGATGAGTTACAACACATGGTTACCGTATTAGATAATTTCTTGGCATTCACGTATTTTATTATTGGTGGTACACTAATGAGCTTACGCTTATCGTCTGTGTGATTAACGTCTATACGGAGTGATTTAAGTCTATGACGATAGTGCTATCAGATCTTAAACTTATGGTGACGTCTGAAAATATAAATGACTCTGTCGTAATCCCACGTAAAGTTATAAACACTTTGCAACTTCTTGGATTATTCCAACAACAACAACAAAGATGTACAATTTGTTATGTTAACTGAAAAACTGAAACGTTAGTGTTCCTCGATGTACACTTTATTCGATTGTGTTATTCTATGCTTCTATACAGTGCAATGTAAAATGCAATCTATATTACATTCTGTACGGACCATGTAAAAAGGTTTAATTATAGTAGGTTTCACGCAAGATATTCTACAACAATAAACATACTCTTGTCAACTAACTAAACAGTCAAGTGGTTAAGCGCTCTGATTTTTATCCAGACGAATGTTCGAATCACGCTTCAATCAACTTTTCTTCACTAAGAATTGTGTGAAGTAGTTAAAGATGGTGCTTGTGATAAAAAAACATTTGTACAGACCGTTGCAAAATTAGACATATTCAGGGTGTTGTAAAAGTCATATATAGGGTGTATTAGCTAACCGAGATGGCCAAAGTGTCAAATTGATTGAGACGTAAGGGAAAATGACAGCTGTGATAAAGCCAAAGAGAAAATCGCAACATCAAGGATTATTGACGAAGTCTGTCGCGGTGGCAGTAGTGAAGGTGGCTGAGGTTGTAGAAGTGGCGGTGGTGGTAAAGCTAGCGACGGTGGATGTGACGGTTGTGGAGACAATGCGATATCAAGTAATATTGTAAGCGTGTACAAAGTAGTGGGATGGGCTTAGGGGCCCTGTGATACACCAACATGGTGTTCTGTAACTACATGGTGTTCTACTATATATATCTATACCACTCGCATTTATTACAACTCCATAGTACATACATGTAGTTTGTATAAGTCACAAAGCGGTTTATGCAAACACCCACTATAGATGAAATTTCTTGAATACACAAAATTACAATACGCAACAGCTGTATTAAATCGTTAAAAACGTTCTATACAGATAAATCACGATAAACCTTTAAGTAGAATTTTTATTTGTATATGACATACAGACTAACTACATTTTATTACTTTACTAATTTGTATATTTATGTTAAGCAACACGACTTGCTTCATATTACAACTCATTCGTTCTATTTTGAATATTGATGTAATAAACGGTAACACTCATTCTGCTTTTTCGTTTCTGTACGTTTCCATATAAACGTCTTAGTTCTCTATTAAGTAAATATTCTTGATATTCCATATTTGTTTGATAGACTTCCATCCATATAGTGAAATTCCAAATGCTCCATCCGAAGGTACTAATTCGCCACAAAGCAGGTAACTTACCTAGAAAATAAAAATTCCAGTGGAACTTTTAACACAGCAAGCAAGATGGATATTGTTAACGTGTCTGGCAGCACACACGCAAGATCTACGTGGACTTGCCTATCTAACGAGTGCTTATTCTTGTAAAAAGCTGGTTATTTAAAATTTTTTAGGCGGTTTTGTGTCGGCAGTCAAACCTGATACTTTAAAATTAGTAGATATAAAAGAACTTAACTAATCCACCGAGCCGAATAGTAAGGTTCACCTTAAATTTGATTTCTTAGGAGTTCTACCCGAATGTAGTTCAGTGGCTATAAGGCGAATTTTTCTTTTTTTAACAGGAAATACAGAATCTACTCGAACCCTTGTCACACCACAAAGAATAAAGATGGTTAATATGCGTGATAACTATTATCTGCGCGACTATATTATACCTCTCACGTAGATGAGGACTCATTTTTAAGAAAAATGCTAGCCTACCATTTTTCAAGCGGTCCGTGTCCAAAATCAATCCTATAAATATAAGTGCTTACGGATTCGTAATTTTATATAAGTATTAAAAAACGACGTTTTGAGTAAAACGACAAATCGATATTTTCAGTTTAATTACTCTACACGTTAATGAGGAAGTAGAAAAGGTATACGAGGATATAAATAAAATAGTGAAAAAAGTAAAAGGAGATGAGAATTTAATAGTTATGGACGATTTTAATGCGTTAGTGAGAGAAAGTAGTGAGGGAAAATGGTAGGAAAATTTGGGTACGGTAGACGAAATCATAGAGAAGAAAGAACACGCTATTCGAACAACATGTTAGAAGAAGATATACCTTGAAAGCACCAGGTGATAGAGCTAGATATCAAATAGATTACATTTTAGTTAAACAAAGATTTAGAAACCAAGTTAAAGACTGTCGTAGTTACCAGGGGCTGACATAGATAGCGATCATAACTTAGTTAAAATTAAGTATAACCTAAAAATTCAAAAAATTGGGAAAGGCTAAAAGAGAGGGATGGGGGTCTAGGTAAGCTTAATGATAGTGAGGTGAAAGAGGAATATAAACAAGTCTTAGATAATAATATCAAGGAGATCTCTATAGGAAGGAACGTAGAAAATAGATAGAAAGAAATAAAAAGAGCTGGGCATGATACAGCAACACAGACTATAAGATAGAAAAAAGTAGAAGTGAGAAAACCCTGGGTAACAAAAGAAATATTAGATTTAATAGAGCATAGAAGAAAACTTAAACCTTTCAGAGAATTGGATAGTGAAAGTAAGCAAAATTATAATAGACTTAGAAATAAGATAGTACATGAGTGTAGAAAAGCTAGAAAAAAAATGGATGTGAGAGAATTCTAGGGGAATACAAGATGCTTTGAAAGTAGGTAAGACAAAAAGGGCTCACAGGACAATTAAAAAGTTTTTCGGGGAAGATGGGAAAAAATATAATGGTATCAAAGATGAAAATAATAAGCGTCTAATAAATAAAGTCGTGGTAGCAGATAGAAGGAAAAGACATTTAGAAGATTTATATAAGAGAGACGATATGGATGAGTTAAAGAACGATCAAGAAGAGGATGTAAAAATAGGGTTTACAATATTAAGAGAGAAATTTGATAGTAATCTTAAACTAAATAAAGCACCGGGGATAGACGATATACCCGCGGAATTAATAAAATATGCAGGTCAGAAAACTTTAGACAAATTATATGAAATACTAAAAGTAATATATCATACAGGTGAGGTCCCAATAGATTTCGAAGAAAATATTATTATCCCAATTGATTCCAAAAAAGTCAGAAACTGAAAGGTGTGATAATTTTAGCACGGTTAGTTTAACTTCCCACGCTTCCAAAATACTAACAATAATAATTAAAAATAGAGTAGAAGCTTTGGCTGAGAATTATTTAGGCGAAGACCAATATGGTTTTTGTAAAGACAGAGGGACTAGAGGACAGATATTAATGATTAGGGTAATTATCGAAAAAAGGTTACAAAAAATTAAAATACTCGTTTCGCGTTTGTAGGTTTAGAAAAAGCATTTGATAAGGTTAATTGGATTGTTATGTTCAAGGTTTTGCGAAAAACGGGAATCTTTCATAGGGATAGAAAAATTATTTAGAGTCTATAAAAAAAATCAAAGCGTAGTAATTAGATTTGATGAAATAGAAAAGGAAGATAAGATTAGAAATGGTGTTAGACAGGGCTGTATCCTATCTCGTTTGATTTTTAATGTACAGGGACAGAAAATAGACATGTTACGTTTTGCAGACGATATAGCCATTATACCAAAGTCCAGAATAGAGTTAGAAGTGTATTCAAATATTTTAGATGAGATACTACAGAGTAACTATAGTATGATAATTAATTTAGGAAAGACATAGATAATGACAAGTCGGTTACAGTCTAGTTCTAAACCAAAATTAAAATAGGTAATACCGAGTTAGAGGAGGTAGATCAATTTTGTCATTTTGGTAGTATAATTACAAGGGACGGACGTAGCTAAAGGGATATAGCAGCTAGAATAGCTCAAGCTAGAAAAATGCTTTTAAAAAGGAAAGAGTTACTTATAGCTAATAATATTAGTTTAGATAATAGAAAAAGTTTCTTAAAGTCGTACGTATGGAGCGTTCTATTATACGGTAATGGGACTTGGACAACTAAAAGGGTAAATAAGAGAAAGATTTGAAACTTGGGTGTTATAGAGGAATGTTAATGGTGAGTTGAACAGATAGAGTAACAAACGAGAAAGTTTATAGAAGGATAGGTGAGGAACCTTGTATGTGAAACAATTAAAGGTCAGGAGAGATAGAATAATAGGGCATCAGTTAAGACATGAGGGGCTATTTAGTAAGGTCTTAGATTATAGACTACCAAATAAAAATAGAGTAGGAAGACCTAACAAATCTATATTAGTCAAATTATGAGAGATTTAGATTGTGAAGGGTATGTAGACCTTTTTAGACTAGCTCAGAATAGAAAGACATTTAGAGCTGTGTCAATCCGACCTTAAGTAAGTTCCAAAACAAAACAAGCAACACAACACGTTAATGGAGTAGATGTTTACACAATATTACTCAAAGAAATCGTAAAGCTTACAAATTTTGTTGGACCTTAATTGCGGTTACATTCTCTTAAAGTCATATGGACTGCATAAATTTTAGACTAATTAAGAAATGCTCATTTACTAAAACATTTTCCTAAAAGCAAATAATCCCGGGAATATGTGCTTTGACATATTACTAGATGGCATCCTCTAACTACTGTATAACGCTCGAAGAGTACTAAACTTCGTACGAAGCAGTGACAGAAAGTTTGCATTCCATTTATAATTTCGTTTTAGAACCCTATTTAATTAAAACTACAACTTAAATATTTTTAAAAAGAGTTTCCGCATGTATGAGACGTTGCTGATAATTGTGTATAGAGTTAAATATTAATTGCTTCCTTAGTTGAAGTTTTCAATTCAGTTTCGCAAGTTAGCAGGATATGCTATACAATACTTCTAAATAAAAGCTCCAGGAAAGTCTTGGTTAACAAATCTACGAAGCAAGCGTTCCCTAATTACTATAAAACGTTTGATGAAATTTAAGACACAAGGTTTGTAAAACTAAAAAAAGTAGAGAAAATACCAGTGCTGGGAGATCGCACGAGTAATATACAAAGTGTACAAAGTAATTAAAACAGCTATCCTCTGAAACCTAATCGAAACGAGGAATTTTTTAGTCATTGAGGATTTCCATCTGGAATTACAAACTGAAGTTTATTCGATCAATCGAGTTATTATCTGAATGTGGTCCCACAGTAAGTTGAAATATATGACCCATAACGATGCCTTTTCAAAAATCTTACTAACGATAAAAAACCAAAAACTTCTTCATTAAACTGACACAATAATTTTTACGCAAGTTTGGCCTTCTCCCTAATTTGATTACCAATCATGGTGTAAAAATGGGACTTTCATTTTCCTTGCAACTATATTTTATCAGACAACAAATCACCCACGTGTCAACAATCGATATCTTAGTTAAAACAGAAGCCCCTATACAAATCTGAAATAAATTCCAAGTCACTAGTAAAAAACGAGTTGTGCAACCTTCGACGTCTTTTGTGTCTGATACCTCGTTACCCGATCATTTTGGAAAATTTGATATAGCATTCGATTTTGCAACCAATGAAACCTAAAATAGGTTACATTCCCGTGCGTAGAGGTTTTAAATATACAATACAGTACATTGGATTAAGGTTGCAACCGGTTCGACTTAACCAATTACTGTTGTATTTATTTTGGTTTTTATTTTTGGTAAAGTTTCACAGTGTGGCGATAAGAAGTATTTTGTTGCCGATTTGTTTTCAGAAGAACTACTAGATATTAAATCCATTATTTCCTGCGGGTTCTGCATCATCCCTCAAGGGCTGATGGACTGATGTTTAAAAATACGATCATACTATTTTATGGTCGTTGCAGTATTTTGCAACATTCTGAAGATTTCATTTAAGATATAACTCAAATTAATCCATGAACTCTTTCAGAGCTCGTTCATCCTTATAGCCGTTTATTTATTTTTACTAACGCTGAGTTCACAAAAGCTCTACAGAAATTCCGTGGGGAAGCCTATCAAAATCTACATGCTGTTCTTGGTCATATATCTTTGAATAAAATCCTATTTAAAGAAAAAATGTTCGAGTTTATAGCTAACGTTTTCGGGATTCGTCCGCAAACTCAAGAAGTTGTAATTTGCTTGCCCGTACATACTGGTATACCAACCTGCACAAATAGTTGAATTCACTTTAGTTTTATGCTTGGCACAGTATTTTCGTAGGGAATCATGTCAGAGAGCATACCCTTTGGGAGCACGCTTCTTACAGGATAGCCATTTTTAAAACATCATGTGCTGCAGTTCCACAACACACTACTCACACATATACATAAGGCCCGCTCGGTTAGCTGGATCAAGGTCTAAAAAAGTTAGAACTGACAAATTAAATTCCACCAAAGGTCGTTTACAGGTTTAACCTTTTGACATTTGCCAAACTAGATTTTATTTCAGTTCGTCAACTGTTTTCAAAGTCTACAAGTGTCACTATATAAACAGCACCAAAAATATCTGTCATCTTTAAGCTAGAAAATTTTTTGACTTCTCTAATTATGTAGAAATGTTAGAAATATATTGCCAATGACTCCTGAAAAGTATAAGGTACCATCTTTGCCGTTCTCAATATATTTTCATATATTCGAATTTTTATAAAACTTTAGTAGACCTTGATCAAAAGTTTAATATCCAGATATATTGTGCGTTAAATGTAGATAATGGTGACCTATCGATTAGATCTAAAATTAAACATTCTTGCTGCAGACTCAATGCCAGTTGGTTGTTTGACGGCCTGTCTGTCACATAGCAAACAGAAAACATTACCTCGCGTTTATGAGAGGGAGAGTTAAAATTAACGAATAGCCCGGTAAATGAATAAATACTCACTATAATAAAGATAAAGTCTTACACCTGAAAATAAGTAACTAGCCATGTTGCACTAGAAATACAAATTTTAAAAAGAACAATGCAATTTTGGTAGGAATTTACATGCCTAGTAGGGGAGTAGTAGTTTCAGTTGTAACACTGTTCAATTGTAACATGGTCTCTATTTTTAGGTTTAGTTAGAATAAGTCACCGGGTTTGATAGAATATTTTACATAACGATGAGATGTACCTACACAAACTTAGGAAGTGATCAGTTGCCGATCTGTACTTGGTGGAAGTTGTTGATATCCAATCATAAGTTCACACTTCTTCGAATGATATTCGTTAAATTTCAATTACAATCTTACTATACTTTAGAAATTTGAAATATTTTAAGGACAGTCAAATGTAAGATATCCGTCAAGAACAGTTACACCCATCCCACTACAACATTTTAAAGAAGGATTAATAATTATTGTTAATTTGAAGTGAAGTTACCACATTGACTCAATTCTTTTAGGCTTTATATGGGTTTGCATTATGTAGAATGTCAAAGCAAGAGTCAGATTAACGACCTGTGTATGACTAGAGTGTCATAGGGACTGGTTGCAAAAGATGTCTTTGAAAATGTCAATGTAAAGAATGTGTTGTTAAAAGGTATAATGTTTGTTATAATTCATTGCTAATATATTGTGTTAAGAATCAGAATAATGTAAACCTAAAGGCGCATGCTCGTTGGTATACCAGTGTGTACAAGTGCGTAAGCTACAATTTTTCCAGTTAATGGACAGATACTGAAAAAGCAAGATACAAACTTAAGCTGTTTTTTAAATAAAAGTTTTACGTGTGGGTGGTCAATGCTAACAACTAGATATTGAAAACCTTTACCAATGGATTTCTGTAGAATACGGTTAACGTTGTTAAAAATAAATAAGCTAATATTATGAACATTTTGAGCTATATCTCAAAGGAAATCATGAGAGTTGTTGTACGTGAAAATGTTAGGTTGTAAAAATTTTTTTTGGTGAAAGAGAAAAATTGCTGATTGACAAATCTGCAGGAATAAGCAAAAAGAAAAACAATTGAAAAAATTCGCCAAGACCGTTTATTTTCAAGATTAAGTCGATCCTTAGTTTTTAAGTCTCTGCTCCCATTCGAAAAACAACAGACTTGTTATTTTCTACTTTGGCAAAGTTAAACATTTTGTACGCACAATCTTGGAGAAAACAATCCAACTGAAATCCAACATAAAATCTGGTTTGTAAAGTCCTAAAAGCTATTTAGTCTTTCAAAAGTCCTGTATTGTTCAAAAAATACCATTTGGTTTCCAACTTGTTTAATACACACGGCGCATGGGATTTAAAATTTTTGTTCTGTTACAACTTCCCACCGCTTGATCTCTCTTGCCAAGTAATTTTATAATCCGCTAACTTCCACAACATTTTGGAGGCAAGCGGATTAGAAAGATTGTTGACAGCAAGACTTGCTGTACAAGAATTCTAAGTTCCTTACTTAATTTTTCCGTTTTAATAAACCTGCACTTGAAGAGGTTCTAAATTACCAGAACGGCTGGAACGGCTCGAGTGTTCTAATAAGTTAAAGACTTTACCAAATTGGTGGGGTTTTTAGTGAGGAACCAGACTAAAATAAGTCCCTGAAAGAGGAAAGCAGCTTTTTCGGTACTCAGAGTGGCAAAGACCATAGGGGTCGGAATCGCATTTTAAGACACCACTGCGATTTGGAAGGCAACAGGAAACCACCACATTACATCCCAAGTACACAGCGTAGTTAAATTGTAAGTAACAAAATGGCATCCTCTAGGGTAGAAGATGCCGGAGTTGAATTAGTTCCCCATTCGGATTTTCGGAAGGGGACTACTTCGGAGGATGTGATCGGAAAGTTCAGAAAAAGAGTCGGGAACATATTGCGAGTCAGAGCGTAGAATGTCAGAAGTATGAAGCAAGTAGGTAAGCTAGAGAACCTAAAAATCGAAATGAATAGGTTAGTACTAGACATAGTAGGGATCAGCGAAGTTCACTGACTAGAGGCAAGGGATTTTTGGAGTGGAGACTTTAGGGTAATTTATACAGGATCAGAGGAAGGAAATAAGAGTATGAGGAAAGTTATACAGAAAAGATAGGACACTGTGTAGAAAATTACTTACAAAATAACGAAAGGGTGCTTACGGAGGACGTTAATGCAGCAGTAAGTAAGGGTAGGGAAAGAGCGGTAGTAGGTTTATTTGGTTTAGGCAGAGGAAACGACAGAGGAAATAACTGGTAGAATTTTGCTACAAGAATAAGTTAATCATCACAAGCACATTATTTCGACATCATGCTAGAAGACGATACGCGTGGAAATTGCCAGGAGATATAAAAAGATATCAAATAGATTACATTCTTATTAGACAACGGTTTAGGAAACAAGTAAGACTGTAGAAGATATCCAGAAGCAGATATAGACACTGATTGCAACTTTGTAATTATGAAAGCTGCTCTTAAATTTAAAAAAAACGAACCGAAAAAAAAGCTTTGACTTTCAGAAACTAAAAGATAAAAATATCCACGAATGATTTGAAAAAAAGTCAAATGAATTGCTGAAAGTATCGGCAAAAATTTCTTATTCTAAGGAATAACATTAAATCCAGCTTAGGCATGGCGGTCAGAGATATTCTGAGATATACACAAAAAGAAAGTAAGAAACCATGGATAACAAAGGATATCCTGAGTTTAATAGAAGAAAAACAAAAATAAAAAAATAGACCAGACGAAACAGGAAAACAGAGATACAAAGCCATAAAATGCCTAATTATTTGCAAATGCAGGAAAGCTAGGAACAATGGATTGATGAAAAGTGCTAAGAGATAAAAACTATGGTGGAAATAAGAAAGAAGTGCAACATACAACAAACAGAAAGTGGTAATAAAGCAAGAATATATAGGTAATTTATATGAAGAAGAGGAACTTGCAGCATTAAAATGGGAATCAGACATTGAAAAGGATGACTTGGGATATCCCATATTTAGAGATGAGTTTGAATTAGCATTAAAGGGTCTGAAAAATTGTAAGGAACCGGGTGCAGATAACGTGCAAGCAGAAACTCTAAATGCTGCTGGACAAGTAGTAACAGAATGTCACCTCCAACTTGTAAGCTATATGTATGAGACAGGCGAGATACCCAAAAATGTCAAACATAACATCGTAGTTACTGTACCATAAAAGAGGTTCGGATAGATATGAAAACTTTCGAACAATAAGTTTGACAGCACACGTGTCAAAAATATTAACTAGAATTGTATAAAGACAACTCGATAAACAAGCTGAACAAATACTAGAAAAATATCAATTTGGGTTTAGGTGAAACGGGAACATGGGAAGCTATTTTAGTTCTAAGGGTGATAATGGAAAAAACAATAGAGAAAGGGAAAAGCGTGTATATAGAGTTTGTAGATCAGGAAAAAGCATTCGACAATGTGAAATAGAAAGAAATGTTTGAAATACTCAAAAAGGTTGCAATAAGTTTTAGGGATAAAAGGTTAGTGCATAGCTTATACAAAAAGCAAACAGCGGTAATAGAATTAGAGCAAGAACAAAGAGAAGTAAATATTAGGAAAGGGGTGAAACAGGAAAGTGCCCCTCCATTAATTTTTAACTCGTACATTGAAGAGGCAATGAATACAGTCAAATGCAGAAAGACATTTGGAATTATTATGCAGGAACAAAAAATTGAGATGATTAGATTTGCAGATGATACAGCTCTATTAGCATCTTGCAAGGACGAGTTAGAAGCGGCTCTTAATGAAATGGAAACAGTCCTAGCAGAGAGATACGGTATGAAACTTAACAAAAATTAAACTAAAATACTAGTATGCAAAGGAGGGGAAAATAGGTAACGAGAACTTGCAACAGATTAAAGATTTGTTCTACCTAGAAAGCCAAATAACGCAAGATGGGAAAAGCACAAAAGATATAAAACAAAGATTAGCACAAGGTCGTGCTACATTTAACAAGAAAGAACGACTACTGTGTTCAAAGATAACAATCAAAGAAACAAAGAAAGTGTTGTTTAATACATATGTGTGGAGCACAGCACTGAATGGCTGTGAAGCCTGGACAGTAAGAGCAGCCGACAAGAAAAAGGTAGAAGCCTTTGAAATATGGTGCTACAGACGCACGATAAAATGGTAGGGGAAGAAAGAAGTATGTGAAAACAGTAGAAAATAGGAGAGATAGGATGATAGGCCACATACTAAGGCATGAGGGAATAGTGCGGAATATATTAGAAGCAGAGATAAGTAAAAAGAGAAGTAGAGGTAGACCTAGGTTAAACTATTGCACAGAGCTAGTGAAAGATGTAGGCTATGGGAATTTCAGGAAAATGTGTAGACTAGCTCAAAATAGAAATCAATGGAAATGCGGGTTCATCTAACCAGTTGCATAATGGAAAAAACTAATGACGAAAAAATTAACTGTACTTAAACCTGATGATTATTATAAGCAACTGCAGGTATTGGTTTTGCAATATCCTCAACTAATGTTAATTGTTCGACAGGATTTGCTGCAAAACTATTAATTCGGCAAATGTCTAAGTGTTGGGGATCTTGGTAGCCACAGGCCTCCTTCAATACCACTGAATATAATTAGAAAACAATAGAAGGGGAACCAAGCTGTATATGGGCTGGGGTAATTTCAGGAAAATATGTAGGCTAGCTCAGAATATAAATAAGTGGAAGAGCGCGTCCTACCAGTTTCAAGACGGAAAACCTTATAACGAAAAAAATAGGCGCACTTAAATGTGATGATTATTATAAACAAGTACAGGTGTTGGTTTTGAAACATTTTCAACAAATGGTAATTGTGCAAAAAGATATTGGAAAACCATTAAATCAGCAAATGTTAAAGTGTTGGAGGACCTTGGCAGCCACAAGCTGCTTAATCCTCTTCACATACCTTACATGTGATTTTCCAATGCTCCACCCGAAGGTACTACATTGGTCAGGAAGCGAGTTTTTTTAACTGGAAAATGTGGAATTTTGCCGAACCCTTGCTTTTTCAAGCAAAGTAGGGCTCTTTTACGTGCGTGACAACACTCACACACGGGACCTCCATTTTATCTCTCATCCGAACGAAGGTGCATTTTTGTGAAAAATACTCGCCCTACATTTTTCAAGCGGACCGAGTCGGGATTCGAACCCATGACCTTGAACGTAGTAGTCACACACATACCAACTACGGCTTGGTGCTGCCCCCCTTCACATACCTTACATTTGGTATTTCAATGCTCCACCCGAAGATACTACATTGGCCAGAAAGCAATTTTTCTTTTACCTGAAAAATTTGGAATTTTGCCGAACCGTTGCTTTGCCAAGCAAGGTGGGGATCTTTAACGTGCATGACAACACACACACGAGACCCCCATTTTATCTCTCATTCGAACGAGGGTGTATTTTTGTAAAAAAATGCCGCGTAACATTTTACAAGCGGACCGTGTCGGAATTCGAACCCGGGACCTTGGGCGTAGTAGTCACACACATACCAACTACGCCACGGAGCCACCGTCCTCTTCACATACCATTAAATATCGGGGAATAGGGTATATAATTGTAAAACAATAGAAGGGAAACCGAACTGCATCTAACAAGAAAGAGCAGCGGTTATGTTCAACGACAACAAACAGAAACAATGAGAAAATAGTTGAAAGCATATGTCTAGAGCACATCACAGTATGTCCATGAAATAAGAACAGTAGGAGAGGCAGTCAGAAAAACGGTAGAATCATTTTGGAATATTGTGCTTCAGATGTATGAGGATGATAGTATGGACATACTAAGTTAATAACAAATAGGTTATAGAAATCGTGGGAGAATAATGATATCTGTGGAAAAAAAAATAAGAGAAATAGAAATGCAGGATACGTTCCATGGCATTTTTGGGGAATAGTACGGGATGTATTACAAGCAAAAGTAGAAAAAAGGAGGTAGAGGTATACCTAGATCAAACTATTACACTCAGATAGTGAAAAATGCAGATTGTGCAAATTTTAGGAAAATGTGTAAGTTAGCTCAGAATAGAGAACACTGAGAGTACGGGTCTAATTAGTTGCAGAACTGAAGACCTAATGATGATGACTCAATTTTTATTACAACGCAAACTCCCTGTAGGATTAACAACCACGGTAATGAGACAGCCAGAAAATAAGACGTAGGGGTAGAAGCAAATTGTCCGTCTTCGGGTACCCCTAGCAGACCAATAAGTTCGCAATTTTCAAGCAGATTGATCCCGTACCATAGTAGTCTGGTGCCGACGCTTTTCATAATTTAGCTGGAACCTTTGCCCCGCCGCTAATAACTAGTAGTTGAGAGTAAATGACATTTGCTAGACGCCAAAAAGATCTATTAATTGTTTTTGCAACCCCTTTTTCGACAATGACTATGTCCGAGCCGCTAAATTCCAGTCTGTAAGACTAGGCATCCCATAGTTAAATATCATTATCTTGTGCTAATACATTACATTTCTTTACTGAAGGTAAATGATTTCTAAAAAGTACTAATGATTCAACTTTTATACACTAAGAATTTTTAGCGATAACTATTGTGGAATAAGTTAAATTATAGCATGTACATGATTATTAGATCTGTTGCTCATTTAATCGATAAAGAACAAAAAGGTCTTTGAATAATCACATTCTTAATATCACTAAGCCTTGTGAATTGATTTAATTTTTTATCCTTCCGTGTCACGAAGAACATTTCAACCATGCCCTTTCTCATGATCTCCCATAAAATAATAGTCAAGCTAGCTAACCGTCAGAGCAGCAAGTTCTTGTAGTTCCAACTTGCAGGCGTAGAAAGCTAATGTCCCTTAAAATTCCAAATTATTGTTCCACATTCTCCCTAGGAGTTAAAAGTTAATTTGTTACAATAGCGCTCACAACGTGGGGTTAAAAATAAAAGCCGCTAAAATGACATTTCCATCGAGGCGCACGAGTTGGAAATATTAAAAATAAAAGTATGTTAAAAGGTAGACAAAAAGAGAATAAAAGGGAACACCGTCGTATCTTTTAGCATGAACTACCTGAAAAGATGCACCTACATTCAAAACGAGTATTTTCTATTTAAAACACCTTAGCAACAAAGTACTGCTATATAAGCACACTATAGAACTTTACATAACAACCAATTTTAAATAAATTAATAAGTGGTTAAGTCAAATTGGTTAAAAACTTGCTCCAAATAATTGAAGAATATAACATACTATCAGTCCCAAGGGATGTAAACAAACCAAAATTCGTTTGAGATTTAGTATTGCGAGTTCTATTTGAGTCAAGGAATCAATTGTTGTCAATCATTTATCTCGAAGTGCATAGGTGATAAAATATAGTTTCCATAAGACCCGATAATTGTTTTTTCATCAAATTAGAGAGAGAGAGAGAGAGAGAGAGAGAGAGAGAGAGAGAGAGAGAGAGAGAGAGAGAATGTGCTGTAACCCAATTTGCATGAAGAATAACATAACAGCAATTTTGATAAATACGTTCTCGGTTATTCATGGTTATCGCTTTCATAAAGACAATAATGTAGATCGCTTGATCGAACTCGTTTTGACATCACATTAAGATAACAACTGAACCTATTGAATAAACTTCAAGTTTCAATACCTGTCGGAAATTTGTGCTGACTGAAAAGTTCTATGGTACCTCTAGGCTTTAGGAGATAGTTTTCTTTACTGCTTTGTGTACTTCGCTTTACTATTTGTATATACCCAAAGTGTTAACATTGTACTTGCTTGATAGAATCTGAGAACCCCTATATTATTAAGCTATACCAAACACCTAATAATGGAATTTTATATCTAACAGTACTCTTTAGTATCTTTCTATATTCTGTTAAGTTTTAAAACTTATAAAACTGAATTAGGAAGTTCATCAAAGGAAGCATTTGCTGTTCTATCTCTGTGTATAACTATTAAAACGTTTCATACTTGCGGAAACCCCTTTGAGAAAGGCTTAAGTTGTAGTTTTAATTAAATTGGGTTCTAAAGCGGAATTATAATAGAGTACAAACTTTCTGTCAACCATTACATATAAGGTTTAGTACTGTTCAAGCAGTAGCTACGGAGTAGCATCTAGTAATATATTTAGGTACATGTTTTCTCGGCTATTTACCTCTAGGAAAACATTTTAGCAACTTAGTATTTCCATAATTAGTCTAACGTTTCTCTGATCATACGACTTAAAAAACTGATGCAGCGATTAAAGTCTAATTTAAGACTGGGAAAATTATCTCCATATTCTTCTCACGCAAACTTAGATCTGCCTACTTTATTTTTAATTGTGAAAGTGGTTTTGGTTCGAACTAAAGCAGTAAAGTATTTAATACCTATTTTAACGCCTATTCTCGTTGGTTAAGAAATAACACAGTTGACACCACTCAACCTGATGATGTACACGATCGTTCATTATCTTTCGAACTTTTTCTTGACTTAACTCACTCTATGGGTTGCTATTACCTACAATACCCTTATAAATTGAAATTCACATCGTTTAGATCCAACAAACCTTTTATATACTTTTTTTAAATATAGCTTTATATTTATTAAGCTAAATTTGCCACTCTTCAATGGAGGGGTCCATGCTCTTGCAGAGGGAGCATAGTATTACATAAGGATCTACTCTGCTCTGTATAATTTAGTTTACTTCAATTAGAAATATCTTCTATGTTCAATTCTTTACATTGTAACGTTGTTACTTTGTAGCAGCATTTGTAGGTTAGGTAAACCCAACTTCTTTGTTAACTTGCACTTTGCTCTTGAGACCATCCGTTCCTTAACCGCAACCCTGAAGAATTATGATACAGAAACTTACATGTGTAGGAATTAGTGGTAAACGTCAAGGTCGTAGCCGTAAGTTAATCGGAATCTTAGTGTTAGATAAACGCTCTGAGTTCCGCCTAAATTGTTAATAAATTCAGAAGGATTTCGCATAGGAGACTTTTGTTCTCATTGACTCTAGTTTGAAGCGATCAGTCACTGCTGACCCGCGCAGTGTAGTCGCGGTGTCCAAGTTGTTGCACCTCAAGTCTCTGCATCTTAATGTAAGATCGGAACGCTTCGCTAACCTAGTCTTAATATATTGCTTCTAACACTGACATGCACCCAATGCATAAATGTATTGCTTATATTATTTGTCAATTAGACATGTAAGCAAAGTCGAGTTTTTATTCTAGTCAGGAGTAAAGGTTAGAGTTAACCCAAGTGGGAATAGGTACCGGTCACTTGTTAAACCTAATCGGTCCTGTAGGTCCTTTTGCGACTGCTGTTACGTAGTACCCCTCGCTACGCAAAGCAAGTGCAACTTTGCATGGTTCTAACCTCTATTTTACCCCCAAGTAAGCCTTACGTAACAATATTTAACGATCGATCGTATGAAGACGAGCAGAAGATGCTAGAAGAGATTGATGACAATAGTGATAAACACGATATTTCTTATGAAGAAGAAGATATGCGCTCATTTTACATTTACTATTTTTAAAAAAATAAAACGACAAAGTGGGACAAATATGTGTCTAGAAAAAGCGTGAGAAGAAGATCAGTAAATATTATAAAGCATTTTTCGGAAGCTAAACGACAACAAAATATCTTAAATCTATCTCAGAAATTTGGTAATATTTTATTGACGTAAGTATACCGTGCACTACCGTGGAGTCCACTAGTAAGCATATTGATAGTGTTAAATACTGCAGGAACCGAGATGCTAAGCACTCTAACATTTCCGAAATTCTAGCACTTATCGGACTACTATATTTGGCAGGAATCCTACGATCAAGGCGTTTGATCGTCAACGAACTATGGAACACTCACGAGACTAGTGTACAGCTTTTCAGATTGACGATGAGGAAAACAAGCTTTTGTTTTTTTTCAAAATCTACGTTTTCGTGATTTAAATACCAAACTAAGGCGAAAAAATTGATAAATTTGCACCTACTAAGATACTTTTTTAATGCTTTTGTTTGTAGATGTGAAACTATTTACACGCCTTTTGAAAACCATCGATGAAAGATTAGAAGCACTCAGAGGCGAACTCTAATCTGCAACAATATATTGCGAGCATTCTAAATAAATATTGCCTAAAGATATTTGCCCTTTCTGATTCGAAAACGTTTCATACCATGAAATTGTAAGTTTATCTTGGGAAGCAACCTGGCGGATGCGCTGATGATAATTCTCTATCTGTTATCATCCAATGAATGCGCAAATGCATAAAGGGATCACACAAAAATGTAACGTGCGATAATTGGTTCGGGTTAATGTGTTTGGGCACTATAGGTAAAAACAAATAAAATTTAGCTTTATAATTTTCTTGAGCTACATGTAGACCTGTTGGCACTATAATGTTTGAATTTCAAAACCATATTACTGTAGTATGTTATTTACTGAAAAGGTATAAAAATGTGCTGATTGTCTACTCCATATCTCGACGATAACATAAAGTCACTAGAAAACCAGAAATGATTATGGACTACAATGCCTACAAAAGTGGAGATGACGTAAATAAATTATGTGCAAGCTATTATTGCAATGACAATACTAAAAGGTCGCCCATGTTAATTCTTTATTTCATTTTGAACGTATCTGTAATTAATTCTATGGTATTGTACAAGGAGTTTATAAAAGAACTCCTTGATTTAAAAAAATCATAATTAAAAAACAAAACCGGTAATAAACTTTCGGGTTTTGAACTTGAGTTCAGTATATTGTCAAAATGGTTTTGCTAATATTCGATCGCAGTACGTGGCCTTGGGGCGAGCGTGGGGGGTGAAGAGTGCTACTGGTTTCGCGGGCCGGCAGTCGCCACTCACCAGTCATGACTACGCCACAGCAAAAAGTTTAGTGTGTGATTTGGTTTATTCAATCGAGTTCAGTGATCACAGTTCAGCGTAATTATCGACGTGAATATGGTGGTGATGCACCTACTAACAAAACTATTTTGCAGTAGTATAATCACTTTTGGGAAACAGGTAGTGTCTTAAAAATTAAGCCAGCGGGTAGGCCTTCGCTGAACAGAATGTGGAACGGATCCGTACATCTTGTATTCGTAGCCCTAAAAAGTCATTGGCAAAGCGAAGTTTGAAGTTGGAGTACCAAAGTCTACTGTGTACAAAGTGATGCCAAAGAGGTTTAAACTAAATGGGTATAAGATTTCAACTTCTGCATGAAATCAAGCCCAATGGCAAAGTAAAAAGATTCGATTTAGAGTGTACATTTTGATCAAGATTGTGGAAAATGAGAACTTCTTAGTGAACCGACACAACTGTAGGATTTGGGGGTCCGAGTCACCGCATGAATTCATAGAACATCAGCTGATTATGGTTTAGACATGGTCAGAGCAACAAATGGTGCACATATAGAACTTTATTAGGTATCAAAAAAAAACTTGAAAAGATTCTCTTTAATACTATATAGGTTTAATAACTATTATTTTAACTTTACTGTGTACATATAAAACTGTAAATCAAGAAGTTCTTTTATAAACTCCCTGGATTTTATAAATGATATTGAAATACGTATAAGCACACGTCAGTATCTTCGAAAAATGTCGTCTTATCTAATTCAAAGTCACGTCAAATCAAGAATACAAATAACACAGCTTGCCAAAACCTATAAAAGACCGAATAAAAAAATTTACTGACGCAGAATAGCCAAGACCACCTGAGGAATGCGTCGCTGCCATAAAAGGGAGTTATGAAGGTATTTCATTCGCAAAAACCGACCAAGAAAAATGTTTTGTAAAAAATGTGGAAAGTTTGTGTGCGTGATCGCTCTCTGCATATATGTTTAGAGTGCTTCAAAAAAACCTGATTTCTAATAATCAAAATTATCACTTTTTGGTATAGAGTAATATGTTTTGCGTTTATAAGTCCCTAAAATTAGAAAGTATGATTTATCAAATGTTTATAATTGATTATCTTCTAAATACATAGTTATTCTTTCTTAGTTTAATGTTAAAGATATACTGCGGACTATGAAACCGCAGCGGGGATTTATGCTCAAATATTTTATGCGTATTCTAAAGGATTAAAAGTTTAACCTTATCAAATGTTACAAAGACGTTTCTACGTCTCTTACCATGCACCTTGTCCGTTTACTATTATTATCTATCAACAAACCTAGGTTAAATTAGTAGTCAAGTTCCGCAATTACGGACGTTTCAGCCACCTATAGAATGTCATTTTCTGCTAATTCATTTGCATACATTGCGTTTAGGGTTGCCTACCCAAACAAATTCTATGCACAACATTGTCTTTTCTTTTGATTTTCTGCTACTTGCTAGTTAGTTGTGCATCAAATATTTAAAAAAAGCATTAAAACAAAATTAAAGCGCAGAAACCACTTGTATGTGGCCTAGTGTTCATGTTACGGTTAAATTAATTAATAGATTATTACTAATAATAACCAGTCGTTATTAATAATGTCATGCGTTAACTTCGACAACCACAGATGGTGAAGGAAGTGGACGTTTAAGCAGTACTTTCAAGTACTTACCAGTGATAACTTCAAATTTAAGCGGCGACGGCAAAACGAGGAACTGTCAACCTTTAGCGGAACTCAAGCGTTAAAAATGTTATAGCATCATAGCTACGATCACATCAGCCTAGTTATAACTGTCACAGCACACAACACAAAATACTTGAAGGTTAATCGCGGTAAAACAATAGGTTATACTATATACACGACGAAGGGGAATTAACCTGCAAGCTACATCTTATGCTATAATTAAAGTTAATTTTAACTATAATTGCAAACGCAACGAATAAGATTTAAATAAGAAAATCAAAGTGGTTAATGTGAAAGAATGTGTCACATAAACCTCTAATTATTAATAATTCTTGCATATCTTCGGTAAATGTATTAATAACAAATTGAAAAATACTGTATATATTCCCAACCTTGCTTCAGTTAGTGTGTGGACTCTGTGCTTGGCTCTCTACATTTAGTGCGTTTTACACGCTTGAGCCGTTAGTTTTGTTTTTATGTTTTATAGTAGTTAATATTTATTTTAAGCTTAACTTAAGAATTTTACCCGCAAGTACAATGGGTAATTTAGAAGAAATGAAAACGCGATTTAATGACAAAATCAATATGTTATAAGCTAATAAGGAAAAATATGATCAGTTATTGACAAAAGATGAGTATTGCTTATTTCTGTCGAAAGTTAAAGGAACTCAAAAAAAGGGATGTGGCAAGACTACCGAGGAATATCAACTAGTAGCTAAATATAATATATAAGAACCGGAAGTGATGAAAAACTCATTCAGCCTGTTAAAATTGAAGAAGATCTAATTAAATACTACACATTTTTAGAGAAAAATTTTCAAATTATTTTCGAAATCTATTTGCAATCGGTCATGGTGGACGAGATAGAACGATAAAAGAAATTTAGGTAAAATATAAAAATATTACAGTAAAATTTATTCTGACGTATTTAAATCTTTATGAACCTTGTCAAAAAAAATACCTAAGAAAGAGTTTATTGTTCAGCCAACTAAAAGCAATCGTTTGCAAATCAAGATACCAGGTTGATCTGATTGACATGTAATTACAAGCAGACAACGATTATAAATTACTTACAAAAGTGGTAAAACTTAGAGTTTTCAAAATAAAACGAGCTGAAGAAATTGTTTACAATCTTCTGGATATATTCACAATTTTGAGAGCACCAGCCATGCCACACAGTGGCAGTTACAGAAAATTTGCAAACAAAACTATTAAAGAAATCTACGAAATATGGAACGAAGCCAAAACAGAGCATGGAAAACCGAGCCGCAGCCAATCACAAGGTTCGGTTGAGAGAATCAATTGAGATATAGAAAACAGACTAACCATCTGAATTAGAACAAATAATTTAACAGAATGAACAGAAGCAATCAAATTTGTCCAATTCATGAAGAATAAAGCATACCACTCTGAAATAAGCCGCAGCCCTAATGAAGCCGTGTTTGGTTGTAGGGCTAAAATTGGCTTGAAAACGCCTTTTATAGCAGATGTTTTGTCAGAAATTACTTCTGAGGAGGATTTTGAAGATATAATAGGAGAAGAATTTACTAGTGGTATCTAACTTAAAGGAACAAATACAAGAGAAGCGACTGAAACTGAGAATGAGAACAATACGAACAATTGCAATATGGAAATGGAAATACATAATTCGAGTGTAGATCTGCGGTTGATGAATGGTGGGTAGTCAAGTGCTGGATGGATTAAAAAATAATTCACAAAAAATTACGATTCTGCTTCCGTATCCGATCGAATATTTCAAAATATCCGAGAAGCTAGAAACGCTGCAAAACAGGCACTAGAAAAGCAAACTGTTAAAACGTTGAACCTTCGAAAACATAATTTTCAGTTGCAAAAACAGTAGAAAACGTTTGCATAACGCTTTCCAAAATAGATAGAGGTAAATCAAGTAGCCGGAATATTATAACTGTTATAATATCGATCGAAAATTAAGATCAATACCAACAAGGAGCTAAACGTGGACTTTTAAACCAACTATGTGCAAGAAATCAATTAAATATTTGCAAGAAAATTTTTGTATCAATTAACGAGATTCTAAATAACGAATAGGTGTGAAAGAATGTGCTCGTTTGAATTTAAATTTAGGTGGTCAGAGAATTCAATATAGCAATTGTAAATTCGATTGTAATTCAAATCCCTGCAAATGCAAGAAGCCAAAAATTAATTGTTTTTCCAAATGCCATAAACGTTCTTCCTGTAAAAATAAACAAAACATTTGAATAATTTTTTCTTATTGTTTTGTGATACGTAAAAGAGCACATCGCAACATTGTCTTCAACATTGCAAATTAAAAACAATGTTAACAACCAAGTTGCTATCCACATGTGCACTTGATTTTTTTGGTTTATTTAACATCGATTCGGTTATATTTATATCACTTATAATAGTCTTGTAATTAGTTTGTTTATATTAAGACCCCCCCTAGTAGTTTTCTGGATGAGAAAGTTTAACATGTCTAGCAATAGAGTTACTAATAATCGGCTGCAAGCTTGTTGATATGCGGATGTTAAACCTAGGCAGCTCCGTGGCGTAGTGGTATGTGTGTGACTACTACGCCCAAGGTCCCGGATTCGAATCCCGACACGGTCCGCTTGAAAAATGTTAGGCGAGCAATTTTCACCAAAATATACCCTCGTTCGAATGAGAGGTAAAATGGAGGTCTCATGTGTGAGTGTTGTCACGCATGTTAAAGATCCATTCCTTGCTGGAAGAGCAAGGGTTCGATAAAATTCCAAAGTTTTCCAGATATAAAAAGCTCGCTTCCTGGCCAATGTAGTACCTTCGGGTGGAGCATTGGAAATCACATGTAATGATGTTAAACCAGTTGCATCACTTTCTGAAAATATTATTTACAATAAAGGTCCTATTTTGGCCATATTTATCTAAAACAAAACTAATACGCTTTTAAAAATAAATAAAAAAACCTTTTATGGCGTAAATAACCGTGGTTACTGAAAGAAAAAGATTTATTTTTGTTTTTTTGTGGAAATATTAAAATTCTAGCGATCCAAACTCTCATATTACTTATGTATCTAAAAATGGTATTTGTTTATTATTTTCTAGTTTATATTTGAATCTTTTACTTTAAATTTTTGATTTTAGTTTCTTAAAAAAAAATTTCAAAAATATATTTAGAAGTTTTAAAAGCAGCAGAGATGTCATTCAATTATATTGACGGTATTTCAATCAGGAATATAGATAAATTTGTCTTCAAGCACGGTTAACAACATAAATTGGCAGTTCTAATATTTTGATAATGAATTGTTTGATGCGCAAAACCTATGCAACAAGATTGTCTACAAAAATATCCAAGAATATTTTCCTCTGAACAGGTTCAATGGATGTGATTAAATTATTTATAAGAAGCCTAAATTTAGAAATGAGGAACAATTTTTTATGTAATAACTCCGTCCTGTATTTTACGTATTTTATATTTACAACTAATGCCTTTAATCTTAGTGCGCCCTTGGTATGTGTTTAAGATCTATTTTTGTATACTTATATAATCGTTAACAAATCATTCCATACGATAATAAAATAAACAGGTTTAGTGTTGACACGTGTCTAATATGTATTTTGTTGAATTGCATCAGCTCGTTTTTAAATATTTTTAATTATGTTAATAAGATAGACCTTTCCTGGCTGTTATGGTACTTAAAACTAAAGATGTATTTTCTATTACTAATAGGTTAATAATATGATACATGAAAATTATTATTTTATCGTACCCTCTTCTTTTGCCTGGCTGACTCAACCGAAATTATGCTGTAGAATTTACGAAAAATATATAAAACAGAAATCTCAAGAAACATGGATGTATTCAAAAACACTTTTTTTTTATACAAAAGAATCTCTTACATTTATAAAACAGTTTACAGCTTAAGCTTATGCAGAGAATTATTTCTACTGATTATAAAACCCCTACCTAATAGTTGTTAACAATTACAGAACTCAAACTTCTCTGTGAGTTACAAAAATTCACTTTAATTTGGCTGTGAATAATTTACGTATCTTTGCTGTGCTCCACACATTTGCTTTCAACAATTTTATTCTTGTTTCTATGTTTGTTGTCTATGTCTTCGAACATAGCCGCTTCTATTTCTTGTTAGATGCAGTTCGCTTCCCCTTCTATTGTTTACAAATGTATAGTCTATTTCCCAATATTCAGTGATGTGAAGGAGATTAAGCAGCTTGCGGCTACCAAGACCCCCAGCACTTTAACATTTCCCGAATTAATAGTTTTCCAATATATCCTTTCGCACAATCAACATTAGTTTAAAATATTTCAAAACCAACACCTGTAGTTTATAATAATCTTCAGATTTAAGTGCAATTATTTTTTTCGTCATTAGGTTTTCTGTTTTGAAACTAGTTGGATGCGTACCTTTACTTATTTTTATTCTGAGCTAGCCTACACTGTTCCCTGAAATTCCCACAGCCTCGATACAGCTCGGTTCCCTTCTGTTGTTTTCTAATTGTATGCCCTGTTTCACCAATATTTAGTGGTATGTCCAACGGCTTTAAGAGCTTCTGCCTGCACCTTATCTGTATACGGCGCTTTACCATTTTTCAGACTTTTTAATGCTAATTCAAGCTCATTTCTAGGTATAGGATATCTTAAGTCATTACTTTCAATGTCTGATTCTAATGCTTTTAGTTCCTCTCCTGCATATAAATTCTCTATTTATTCTAGCCATCTTACCATTTTCTCTGCATTTTCTACAAAACTGATAAAATAACGCGTTTTTGAAGCTCAGCTATATTACAGATGTCGTACGAGATAGATAGCAAGAGATGGTTCCAATGCATTAAGAATGGATACGAAAACCTTATGACCGCAATAACTTTTAACTGGCAGCTAATTAAAGATAACAAAGCATAAAATCGCGGTAAAAATAAGTTATGAAGCATAATCATTTTAAAGAGTACAACGAAGATTTATCGCTTCAATATAAATAACCTTGACACAAGGTTATACGCTAATTTTATTGTACTAGAAATGAATGTACCTGGCTTACTGATATTTATAGTCCTGAAAATAGAAATTTGAAAACGAACCAGGAATTTTTCAATGTAGTTAATTCCAATGGACACGATAATTTTATAAACAAGGACAGATAGCTGTAAAGAAGAATTTAGCAATCTAAACTGCAAATACAAATTTGTCTCAAACCCAGTAACTCAATTGGTATATTATTAATTAGATTAAGCTAAAATAAGCTGTATTTTGCGTATTTGCCAATGGATAATTTATTCTAGCAATTTGACTCTTACAAAATTTTCTGTCTAGTGTCGTGTGTCAACTACACTGACAGAAGGGGTCATTCAAGGGCATGTAAATTGTTCAAAGAATCAAAAAAATTTTTTGTGACTTACAGATAAAATAGTTTGGGGTTTTTGATTATGAACAAGGATTAGGTGAAGATTATTTTAATACGTAAGCAGTAATAAGATAATTTTTCTTTCTAACCTTAAACGGTAAATTGTATTTACAAGCGTTGTATATATATATATATATATATATATTTGCGTGTGTAAAGAGATTATTTAGATGATGTGTGTAAAAGAAAGAAGTTTTTGAATGTATAGAGGATTGTTTATAATTGTTTTTTTAGATTATTTTTTTTATTTCGTTTTCGCAAACTCCATGGCATATTTGTCGAATATCTACAACATTCTTTTGTGACTCCCAACGTCAGGGTAGTCTATTCACAGCAATATATATATATATATATATATATATATATTGATGTGGATTTAAAGGGTAAATAGGTGTAGACAATGAAATTTTAGCAACTGTGTATATAGAAATAAGAGCAAATTATTTACGCGCCAAATTAATTTAATTCATATAGTGAAAACGGACTAGTATTAAGGTATTTTCATATTTAAATTGGAATGTTAGAACTACATAAATGAAGAAAAGCTTTAGTACATAAAAGCTCAAGGATGCGCATACTTAATTATAATTTCTTTTAATCAAACGCATGAACGCAAAAAGGGAGCGTGTTTGCATAAAAAAATCAATAATTTCTAACGCAAATGTATTCGTTTTAAAAGCCAACGTTCATTTACACAGATACTACGCAAGGTAAAATCTAGTAATTGTTATTTTCAAACGGTCGATAATTTCAAGAAACACCTGCTTGTTAAATGTTACGTTCAGAGAATATAAAATTTAATATAAAATTCCATAGAAATTGTTTTCAACGGTCAATTTGTATAAGCAACTACAATAACAAATATCTTAAGGAGTGAGTGGAATGAACAATCGATAATATACAACAGATAAAGCAAGCGTTGGATGGAAGTCACGTAGGATATACACGTTGATTTGGTGAAGGACGTCTACAATATCGATTTTCTGTAACTAGAGGGGTTCTGAAAGGAGATAACAAACATTCATAGAACAGAAATGGATAGCGGATAGGTGGAGCATTGTCACGACAGGAAATTATACCATTGGTTGATAGCCAGCAGTTTTTGAAAAGAGCTCATACGGTAAGGTATGAAACGAATTGTATGTAAACAGCACGACGGACGGGAGAAAATTTTCAGAATTTAGAGTCGGTTACGTTCAAAATTTTAAGAAACCGCTTTGAAAACAAGCTTTTTTCTTGAAACGGGTTCCACTAGGGGGATTGGAGAATAATATAGATACCCGGGCGAAGATATTAAAGTTCTCTCTTTTCCTTTCATCGAGTTCTGAATACGGGTTCAGTTCTACATCATATTAGTAAAAGCTTTCGGTTAAAATTTGTGTGTGTAGTAAAGTTACATTTAACATCTTATTTGAAATTATAAAAGCTGTAGTAGCGTACTTCAAGTTATACAAGTGATTGCATGAGTTAGTGCTTATTTAAATAAAAGGTCCCGCTACTACGACAAAATTATTATACGGATGGATGATAACTGGGGTAAGCAGAACTGGAAAGCAATTTGTATGCGTGAAGTATCTGGTATGGAATGTTATTGTTGAAACGAAGCTAGTATCTTGGGAGAAGTACAATAGTGGTAGCGGAGATATTAGATGGTGGGGATTGGTGGATCCTGGCATCAGCGTAGTAGATGGACACAACGACGAGGAGTTTCTGGTAGCCATCTTCAGCGGTAACAAAGAGTGAAGGAGTCTCCAGGTAATAAATTTGAAATTTCTGTTTTATATAAACTTTGTGGATATTTTTGTGTTTGGGTGGTTGACTTATTGGTGGCGTATTTATTGTTTTAAAAACTTGTTTAAAAAAATACATATGCAGGACAATTTAATAATTTTGTGTATTGAAAAAGGGTTTATTGAAGGTATATAAAAATTTATTAAGGTCATAAATTGTGGTTGTAAAGAGTAAACGGGTCTGTAAATTTGTTTTCAATAATGCAAGGTTTAAAAAGCATTAAAAAAAACTGGGTTATAATGAGCACACAATACACCAGTGTAAAGTCAAATTAATGTTACATTGTGGGGCCCATCTACTCATATCTACTCGAATTTGTTTAAAATCGAGGACTTTAAAACATTCAATAAATTTAGCTGGTAATAATTGTACCAAACTGTTTGTACTCATGTGTAAATATTTTATCTGCTGATATGTGTAAATAAAAGGTTGTATGTTTGTTGTATTAATTTGGTAATTCCATTTGATGAGTGAGAGGTATGTACGTAAGAATAGGTATTCAAGAAGAGGCCGATTGCTGAGCTAGCCAGGAGCAAAAAAATTCGAAGGCGTCCAAAATAAAGAGGTAAGAATTTTTTTAATTTTTTTTTTAATTATATGTTGGTCCAGGAGTGGGCACGAATTTAACTGAGGTTCCACGACAATATATATATATATATATATATATATATATATATATATACAGGGTGAGTTTTTAGTGTGGCAACGGTCAATAACTCTGTTATTATAAAAGCTACGTAAACCAAATTTGGAGGCATATTAGGTATACCTAAAGTGCACACTTTAAAAATATTTGGAAGCATACAAGGTGTTTCATAATTACAGGGCATAATAAACTTATATTTTTTTAAATGGAACACCCCATATATTATTACATTTTTGAAAAGCCCATAAAAAGAGCTTTAATTTGATATCAAATTGTATTTGTCTATTCCTTTTAGTTTTTGAGATATTCAACTGTTTTTAGAAAAAATGACCCTGATTAGATACATTGCCACTGCACTAATACACAACTTATGTAAATTTTCAAGATGCAGAAAATTTTACCATATACCATAGTATATTTGTAAATATCACTTTTTTGAAATTTCTTCTTCACAGTATACAGGGTGTGTCAGGTTTCGCAAAATGCAATTTAAAAAATTTTTTTAAAATGGCACCCTACCAATTTTATTGCTAGAATGGATAGCTCATTAAGTGTCCTTTCATTTTTGTTAAGCATTTCCTATACATAAATCCATTACTTTTTGAGATATTTTTGATTTTCTTCAAATTTTATGAATGTTTTTAATTTACATAACTAAAAATAACTTACTATTGGAGAATATTATAAAACAATTAATACATTTTGATTAACAATCAACTACAGTTATTCAATAACAATTTTCACTAAAGATATAACAACCTACAATTATACGCTATTAACAGAATTCTGCCAGATCAACAATATGCATTTTATAGAAAATGTTCAAACAGGAAATCAGGCAGGCTTTGAAAAAAATAACATTTACAATCAAAATGTCATTTAGGTTTATTAATTGTAGTGTGTTGTCATTTAACACATTATCAGTTCTGTTTTAAATGTAATCTTTTAAGGAGTTTTCAAAATAAATTTTACAGTGGAAGAACAAATAAATATGATTTGGGTATTGGGAGCAAGTTTAAAAAATTTCCTACTTGCATCAAGAATATACCAAGAGAGATATCCTGTTAAATGACAACACACTACAATTAATAAACCTAAATGACATTTTGATTGTAAATGTTATTTTTTTCAAAGCCTGCCTGATTTCCTGTTTGAAGATTTTCTATAAAATGCATATTGTTGATCTGGCAGAATTCTGTTAATAGCGTATAATTGTAGGTTGTTATATCTTTAGTGAAAATTGTTATTGAATAACTGTAGTTGATTGTTAATCAAAATGTATTAATTGTTTTATAATATTCTCCAATAGTAAGTTATTTTTAGTTATGTAAATTAAAAACATTCATAAAATTTGAAGAAAATCAAAAATATCTCAAAAAGTAATGGATTTATGTATAGGAAATGCTTAACAAAAATGAAAGGACACTTAATGAGCTATCCATTCTAGCAATAAAATTGGTAGGGTGCCATTTTAAAAAAATTTTTTAAATTGCATTTTGCGAAACCTGACACACCCTGTATACTGTGAAGAAGAAATTTCAAAAAAGTGATATTTACAAATATACTATGGTATATGGTAAAATTTTCTGCATCTTGAAAATTAACATAAGTTGTGTATTAGTGCAGTGGCAATGTATCTAATCGGGGTCATTTTTTCTAAAAACAGTTGAATATCTCAAAAACTAAAAGGAATAGACAGATACAATTTGATATCAAATTAAAGCTCTTTTTATGGGCTTTTCAATAATGTAATAATATATAGGGTGTTCCGTTTAAAAAAATATAAATTTAATATGCCCTGGAATTATGAAACACCCTGTATACTTTCAAATATTTTTAAAATGTGCACTTTAGGCATGCCTACTACGCCTCCAAATTTGGTTTACGTAGCTTTTATAATAACGGAGTTATCGACCGTTGCCACACTAAAAACTCACCCTGTATATATATTGCAGTGTATCCTATGGAATCGGCTCGCTAATTCGAACCCCTCACTTTAGGCGTTATAAAATTTACAGTGGATCCTAGGGAATTGGCTCGCTAATTCGTGCCTCTCACTTTGGGCGTCATAATTATTTATAAAAATGATCAACCCGTTTACTTTAATTGCACCTACTTGGGCTTTTATAATACTGAAAATAATATTCGACGCACTGCACTATCACCCGGTTTTTAAGCTAGGATGTCTTCTCAATAATATTCAATGTAAGCGGAGTAAATCAGAAAAATAAGATCAAATAAGAGAGTTTTGCCACCTCCGGCAACGCTAATTTAAGCTCAAAACCCCCCTTTTGTTACGTAATTTTACTCTGTCTTCTTGAAACTCTAGCAACCGCTACACAATTCCACAAAATTTGCTTGTACAAACAAATAACGAACTTTAAAAAACCAAGAATTTCACCACTCCAACGATACTTTACTCTGAAAAACCAATTAAACTAGCCAACCATCCATATTTTCCATGAAAACCGTCCATCTACTATTCCTTCTAACAAATCCAAAGCACGCCTTTTATGTAATCATCTATATTCTTATTGCTATCACGCTCTAATACCCACCTTTTCTTGTCTTTATCTTGTTTTCCTTCTTACAAAGTAGACGTTATTTCCAGCCTACTGCTATCTTTATCTACCGCATATTTTCCGTCCTTTTGATAGGCCTACTATTGCCATGTCGTCTACGGATGGTGCCCTTCCTACACGTAAGCCTTGATAAATTAATAACGTTCACAAACATGTTGCATCTCCGTCCCGGTTATTTATTGTCTAAAGTACAATCTTCTGTCACGCGCTTAAAACTGTTTGTCATTTAGCCACCTGCTATATTTTCCATCTTCCTCTGTCACTTTATAACGATTCTCTGTTCCTTAATTTTATTGATTTGTTTGCAGAATAGTCCTCTGTTTGTTAACCTTGTATCTTTCCGTTGGAATGTTTTCCTAACGTATTCTAGTTTTCACCAGAATTGCTTATCTCCCTTAACCTTTATTCTCTGAACTCCTTGGCTTATTTTAACTTGTTTCGCTGTCTCAAACATTGTAGCATTCTACGAATTTAATAAATATACATTACTAAATTACTGATTTTCACCTTGCAGAGCTTTAATACTAAAAATTTTGCACGCAATTTTCAACCTTGCAATAAATTAACGAATGCAAATTATTGATTTGAACCTACATATTACACTGTCCCTTTTTACACCAATTTAATTAATTTGAAGCGTTATAAAAAAATTCTAGTTTTCTATATACAGGGTGCTTACATAAATACATACTTGACCTATTTACACCTGGTTAGCCTTACCCATCACAGTAATATATATATATATATATATATATATATATATATATATATACAGGGTGCCCTATTTCTTACACGTTGTATGGGTAACTCTGTTATTTGTGACATTAGAGAAAAGGTTAAATGGCAAAACTAGTGCAGTTTTTAATGCCGAGTTCAGCCATAAAGAGATAATTAACATACAGGGTGTAGCAAAAGCGTTATACCAAAATAACGAAATTTTGATCTTTTTTGTTTTGCTTCGTGGCTCATTTATTGTGATAGATACAGTAAAACGTTGTAGATCTTTTTACATTATTTTAAAAGGAGAATAAGATAAACTTATTTGTTTTACATGGCCTTGGTCATGTTCGAGTAAATAAGTGAGGTTATGTTTTTAAATGGAAACCATCATTGGCGGTAGCTCTGATAGAAAGGCATTTTTTCCTTTTCAGTGATGTACTACAGTGTACATGTTCAACATAAAAATTTTGAAAAAATTTTGTTTTATGAAATACGAAACTTTGTATTAAATAATATGTGAATATTTGAACTGATTTTAAGAATCAAGTAGCCATATGACACATAACAATAGATTTCACTTGTTTAAATAACAGAAATTAGATAGTACTGTTATTTTGTGTTTATACGTACATTATTTTCTTTTAAGAGATAGAATGTCCTACACAAATTAAGAAAATAATGACATGCTCTTTTGCTACTATTCTTCGAATCGTAACACACGTGCAGCAGCGGATTTGTACTTTGAAAGATACATGGAAAGTAAGCAACCACACTGTCGGATATTTAGCAAACTTGAAAATAATCTTAAGGCATATGGTGCATTTACCAAACCTAAATTTTTACGAAAATGTTGAAACGAATGTGTTGGCGTTTGTTAACTATAAACCAGAATCTTCTACTGCCGAAATTGCAAACCACTGTGCAACTTCTAAGGAAACTGTGAAGTGTACTCTGAAAAGTCGGAAATATCATCCCTATCACTATTCTATTTCCAATATATTGTATCCAATGGATAATCAAAGACGGATAGCATTTTGTCGTTGGTACCTTAATAAATGTGAAGAGGATTCATATTTTTGGAAAACCATTATATTTACTCACGAGACTAAATTTACAAATAACGGAATATTTAATCGGTATAACAAAGTATTTTATTCTCAAGAAAATCCTAAATTGTGCGTGAATCCAGAGATCAACATCAATTTGGTATTAATTGTTGGTGTGGAATATTTTGTGGAAAAATTATTGGACTTTTTTTATAACGACAATTTCACCGCTGCAAATTACTTAAATTTCTTAAAACACCAACTGGAAGAATATTTGGATGAATTACCTATCAACATCCATTACAGACCAAAGTATTTCCAACACGATGGTGCCCTGCACACAGTGGTACATCAGTGAAGCAATATTTAACTGATTGTTTTGAGCACGTGATTGGTAACAAAATGGAAATTGATTAGTCTGCTCATTCACCACAACTTACGCCATTAGATTTTTATTTGTGGAGTGATTTAAAAATAAAGTGTATTCTACTACTCCTCAAACGCCTGAGGATTTAATAGCTAGAATCCAAACAACAATTGCAAGCAATGATGCACGCACAATAGAAAAAGCACTTCGTAATGTTAAAAAACTATGTGAGCTTGTGCCTTCAATAAAATGGTGGGCACTTCGAACACACTTTGAAGTGATGTTATATTTAATATTTTTAACATAATTTGTTTTTGATATTTTTGTTACGTCATGCAAAAGTATTTTATTATTTAATACCAAGTTTCGTATTTCATAAAAACAAAATTCTTTCAAAAATTTTTATGTTGAACATGTGCACTGCAGTACATCACTGAAAAGAAAAAAAAATGTCTGTCTATCAGAACTACCGCCAATTATGGTTTCTATTTAAAAAAACATAACCTCACTTATTTACTCGAACATGACCAAAGCCATGTAAAAATAAATAAGTTTATCTTATTCTCCTTTTAAAATAATGTAAAAAAGATCTACAACGTTTTACTGTATCTATCACAATAAATGAACCACGAAGCAAAACAAAAAAGATCAAAATTTCGTTAATTTGGTATAACGCTTTTGCCATACCCTGTATATTAATTATCTCTTCATGGCTGAACTCAGTATTAAAAACTGCACTAGTTTCCCCATTTGACCTATTCTCTAATATCACAAATAACAGAGTTACCCATACAACGTGTAAGAAATAGGGCACCCTGTATATATATATATATATATATATATATATATATATATAATATATATTGTTGTGGATTCAAAGGTTTAAATCAGTGGTAAACAATAAAATTTCAACCGCCCTGTATATAGAAAAGAACGATTTATTTACGCGAGTTAAAGTTCGGGCCTTTGGAGCTGGTTTTTTAAAAAAACTTCGACACTTTAACAAATTTAATTTAATATAATTTGTACATAGTAACTATATAAAAAATTAATTGTACTGGTGAGTAGCCTAGGTAGACAACAATGCAAAAGCTGTAAACTCAAGACTGACTCGGTTGAGTAGCTCAAACAACGAAGTATGGAGTTCGAAGACTGACTGCCGGGCATTGAGCTCCCGGGCCTTTTATAATAACCTGCCCCTCACACGGCTTGTGGGAACTTGCAGATCTCATGTCTGCTTTACACTTTGTTACAATGTATCAATCTTAATTCTAAGTAATTGCGGTCTGTTGACCGCCTGTGACCTGCCACCTGCAGTATCACTGCCCTCACGGATGCAAAGTTGCATGTCCGTTCTCATGAACTGTCGATAACCTCTCTGGGTTATCCTTGTGTTACAATGTTGCATTGAACTTATACTTTTACTTAATAATTTCTAATAATTCCTATTAGATTCAATATATCAATATATATAGGCAATTGGAGGATACATAACTCCTCTCACCGTAAATGAAAAATTAAGGTTTTTCTTAATTTTTAAATACATAAAATACATTATTCAAATTCATTTAAAATTCATTGTTTCTAAGGGTATACTTATTGTTTCCTTTTTTCTCTTTGTTTCCTTAAATCTAGAACTGTTTCCTTCATTCTTATATCTAAGGTACATTTAGTAAAATACATATATAATTACAAAAATTATTAAAATGATTAATACAATTGTCCAAACACTTATATTATTATAATGTAACTTTGGCGTTTTGAGTTCACTTAGTTGTTCTTTATAACTTTCCACTAATTTCACGGCGTGGTTGAGATCGTCTAAGTCTAGATGCTCTAGCTTCATAGGTTTCTTGATTAATTCTTCGTCTTCTTGTTGTATCTTGAACTGTAGTTCCGGTAGGTTTGCAAGTTTCTTTGTTGCTATGGGATCTTGATAAACTCTGATTACTTCTTCTTTCAATTTCACATAACAATCTTCTTTGAGGGTAATTAGTTTGCTTCCGATTAATGCTTGGTTATTTTCATCTTGGTTGTAGTGGATGGTTGCTATTACTTCTGTTGGGAAAATGGCTATCCATTTGTTATCTGTAACTTTCTGAATTTTCATATTAGTTATTTGCACTTGTTTGATTTCACAGTTTTCGTAATGATTTGAGAATTTTAATAGTTGTACTTCACAAGGGCTGTCTTCTTGAATGGTTGTTGTCGTCATCGATTGACATAAATATTGGTTTGGTGTTACTTCAGTACATTTTTCGTTTGTATAACCATATCTCAGTTCATTTAGGGATAGGAATTTGGTTTTGGGTATGATTACTTGGTATGTGCTAGTAACTTTCGTTGGAAAAGCAAATAAATGATAGTATTGATAATTGTTACTTTCTACTATCGGGATTTCTATTAAAAATATTATTTCGTTATTCTTAATGTAGCCTTTTACTATAGCTATCTTTTCAAATATTAGAATGTTCGATTCTGTTACATCAAAAGGTAATTTACTGTTAATTATAAATGATCTAATTCTTATTAATTCGTTTAATAAGTCGGTTGGTTCAATAATGCTAGAGTGTAAGGTATTTAATTTTTCAAATGTTAATTGGGTTTTGCATACTGCCTAATTTAATTGGTAGTATACCGGGGTTGTTTTTTATATCTTCTATTATTACTTGGTTGTCCGATCTACCTGGGCGGAGGTTGACGGTAAGGGTGATGACTGTCCATCTGAAATTACAGGGTGTCTTAGGTTTTTCAAATGAATGTACTTTGTTATTTTACCGTTGTCTACTACTGCTATGTTTTTATCTGATATTTTCTTAATTTTAAATGGTCCTAAATTTCTGGGTGCTGTTTTATGTCGCTTGCTTTGAAAGTTTTTCTCATACACGGTTTGTCCTATTGAAAATTTATTTGAGTCGGTATTTTTATTTGGGGTTGTGGTGATACGTTCTTTATCGTTCTCTAATTTGTCTTTTACCTTGTCATAAGTTATTTTTAGTTTCTGTTTGTGGTCTTTCGCATATTGTTGATATACTTCCTTGTTGTAGTGTATGTCATAGGGATTTCGTGAATCTGAATGTCCTAAGGTTAATTCTAAGGGTGTAAAATTTGTTGATGAGTGAATAGTGTTATTATAGGCGATTAGTGCGTATGACATTAAATTGGTTATATGTTCCTTTTTATAATTTATTCTTAATAATCGAATTTGTTCTAACAGGGTTAAATGTAGTCGTTCAATTAGTCCGTTTGATTCAGGGTGGTTTTCCGTTATGAAATGAATTTTTATTTTGTGGAGTTCTAAAGTGTTTTGTATTGTCTCGTTTTTAAATTCGCTACCATTGTCTAGAGTTATTGATTCGGGTGTTCCGTAAAATGTGAAATATTGTAAAAATCCTTGGGTCACGTCAATGCTATTTTTGAATGTGATTGGTATTGCTTGGCCTATTTTTGTAAATGCGTCTACAATTGTTAGATAGTTTTGCGCTTCTACTACTAGAGTATCGGCATGTAGTTTTTGAAATGGTTTGTCGGGTGTTTTGGTTAACATTAAGGGTATCTTTGGGGGTTTCCTATCGTATTTCGCTTTGTCACATAATTCGCATTGGTTAATGAAATCTGTGGTCAAGTCCTTCATGTCTTTAAAATAATAACGTCTTATGAGTTGTTTTATTGTTTCGTTAATTCCACGATGGTTGGTTTTTCCTTCGTGTTGATTTCTAATTACATTGTTTATTTCGTCAGGGTCGTCTAGTGTTATTAGTTTTCTAGTACATCTGATGAGTTCAGGGCCAGAGTTATTGAATAATTTAATGTATAATTCTGAAAATCTTTGGTATAAATGTTCGGTGTTGAAATAAAAATAAAATCGTTTTTTCTCGGGGGTGTATTCTTTTGAAATTTTAATTATTTGTTCCTCGTTGTCATCTTTTGTTGTTTGAATTTGGTATATCTTTTTGTTATCTACTTTTGTATATTTTACTGGATTGGGGTTATTTAAAACTTCTGTTATTATAAATTGGTTAGGTTTCATATCGATTGCTTCGTTTAAAATTTTAATCGCGTTTTTTGGTTCTTCGTTTTGTGTCGAATGTATTGTGCCGATCTCGTCTGGATCTTCCCTTATTTCTGCTTCGTCTACGTTTCCTATAATGGATTCAGTTTCTAATGCATTGAGTTGGATTCTACTTAAAGCGTCTGCGTTGTTGTTATAAATTCCTTTTTTGTATATAATTTCGTAATCGTATTCTTCGAGTCTGATTCTCCATCGTTGTAATTTTGAATTCGGTTCTTTCAGTTTGCATAACCATACTAGTGGTCTATGATCGGTGTATATGTAAAATTTTCTTCCGTATAAATAAGGTCTAAAATATTTTGTTGCCCAAATTATGGCTAATAATTCTTTTTCTATGGTATTATATTTTTGTTCGGTTTCATTCAGGGTTCTGGATGCGTAGCTGATGGGTTTATCGCTACCTACTTTTCCTTGGCTCAATACTGCGCCTAATGCTACATTCGATGCGTCTGTCGTCAGTATAAATGGTTTTGTAAAGTCTGGGTATTCTAATACAGGGTGATTCGTTAATATGTTTTTAATTTTGTCTACGGCTTTAATAAATTCCGGGGTGTGTTCAATTTTGTTTCCCTTTTTTAAACATTTTGTCAGGGGTTTGGTTATCTGAGCGTAACCTTTAATGAATTTGCGGTAGTAACCACTAAGTCCTAGAAATCCTTTAATTTCTTTGGTTGTCTTTGGTAATGGGTAATTTAGAACTGCATTTGTTTTGTCTGGATTTGGCATTACTCCTTGGGGTGTTATTACATGTCCTAAAAATGATACTTCTTTTTGTAAAAATTCACTTTTGTCTAATTGTACTTTAAAATGTGCTTGTCTAAGTCTTTCGAATACTTCTTTGAATTTTTCTATGTGTTCTACCAATGATGTAGAATAAACTATGATGTCGTCAAGGTATACAAGGCATTTTTCATTGTGTATTCCTCGTAGTATATTGTCCATGACTCTCTGGAAAGTAGCGGGTGCGTTCTTTAATCCAAATGGCATTCGTTTGTATTCGTAATGTCCTCTAGGTGTGCTGAAGGCTGTTTTTGATATGTCCTTTTCTTCCATCTCTACCTGATGGTATCCTGATGCTTGGTCTAATGTTGTAAAATATTGACATTTGCCTAATTTGTCTAAAATTTCGGTTATATTTGGTAGTGGATATTTGTCATCTACCGTTTTTTCATTTAACTTTCTATAATCTATTACCATTCTGTACTTTCTCTTTCCGGTTGCGTCTAATTTCTTAGGTACTATTAACACGGGGCTGCTCCATGGTGAATTGGAGTGCTGGATTATGTCTTGGTCTAATAAGTCTGCTACTTGTCTGTCAGCTTCTTCTTGGCTTGCATGAGGTAGTCTATATGCTTTTGTAAAGATTGGTTTGTCGTCTGTTAACTCGATATTATGTTTTACTGTGTTGGTGAATGTTAATGGTATTCCTTCGCAATGGAATATGTCTCGGTATTCAAAACATAAGTTTTTAATTGCTCTTTCTTCTTCTTGATTGATATCGGTATTGAAGCGGATGTTAGTTAAATTTTCTCTTAACATTTCGTCATGTTCTATTGGGTTGTAATCGTTTTCTAAATTTTCGTCTATTTCCATTTCGTTAAAATTTAGTTCTTCTACGTTAATTGGGTCTGTCAGTGATAATTCTACGGGATAGTCGTTTGAATTTAATATTGTTGTGGTTGCATAATTATCTTTTATTTGTACTAAGGCAGTTAGGGTTTCTACTCCTTGTTCAAATGCCATATGATTTATTATTCCTAAATTTTTGTTAGATTTTACTGGGATTTTTATTTTTCTTTCCGTTCGGGGTTCTATAGTGTATTTTTGTTCAATTTGTGTGTTTTGAAATTTAATTGGGATTTTTCCGTATTTTGTCCTTAGTAAGCGATTTTTAATGTCAATGTTGGCTCCTAATTTTCTTAGAAGGTCCATTCCGATTAATCCGTCATATTTGTCGTTAAATTCGAATACACAAAATTTATGTTTCATTTTAACATTAAATGTTCTCGGTAAAGGGTATATTTGCTATGAATTGATGTAGTGTTGTTTGATGGGCTGTTTTAATTTTAAATGGTTCTCTTTCTACATAATCTAAATAATGTTTTTGTACGGTTCTGGGGCTAATTAATGTTTTAGAGGATCCAGTGTCGATTAATAGTTTGAATTTGGCGTGGGGTATTTCTATGTATGGTAATACTAAGTGATTTATGTTATTTAAGTTTATTAAGTTTGGTCGGTTATGAATTGGTCCATTTGAAAATTTGAGTTCGAGTTTTCTTCGTCGTACTCGTCGTAAGTTTCGTATTGTTCGTCACGTTCGTAAGTGTCTGCATGGTTTGATTCATTGTTCGCAGGTGTCTCAATGTAATTATTCTGGTCACTGTCAAATTTTTCTATTTCTTGATGGAATAATTCTTCCGATGTAAAATTACGTTTCTGATGAGGGTTTGGTCGGATACGTGTTATCTTTGTATGTTGTCTGGTGTTACCAGATGAGGTATCCATTGGCGTTGGTTTATAATAATTATTAGGGTTGTTATGATTATTAGTCATTGGTGTATTTCTATTAGGGTTTGCGTTGAATGCTGGTTTTTGTTGGTTTAAGTTTTGATTAAATCTTGGTTGGAATGCGGGTTTCGTAAAAGTTGGGTTGAATGTTGGTCTTGAAAAATTTTTATATTGATTATTAAAATTTGTATTGTTAAAACTTGGGTTGTTACTTCGCGGTTGACTTGTTTGTGCGTTAAAGGGTGTGAATTTTTGTTGAGGGATTGTTTGTCTTGTAGCTTGTATAGTTTTTATTGGTGAATAGCTTTTATTCGCGTTGGGGTTGTATAGTCTGTTGCGGTAATACATTACATTTTCTTCTTCTATTACTAGGCTCATAGCTTCTTCTAGATTTTGGGGTCGTTGGAATCTGATTTTATCCGATAGTCGTTCTGGTAAAGCGTTTATGTATGTGTCTAGTGCCATTTCGTCATACATTTTTGTTTTTAAATGTCTAACGTTTTGATCGGGTTCTTCGATTTTTAATTTTGTTAAAATTAAACTTCTTACGTCTTGGTATTTCATTCCGAATTGGTAGGGGGATTGGTTGTGTTCCATTCTAAGGTTTATTAGGTCTCGTACCAGGCATTTTATGTTACGTTGGTCTCCAAAATATGCAATTATTAGCTGTTTAAACTGTTCCCATTCCTGTAAATCGTCCCTACTGGCGATTAAGGTTAGTGCCCTTCCGGTTAGTTTACTTATTACCAAGCGTATAAGCAATGAATTTCTTTGGTCATCTCCGGGTTTGTAGAAGGTTTTTAGGAGCATTTCAGATGCTCCAATGAAATTTGAGAGATGGGCTTCCGTGCTATCAAATGTCTGTATTGTCTCCAAATAGAGTCGCATTTCTGTGCTACTCATGTTGGTTAAGGGTTGTTTTCGATTTTGGGAAATTTTTAAAAATTTTTTTTTTTGAATTAAGTTTTATTTCGCTATTTGTATTGTTATTTTCGCTTCGGATTTACTAATTTTCCGTTTGGGTTGTAAAATTTCAAATTTTGTAGAAATTGGGGTTGATTTTCTATTTGTAACGTTAATTATGCTTGAGATGTATTAATTTTTCTTTTGGATTAAATAATTTAGAATTTTGTAAAAATTGGGGTTGGTTTTGCTTTTTGTGACGTTAATTTTGCTTTGGTTTCATTAATTTTCCTTTTAGATTGAATAATTTTGAATTTTGTAAAAATTGGGGTTGGTTTTGCTATTTGTGATGTTAACTTTGCTTTTGGTTTTATTAATTTTCCTTTTAGATTAAATAATTTTGAATTTTGTAGAGCTTGAGATTTACTTTGCTATTTTTCAGCGTTATTTTTGGTCAGGATTTGTTAATTTTCAGTTTAGATTGGGTAAGTAAAAAATTTGGAAAAAATTGAGATTAATTTCGTACGTGTAATATTAATTTTGGTTTGGATTTATTAATTTTAAGTTTAGATTGTGGAAATAAAAATTTACACAGTGCGGTGATGTACTCGTGAGATTTATACTCATTACCGTAGTCTTGGATTTGCTTGTTTTTACTCAGCTTTTAATTTGTCTTGTATTCTAATTTTAACTTGAGGTTAATTGCTTCTGCACTCTATTGTTGCAATTTAAATACTTAAGTTGTAGTCTTTGTTATTTAATCACGTACGTTGAGGTAATTGCACTTACAGGTGTTAATTTTCAATTTATAGGAATTACTAATTTACTTGCTAATGCTTTGCATAAAGTGTTACGTCTAGTTTTATTTTTAGATATCTCGGTGTTCACGACTTGTAATTGAACTCTCCGTTATGTGCGTTTTCAGGTTACAATTATGAGCGTATGATAACGTTTAGCGTTATTCTGTATTCGTATTGGAATAATGCACTTTATAAATGCTGATTAATTAATTGAAAGACGTTTAGATTTTATACCATGTTTGTTGCAATTGTACACGCTTTTATGGATTAATTACTTGTAGGTATTAAATGCAAAACTGCATTGCTTTATACTATGCAAGGTTCTGAAATCGATTTTCTCTGAGGTTTAAAATGTGTAATAAAGGTGCTTCTTGCTTTCTTTGGATGGCGTTTTAGATTACAGTGGTTTTAGGTTACCGTGGTTTTTAGTTAATGCAGAATGCTCTTGCAGTTTTATAGAGGTCAATGTTTTAATTAATCGTTTTGTGATTGCCTTAAAGGATTAGCTTTAGCTTTGAAATTAATTTTGCGTTCTGTGTTTTTTACCGGATTGAAAACGTGCTTTTGAATCGCGCTGGTTAATGTTTCTTATTTTGGTGTTAGTGAATGTGCGCCCGTTATTTTTTGGATTATTTTCGTTCTAGTAATTGTGGTAAGAATCTCTTAATATCAATTCTCATTTGTTTTTTAAGAAAATCTCTTTGTAAATAATCAGGTCTCTTTTTTGCTTTTTAAGAAAATCTCTTTTTGAAATTCAAGTCTCATAGAATGTTATACAGTCTCGTTTTTTTGAAAATAATTCTCTTTGTAACTATTTTCAAAACAATATTCATAAAAATAAAATTCATAAGACAATAATAATAAATGGTAATCAATAATTATAATACTAGCATATATCAATTATAGTTTTTGGTTAAAAAAAAAGGTATGGAAATGAACTTACATTAATTTCATCTGTTTCTTTGGTGGGTTCGATCGATGCTGTATCTTGTCCACCTTGGTTTGTTTGTTAGATTTAGACTATGCTTGTTCTTCCTCCAACTTGGTTTGGGTTCTGCCAAAATTTCGAATTAAAATTCTTGGTCACCAATCTTCCGATTTTTGGATTCTCAGTGCCCTTTTGACATCCGTTACGACTGCGCCAGTTAAAGTTCGGGCCTTTGGAGCTGGTTTTTAAAAAAACTTCGACACTTTAACAAATTTAATTTAATATAATTTGTACATAGTAACTTTATAAAAAATTAATTGTACTGGTGAGTAGCCTAGGTAGACAACAATGCAAAAGCTGTAAACTCAAGACTGACTCGGTTGAGTAGCTCAAACAACGAAGTATGGAGTTCGAAGACTGACTGCCGGGCATTGAGCTCCCGGGCCTTTTATAATAACCTGCCCCTCACACGGCTTGTGGGAACTTGCAGATCTCATGTCTGCTTTACACTTTGTTACAATGTATCAATCTTAATTCTAAGTAATTGCGGTCTGTTGACCGCCTGTGACCTGCCACCTGCAGTATCACTGCCCTCACGGATGCAAAGTTGCATGTCCGTTCTCATGAACTGTCGATTACCTCTCTGGGTTATCCTTGTGTTACAATGTTGCATTGAACTTATACTTTTACTTAATAATTTCTAATAATTCCTATTAGATTCAATATATCAATATATATAGGTAATTGGGGGATACATAACTCGCGCAAAATTAATTTGAGTCATTTAGGGAAAACGGACAAGTATTGACGTATTTTTATAATTAATAATGGTATGTTAAAAACTACATAAAGAAAAAACAGTTTTAAAGCAAATAGAAAGTCATAATTAATTTTAATTTACCTTAATTCAACACGTATAAGCATAAGAAAACGTGCTTGCGTAACAAAATTAATAATTCCATGGTAAATGTAGTTTGTTTTATACAAATACGACGACACATGAAGTCTAGGAATTGTTGTGCTAAACGTTCGATAATTAACAAACATCTGCGTTTTAAAAAGATTAAGTTCGACAAAATTATGAGCATATTACGATAGGATTTCATAGAAATATTTTCAACCGTCAGTTTGGTATGAACAACAGGTTAACAAACATCTTAAAAAGCGAAGGAAATGCACGATCAGTTATATACAACATATAGAGACAGATATAAAAGCGTTGGGATTGAAAATGCACGTCGGCATACACGTGGAGTGGAGATGAGTGCCTTCAATATCGATTTTCTATAAACTTAAGTGGGGTTTTTGAACGAGACAGCAGACATGCATAAGACAGAGATAAATATAGTTTAGGCGGGATTTGTGACGGCAGAGAATTTTATCATTGGTTAAAAACAGATAGTTTTTCAAACGTAGACACACGCGAAGGTTGAAAGCGCTTTTCGGATACGGCACGTAGACCGGAGTAAATTTCAGGAATTTTCAAGACGGTTGTATGCAAAATTTTTAGAATTTAGATTTGAAAATAAGGTTTTCACTTGAAGTGTGTCCCGGGTGGGGTTTTGGAACGATTTAAAACTCCATCTAAATTATTAAGGTTTTCATGTCTTGTCTTCTCTTTGCTTCTATATTACTTTACTACGATAAAGTACTGAATGCTGACCACCATAATAGTAGACCTTTTATTGTGAGTATTGTATGTGTTGATATTACAGTAAATAGTGATTACAAGTGTAACTCAGTAGTAGCGGGCATCTATTTATTAACGCGAAGTACGTTTAGTGTATATTAAATTAATAGAGGTCCGGCTACTACAATACAAAGCACGAAAATCAATAAATGGAAGCAAAATATATGTGGGGTAAACATCACAAATAACCAAGATTGTGCGCTGATATATGGAATGGTACTATGAGACGAGGCGCTTAGCTCGCAAATGGTGTTATCGTCGGTAGATCCGCTGAGTATCACAACGAATGGTAACAAAGCCGGAGTGTTCTAACGATCAGCTTCGAAGGAATGGAAGCCTGAAAAATTCTTCAGGTTATTTATTTGAAATTTCTGTAGTTTGATAAACATTTGAGAAATTTTGTGCTGTGTGCTTGATTTTTGGGGTTTATTTGTGGTTGTATAAACTTATTGGAAAAGATACATGTACTGGACTATTTATTAAGGTTAAACATTGAAAAAGGGTGTATATAAAACTTACAAAATTTTATTCGAATGAGTTAGGTAAAAGACCGATGTTAAAAGCTTAATCCCCAATTCCACGGCAAATATATATATATATATATATATATATATATATATAATATAGTTTAGAGATAATGGCCTTGTATAAATATGATGATATATTATTAATGGGTTTGAGGTCAGCTGTAGGAAAGTAAACTCTTTTAAGGCCTAAATTTTCGAATTTTATTTAAATTCTTGATCACAGGCTTTCTAAAATTTTACAATTAACTAGGCTAACATATAAATGAATTGATAATAACTTACAAGACGAGGTTAAACATTAAATTAACATGAAAATTAAATCGAAATCTTATTTTAAATGATTTTGCTTCAATTTGTTATAAGAAAATTGTATAACTTGTATAAAATAAAATAAAAATAAAAATGTCAAATTTTGAAACCTTTCAGTTTCACTTTTTATTATTTGACGATTTAAATATAGAATGCCTATGTGTGCATGTATGCATGTGTGTATGTATTTTGTGTGTGTATGAGTGTGGGTGCGTGTACATGTTATATTTATGTGAGTGTCTATGAATATTTGTGATTATGTATATTAATCTGTTTGTTTGTTAGTACGTGTATGTATAAATGTGTATGTATGAAATGTTAATCACTACAATATCAATTATTGCATTAGGTATATGTTACTTCTGAAGACTAAGTATGTATGTGTAAATCGAACTTAGACCACCAATATCTGTTTTTTTATTTATACAATTTTTTGGCGAAATATATGATACATTTCTAGAAATAGTCTTTTTTGTGTATCTCTTTCTAGTTCTAAAATTTTAGGATGTTTAAAATCAATTTTGTGATCTAAATCAATTGAGTGTCTTGATAAAGCACAGGAATTTGGTTTGATTCTAATGTCACTTTTGTGTTGGGTTATACGTTGTTTTAAAGTTTGTGACGTTTGCCCAATGTAAGGATAATCACAATCTATACAATTAATTTGGTATACAAGGTTTCTTTGAAATAAATCTAGTGTCTTATCTTTTAATTTTGAAAAAAATGCTTCTTAATGTTAAAATGTTTTTTTTAGCGTATTCGAAATTGTAATTTTTAAATACTTTAATTAATTTATGAGTTAGGTGGTCATCTATATTTGGTAGTGTTTTATATAGCTGCATAGTTCTGTTATTTTTGTTAGTTGTATTATTATTATCTATATCACCATCGTTATTGTTTATATTATTGTATTTTTTTGTGTTATATAATAATTTTGTTATCAGGTGTATAGGATAGTTATTATTTTTTAGAATCTTTGAAAGCTTTTTCATGTTTTTATTATGAAAAGAGGGATGGGATATCTTTTTTATTCGATTTTTAATCCCAAAATAAAATTTAATTTTGTTTTAAATGGATGATAAGAATAATAATTTAAATATCTGTTTGAATGTGTAGGCTTCTGATACCAATCTAAAATAATTTCATTTTTATCATTTCTAATTAATAAAGTGTCTAGGAATGGTACAGAGTTATTTGATTCCGTTTCTATTGTAAATTGAATGTGGGTATTGTATTTATTAAAAATGCTAAGAGTTTCATCTATTTTATCTTTATCTGCAGCAAAAATATCTTTCGATTTTCAATAGATGTTAACTTGGTATTTATAATATATAATATATAATATTATATACGATATGGGATTTTATCAGTCCATCTCAACGAAATATGGAGCTGAATGTACTTACCTCCTGAAACGCTGGGCTATTATAAATACCAAGTTAACATCTATTGAAATTCGAAAGATATTTTTGCTGCAGTGTAGAAAAATGGATATTCTTCCACATCATATACTGAATGCTTCTAGAAATGTGTATAATTTGTTTAAGTATAATAATTATGAAAATACTCCTAAAATAAAAAGATTCGTGAATAGGTTATCCAAAAAAGTATTAAATCTAGAAATAGAATATACCCACCAATCCATACATAACTTATACAAAGAATTACACAATGTTAAACATACAGTTGCTAGTATAATTCCTAATCACATATTCAACGAATATAATCACAGACAAGAAGTTTTATATAATAAAAAATTTCATAAAGTCAAACTTGTCAACCTAAAAAAGTTTGACAAGCTTTCAAATTTAAATAAAATTGAATTCCTTCAGACTTCAAGTTGGTTTAAAAATATTAGCACAGTAAATGTACCAAATCACATACAGACAATTCTTGCATTAGGTCCAAAATTTAGTATACAACCTTCAATTAATAGCACTATCCTCATAAAAGTAATAGCTGATTTAGAAAACATAATTTTAGACACTAAAGAAGAAGATAGAAACCTAAAACGAACTTACATAACTAATATTGTAACAAACTTTTATCATCAAAATTCAAAAATGAAATCAAAATTCTTATACGACTATCATCAATGCAAAAAATTTCTGAGAGAACATGAAGATTTACTAATAGTTAATGCTGATAAAGGTAATCTAACAGTTGCTATATCAAAAACTAGTTATTTAGAAAAAATGTCAGACTTACTAAAAGATAATACAGTATACAAAGAAATTAAAACAGACCCAACAGCAAAACTTCAAAAGCAAACATTAGACCTTATAAAGCAATTAAAAAATAAAAAAATGATTAACGATTTAGAAGCAAAATCATTAAACAATTATAGTAGCACAATCCCTAAACTTTATGGTTTACCTAAGATACATAAAGCTAATTGTCCATACCGTCCTATTGTTGCCACAAATAATGCTGCCACTGAAAAACTTTCAAAATTCGTTTCTGAAATTTTAACAAATTCCGTCCGTAAAACGATTTTAATATAAAAGATTCTTTTGAATTTTCTGAACAAATAAATAATTTTCGTTTACCAAAAAATTATGTATTAATCAGTTTAGACGTTATTTCCCTTTTTACAAATATATCTAAAAATTTAGTTATCAATAACATTAATAAAATTTGGACTGAAATTGAACCAAATTGTAAGTTATCAAAAACAATGTTTTTATTAACAATTGAATTTTTATTTGACAATTGCTATTTTTCCTTCAACAATAAATTTTATCTACAAATTTTTGGATGTCCGATGGGATCAAATCTCAGTCCCATTATTGCTCAAATAGTTATGGACGAACTGTTGAATTCCATTTAATCCTCCATTTATTAAAAAATTTGTTGATGATACAGTGACAGCTATTCCGAAAGATAAAATAGATGAAACTCTTAACATTTTTAATAAATACAATACCCACATTCAATTTACAATAGAAACGGAATCAAATAACTCTGTACCATTCCTAGACACTTTATTAATTAGAAATGATAAAAATGAAATTATTTTAGATTGGTATCAGAAGCCTACACATTCAAACAGATATTTAAATTATTATTCTTATCATCCATTTAAAACAAAATTAAATTTTATTTTGGGATTAAAAAATCGAATAAAAAAGATATCCCATCCCTCTTTTCATAATAAAAACATGAAAAAGCTTTCAAAGATTCTAAAAAATAATAACTATCCTATACACCTGATAACAAAATTATTATATAACACAAAAAAATACAATAATATAAACAATAACGATGGTGATATAGATAATAATAATACAACTAACAAAAATAACAGAACTATGCAGCTATATAAAACACTACCAAATATAGATGACCACCTAACTCATAAATTAATTAAAGTATTTAAAAATTACAATTTCAAATACGCTAAAAAAAACATTTTAACATCAAGAAGCATTTTTTCAAAATTAAAAGATAAGACACTAGATTTATTTCAAAGAAACCTTGTATACCAAATTAATTGTATAGATTGTGATTATCCTTACATTGGGCAAACGTCACAAACTTTAAAACAACGTATAACCCAACACAAAGTGACATTAGAATCAAACCAAATTCCTGTGCTTTATCAAGACACTCAATTGATTTAGATTACAAAATTGATTTTAAACATCCTAAAATTTTAGAACTAGAAAGAGATACACAAAAAAGACTATTTCTAGAAATGTATCATATATTTCGCCAAAAAAATTGTATAAATAAAAAAACAGATATTGGTGGTCTAAGTTCGATTTACACATACATACTTAGTCTTCAGAAGTAACATATACCTAATGCAATAATTGATATTGTAGTGATTAACATTACATACATACACATTTATACATACACGTACTAACAAACAAACAGATTAATATACATAATCACAAATATTCATAGACACTCACATAAATATAACATGTACACGCACCCACACTCATACACACACAAATACATACACACATGCATACATGCACACATAGGCATTCTATATTTAAATCGTCAAATAATAAAAAAGTGAAACTGAAAGGTTTCAAAATTTGACATTTTTATTTTTATTTTTATTTTTATACAAGTTATACAATTTTCTTATAACAAATTGAAGCAAAAATCATTTAAAATAAGATTTCGATTTAATTTTCATGTTAATTTAATGTTTAACCTCGTCTTGTAAGTTATTATCAATTCATTTATATGTTAGCCTAGTTAATTGTAAAATTTTAGAAAGCCTGTGATCAAGAATTTAAATAAAATTCGAAAATTTATGCCTTAAAAAGAGTTTACTTTCCTACAGCTGACCTCAAACCCATTAATAATATATCATCATATATATATATATATATATATATATATATATATATATATATATATCGCATATTTTAGTACGTCCTAATTAAAAGAAATTGTAAAATGTTAATGTAGCAAATGTCATACTCGAGCATGCGTTATGCATAACATTCTGCCTGTAGTGTATGCAACCAATTTTGCCTTAGTGATTAAGTGTAATGTTTGATATATGGAGAATAAGTGGTCGTAACCAAAGTAACATTGTTTAAAAATATAATAATAAATACGCGTAAACGGTGCTGGAGATATGTTTTTAGTGGATTAGCTATACGTTACGTATATATAATATATTTTGTATAGGTTTAAGAATAATTTTGACAGTCAACTCGGTATAGGTTGTTAATAGTAATTTATATTTTTTGTTTGCTTAACAATTATGACAAAACTCGGTTAATTGAATAACGATCAAGGCACATCAAAATAATGGAGTATATGCATTCTTTTAAAGCGGATATTTCCGATATTTTCGGATATTTTCTCTGGGTTCGTAGTACATTCTCTAGGTTTGTAGGTCATTCTCTGGGTTCGGAGGGAATTCTCTGGGTTCGGAGGGAATTCTCTGGGTTCGGAGGGAATTCTTTGGGTTCGGAGGGAATTCTCTGGGTTCGGAGGGAATTCTCTGGGTTCGGAGGGAATTCTCTGGGTCCGGAGGGTATTCTCTGGGTTCGGAGGGAATTCTCTGGGTTCGGAGGGAATTCTCTGGGTTCGGAGGGAGTTCTCTGGGTTCGGAGGAATTCTCTGGGTTCGGAGGGAATTCTCTGGGTTTGGAGGGAATTCTCTTGGTTCGAAGGGATACTTATACAGGACAACACTTATACAGGACAACACTTATACAGAACAACACTTATACAGGACAATACTTATACGGGACAATACTTATACAGGACAATACTTATACGGGACAATACTTATACAGGACAATACTTATACGGGACAATACTTATACAGGACAATACGTATACAGGACAATACTTATACGGGGCAATACTTATACAGGTCAATACTTATACAGGACAAAACTTATACGGGACAATACTTATACAGGACAACACTTATTCAGAACAATACCTATACAGGACAAAACTTATACCGGACAATACTTATACAGGACAATACTTATACGGGACAATACTTATACGGGACAATACTTATACAGGACAATACTTATACGGGACAATACTTATACATGGCAATACTTATACGGGACAATACTTATACAGGGCAATACTTATACAGGACAAAACTTATACGGGACAATACTTATACAGGACAACACTTATACAGAACAATACCTATACAGGACAACACTTATACCGGACAATAATTATACAGGACAATACTTATACGGGACAATACTTATGCAGGACAATACTTATACGGGACAATACTTATACAGGACAATACTTATACGGGACAATACTTATACAGAGCAATACTTATACGGGACAATACTTATACAGGACAATACTTATACAGGACAATACTTATACAGAACATTACTTATGCAGAACAATACTTATACAGAACATTACTTATACAGGACAATAAATATACAGAACATTACTTATGCAGGACAACACTTATACAGGACAATACTTATACAAAACAATACTTATACAGGACAATACTTTATACGGGACAATACTTTACAGGACAATACTTATACGGGACAATAATTATACAGGACAATACTTATACAGGACAATACTTATACGTGACAATACTTATACGGGACGATACTTATACGGGACAATACTTATACGGGACAATAGCTATACAGGGCAATAGTTATACGGGACAATACTTACACAGGACAATACTTATACAGAACATTACTTATACAGGACAATAATTATACAGAACATTACTTATGCAGGACAACACTTATACAGGACAATACTTATACAAAACAATACTTATACAGGACAATACTTTATACAGGATAATACTTATACAGGATAATACTTATTACAGGACAATGCTTATACAGGACAATAATTATACAGGACAATAATTATACAGAACAATAATTATACAGGACAATACTTATACCGGACAATACTTATACAGAACAATACTTATACAGGACAATACTTATACAGGACAATACTTATTTACAGTCGAATAAATTATACAATTTTTAATAAGTGTTTTAAGAAAAAACTGCAGTGCTAGCTTGCAAATTGTTAATGATTCAGGTTTTAGGACACGGATAGCGTCGTTTAGCATAATCTAGATAATTTTTAGCGGTCTAATACGATTTTTGGAAACCAACGTAAATGGATCTATGCTAACTTAGTTGCACGGCTCATTCGGCTTTTGAGATCGGGTATTTCTCGAGGATCCAAGCTTTTTTAAAACGTAAGGCGATTACGTCGCTGCAGATTAATCTTTTCCCGAAAAACCCTTATTTCTCCCTTAATAATCGGTTTTTCGGGATAAAAACCGGCCTACGCAACGCACGCAAAGATCCCCAGCCGAACCCACGCCCTCCCTCATCCGAACCAAACCCCCCCTCGGAGGAGATACGCGAAAAGCGATCAATTCGCACCTCTCAACTTTAACACAAAGTCACGCTATCAAGATTTATAGTTTTTAGAAGTGGGCCCGAAATACCTATACAGGGTACAAACATGTAATATTGGAAAATGTGAATATTTCCCGTTCTGTTCGGAAAAAACACAAAAAAAACCAAACACACAGAAAAACACAGAAAAACACCGAAAACGCAGAAAAATGCTTCACAACCTTGAGAAATGCTTTAAAACAGAAAATGCTTTAAAACAGAAAATACTTTAAAACAGAAAATGCTGTAAAACTTAGAAAAATTCTGCAAGACCCAGAAAATGCTTTAAAACCTTAGCTGGTCCCCTAAAAACCTAGATTGTACTTAAAAACTTAGTTTTTTGCCTAAAAACCTGGTTTCTTTGCTTAAAAACCTAGCTTTTTCTCCAAAAAACCAGATTTTTAAAAAACTTAGTTTTTCTGCAAATAGCAAGTCTTTCTCCAAAAACCTTTTTTTTTTTTAAACCTAGGTTTTCCTTTAAAACACTGTTTTTTTAAAACCTGGATTGTTTTCTTTAAAAACCTACATTTAGCTGGATAACCTAGATTTTGCTTAATACCCTGGTTTTTCTTAAAAACCTAGATTTTGCTCAAAACCTAGATGTTGCCTAAAACCCAGATGTTGCCTAAAAACCTAGCTTTTGCTTTAAAAACCTAGTTTTTCTCCAAAAATCTGTTTTTTAAAACCTAGCTTTTCTGCAAAAAACAAGTTTTTTCTTCAAAAACCTACACAGCCTAAACATTGCCATACAAACCTAGAAAATTTTCTTAAAGGCCTAGAGAATTGCCACAAAGGTCTAGAAAATTGGCGCAAAGTTCTAGGAAACTGCCATTAAGGTCTAGAAAATTGCCATAAATGCCTAGATAATTGCCATGAATGCCTAGAAAATAGCCATAAATGCCAATAAAATTGCCAAGAAAATTGCCATAAATGCCTAGAAAATTGCCATAAATGCCTAGAAAACCTAGAAAACCTAGAAAATTTAGAAAACTTAGAAGACTTAGATAACTGAGAAAACTTAGAAACTTGCCTATAAAATGTAGAAATTTGCCCAAGAAACTTAGAAATTATCCAAAAAATTTAGGAATTTCCTAAAAACCCTAGGAATTTCCTAAAAACCAATGAATTTCCTAAAAGCCTAGGAATTCCCTAAAAACCTAGGGCTTCCCTAAAAACCTAGGGATTCCCTAAAAACCTAGGGTTTCCCTAAAAGCCTAGGAATTTTCTAAAAACCTAGAAATTTCCTAAAAAACTTAGGGAATTTCTTTCAAACCTAAAGAATTCCCTCCAATCCTAGAGAATTCCCCCAAACCTAAAGAATTCCCTCCAAACCTAAAGAATCCCCTCCAAACCCAGAGAATTCCCTTCAAACCCAGAGAATTCCCCGCAAACCCAGATAATTTCCCGTAAACCTAAAGAATTTCCCGCAAACCTAGAGAAATTCCCGAAAACCCAGAGAAATACCCGCAAACCTTGAGAATTTCCCGCAATCCTAGAGAATTTCATGTAAACTTAGAAAATTTCCCGCAAACCTCGAGAATTCCCTTTAAACCTTGAGAATTTCCTGCAAAACCTAGAGAATTCCCTCCAAACCTATAGAATTCCCTCCAAACCTATAGAATTCCCTCTTAAGTTCGAAAATTCCTCCCAAACCTAGAGAATTCCCTTCAAACCTATAGAATTCCCTTCCAGCCTATAGAATTTCCTTCAAACCTAAAGAATTCACTTCAAACCTATAGAACTCCTGTAACCTAAGGAATTTATTTTTGTTGAGGGTTACAATGATTTATATCCAAAGTGCAAAATAATTTATATAAACAAATGTATCTCAAAGTTGTGCAAAAATTTTAATAAACTATAGTGAACCTACTAAAAATGCTTACATCGTTACCTGACATCTGTTCTTACTGTAAACATTCCAGTAAGGATACATCACCGATCACAATAAGCAAACGCATGGTTGCCGGTTGGCGGGACTTAAAACGTCGGTTGAAGATACTAAGAAACATCGTCTGTATATCAAGTGACTTGAACGCTCTCTGCACTAGTTTTACGTGAAACGTTTTACGTTAAACCGACTTTTCATTCCCGATCATATAATAGTAAAAATGTGCTTATAGGGTTATAGGAGTCAAGGAATGGAGAAATACACCAAAAACCTTGTCAGACCCAGACCCGGGTCTGGAAACGTCGCGTTGGCTTTAATAACGTCGGGTGTGTATAGCACTTCGGGTCTGTATTAGCGGTAAAATAAATAAATATATATATATATATATATATATATATATATATATATATATATTTATATATATATCGCATATTTTAGTACGTCCTAATTAAAAGAAATTGTAAAATGTTAATGTAGCAAATGTCATACTCGAGCATGCGTTATGCATAACATTCCGCCTGTAGTGTATGCAACCAATTTTGCCTTAGTGATTAAGTGTAATGTTTGATATATGGAGAATAAGTGGTCGTAACCAAAGTTACATTGTTTAAAAATATAATAATAAATACGCGTAAACGGTGCTGGAGATATGTTTTAGTGGATTAGCTATACTTTACGTATATATAATATATTTTGTATAGGTTTAAGAATAATTTTGACAGTCAACTCGGTATAGGTTGTTAATAGTAATTTATATTTTTTGTTTGCTTAACAATTATGACAAAACTCGATTAATTGAATAACGATCAAGGCACATCAAAATAATGGAGTATATGCATTCTTTTAAAGCGGATATTTCCGATATTTTCGGATATTTTCTCTGGGTTCGTAGGGCATTCTCTAGGTTTGTAGGTCATTCTCTGGGTTCGGAGGGAATTCTCTGGGTTCGGAGGGAATTCTCTGGGTTCTGAAAGAATTCTCTGGGTTCGGAGGAATTCTCTGGGTTCGGAGGGAATTCTCTGGGTTCGGAGGGATTTCTCTGGGTTCGGAGGGATTTCTCTGGGTTAGGAGGGAATTCTCTGGGTTCGGAGGGAATTCTCTGGGTTCGGAGGAAATTCTTTGGGTTTGGAGGAAATTCTCTGGGTTCGGAGGGAATTCTCTGGGTTCGGAGGGACTTCTCTGGGTTTGGAAAAAATTCTTTGGGTTCGGAGGGACTTCTCTGGGTTCGGAGGGAATTCTCTGGGTTCGGAGGGAATTCTCTGGGTTCGGAGGGAAATCTCTCGGTTCGGAGAGAAATCTCCTAGGTTCGGAGGGAAATCTCTAGCTTCGGAGAAACTTTTCTAGGTTCGGAAGGACTTCTCTAGGTTCGGAGGGACTTCTCTAGGTTCGGAGGGAATTCTCTAGGTTCGAAGGGAATTCTCTAGGTTCGGAGGAATTCTCTAGGTTAGGAGGGAATTCTCTGGGTTCGAAGGGAATTCTCTGTGTCGGAGGGAATTCTCTGGGTTCGGAGGGAATTCACTGGCTTTGGAGGGAATTCTCTGGGTTCGGAGGGAATTCTCGGGGTTCGGAGGGAATTTTCTGGGTTCGGAGGAATTCTCTGGGTTTGAGGAATTGTCTGGGTTCGGAGGGAATTATTTGGGTTCGGAGGGAATTCTCTGGGTTCGGAGGGAATTCTCGGGGTTCGGAGGGAATTTTCTGGGTTCGGAGGGAATTCTCTGGGTTTGGAGGGAATTGTCTGGGTTCGGAGGGAATTATTTGGGTTCGGAGGGAATTCTCTGGGTTCGGAGGGTATTCTCTGGGTTCGGAGGAATTCTCTGGGTTCGGAGGGAGTTCTCTGGGTTCGGAGGGAATTCTCTGGGTTCGGAGGGAATTCTCTGGGTTTGGAGGGAATTCTCTTGGTTCGAAGGGATACTTATACAGGACAACACTTATACAGGACAACACTTATACAGAACAACACTTATACAGGACAATACTTATACGGGCCAATACTTATACAGGACAATAATTATACAGGACAATACTTATACAGGACAATACTTATACGGGACAATACTTATACAGGACAATACGTATACAGGACAATACTTATACCGGACAATACTTATACAGGACAATACTTATACAGGACAATACTTATACAGGACAATACTTATACAGGACAATACTTATACAGGACAATACTTATACAGGACAATGCTTATACAGGACAATACTTATACGGGACAATACTTATACAGGACAATACTTATACAGGACCATACTTATACGGGACAATACTTATACGGAACAATACTTATACGGGACAATACTTATACAGGACAATACTCATACAGGACAATACTTATACAGGACAATACTTATACAGGACAATACTTATACAGGACAATACTTATACAGGACAATACTTATACAGGACAATACTTATACTGGACAATACTTATACGGGACAATTCTTATACGGGACAATACTTATACGGGACAATACTTATACAGGACAATACTTATACATAACAATAGTTATACAGGACAATACTTATACAGGACAATACTTATGCAGGACAATACTTATACAGGACAATACTTATACAGAACATTACTTATACCGGACAATACTTATACAGAACATTACTTATACAGGACAATACTTATACAGAACATTACTTATGCAGGACAACACTTATACAGGACAATACTTATACAAAACAATACTTATACAGGACAATACTTTATACAGGATAATACTTATACAGGATAATACTTATTACAGGACAATGCTTATACAGGACAATAATTATACAGGACAATAATTATACAGGACAATACTTATACAGAGCAATACTTATACAGGACAATACTTATACAGGACAATACTTATTTACAGTCGAATAAATTATACAATTTTTAATAAGCGTTTTTCTTAAAAAACTGCAGTGCTAGCTTGCAAATTGTTAATGATTCAGGTTTTATGACACGAATAGCGTCGTTTAGCATAATCTAGATAATTTATAGCCGTCTAATACGATTTTTGGAAACCAACGTAAATGGATCTATGCTAACTTAGTTGCACGGCTCATTCGGCTTTTGAGATCGGGTATTTCTCGAGGATCCAAGCTTTTTTAAAACGTATGGCGATTACGTCGCTGCAGATTAATCTTTTCCCGAAAAACTCTTATTTCTCCCTTAATAATCGGTTTTTCGGGATAAAAACCGGCCTACGCAACGCACGCAAAGATCCCCAACCGAACCCACGCCCTCCCTCATCCGTACCAAACCCCCCCTCGGAGGAGATACGCGAAAAGCGATCAATTCGCACCTCTCAACTTTAACACAAAGTCACGCTATCAAGATTTATAGTTTTTAGAAGTGGGCCCGAAATACCTATACAGGGTACAAACATGTAATATTGGAAAATGTGAATATTTCCCGTTCTGTTCGGAAAAAACACAAAAAAAACCAAACACACAGAAAAACACAGAAAAACACCGAAAACGCAGAAAAATGCTTCACAACCTTGAGAAATGCTTTAAAACAGAAAATGCTTTAAAACAGAAAATGCTTTAAAACAGAAAATGCTTTAAAACAGAAAATGCTTAAAAACAGAAAATGCTGTAAAACTTAGAAAAATGCTGCAAGACCCAGAAAATGCTTTAAAACCTTAGCTGGTCCCCTAAAACCTAGATTGTACTAAAAACTTAGTTTTTGCCTAAAACCTGTTTTTTTGCTTAAAACCTAGCTTTTCTCCAAAAACAGATTTTTAAAAAAACCTAGTTTTTCTGCAAATAGCAAGTCTTTCTCCAAAAACCTTTTTTTTTTAAAAAACCTAGGTTTTCCTTTAAAACACGGTTTTTTTAAAACTTGGATTGTTTTCTTTAAAAACCTACATTTAGATGGATAACCTAGATTTTGCTTAATACCCTGGTTTTTCTTAAAAACCTAGATTTTGCTCAAAACCTAGATGTTGCCTAAAACCCAGATGTTGCCTAAAAACCTAGCTTTTGCTTTAAAAACCTAGTTTTTCTCCAAAAATCTGCAAAAATTCTGCAAAAACCAAGTTTTTTCTTCAAAAACCTACACAGCCTAAACATTGCCATACAAACCTAGAAAATTTTCTTAAAGGCCTAGAGAATTGCCACAAAGGTCTAGAAAATTGGCGTAAAGTTCTAGGAAACTGCCATTAAGGTCTAGAAAATTGCCATAAATGCCTAGATAATTGCCATGAATGCCTAGAAAATAGCCATGAATGCCAAGAAAATTGCCAAGAAAATTGCCATAAATGCCTAGAAAATTGTCATAAATGCCTAGAAAACCTAGAAAACCTAGAAAATTTAGAAAACTTAGAAGACTTAGATAACTGAGAAAACTTAGAAACTTGCCTATAAAATGTAGAAATTTTCCCAAGAAACTTAGAAATTATCCAAAAAATTTAGGAACTTCCTAAAAACCCTAGGAATTTCCTAAAAACCAAAGAATTTCCTAAAAGCCTAGGAATTCTCTAAAAACCTAGGGCTTCCCTAAAAACCTAGGGATTCCCTAAAAACATAGGGTTTCCCTAAAAGCCTAGGAATTTTCTAAAAACCTAGAAATTTCCTAAAAAACTTAGGGAATTTCTTTCAAACCCAGAGAATTCCCTCCAATCCTAGAGAATTCCCCCAAACCTAAAGAATTCCCTCCAAACCTAAAGAATCCCCTTCAAACCCAGAGAATTCCCTTCAAACCCAGAGAATTCCCCGCAAACCCAGAAAATTTCCCGCAAACCTAGAGAATTTCCCGCAAACCTAGAGAAATTCCCGAAAACCCAGAGAAATTCCCGCAAACCTAGAGAATTTCCCGCAATCCTAGAGAATTTCATGTAAACTTAGAAAATTTCCTGCAAACCTCGAGAATTCCCTTTAAACCTTGAGAATTTGCTGAAAAACCTAGAAAATTCCCTCCAAACCTATAGAATTCCCTCCAAACCTATAGAATTCCCTCTTAAGCTCGAAAATTCCTCCCAAACCTAGAGAATTCCCTCCAAACCTATAGAATTCTTCCAGCCTATAGAATTTCCTTCAAACCTATAGAATTCACTTCAAACCTATAGAACTCCTGTAACCTAAGGAATTTATTTTTGTTGAGGGTTACAATGATTTATATCCAAAGTGCAAAATAATTTATATAAACAAATGTATCTCAAAGTTGTGCAAAAATTTTAATAAACTATAGTGAACCTACTAAAAATGCTTACATCGTTACCTGACATCTGTTCTTACTGTAAACATTCCAGTAAGGATACATCACCGATCACAATAAGCGAACGCATGGTTGCCGGTTGGCGGGACTTAAAACGTCGGCTGAAGATACTAAGAAACATCGTCTGTATATCAAGTGACTTGAACGCTCTCTGCACTAGTTTTTCGTGAACTAAATTTGTATATAACGGTATGTTAAACCGACTTTTCATTCCCGATCATATAATGGTAAAAATGTGCTTATAGGGTTATAGGGGTCAAAACCGGGTCTGGAAACGTCGCGTTGGCTTTAATAACGTCGGGTGTGTATAGCACTTCGGGTCTGTATTAGCGGTAAAATAAATGTATATATATATATATATATATATATATATATATATATATATAGAATTTAATAGGATATCGATCTAGTTAAACCTTGTTACACCTAGCTAAACTTTAGGCTTAAGTTAATATTTTCTTATTTTAAGTATAAGCGCAGTACTGGGTTTAGTTTCTATGGTATTAATTGTGGATAAATAGGTTAACCTTTGACTACTTCAGTAAATCTAAATATATGCGATAAACATAACACGTATCTCAGAATGTCAGAACTTCTCTACTTAACATTTTTGTTGGACCTACAATTCCTTCTTGATGTTATTGTATTCGATTACTCATAGTGCAGTTTAAAAATTGTAGAACATGTTTTACGTATATTAATCCATACACTACGTTTAAGCACAAGTTCAATGCATTTACCTTTGTTGTATATACAGTACACATTTACAACACAAAAATTCTGAAAGGGAAAGTTGGCAGAGAAAGCATTTCGAGTATGCAACTTTACGGCTGTAATCCGTGTTTTGTATTTTAAAACATGTTTTGACAAGTACTCACTCGTCCATTTACCACAAGCGCCATCGTACCGGTTGTAAGGGTTTCCATTCGGTATACCAATAAAGCTCCGGCTTTCATATTAAATTGCTTGCGGAGCTTGTAATAGCATTAATTTTACGGTTCATCGAAGTGGTTGTTTACACCCGTATGTATACAGAAAGTAATCGCCCGTAAATTTACTGGGTATTGAGGTGCTATTGCCCTCAATTTCATTTGCAGTAAATGTATTTATAATCCGCAGCATTTAAATTTTCTTTGAAGTATCAATGCTCTCATTTATGAAAAATAATATTCTCGCTACTACGAACGTAAATGGCTGCATGGTAAATTAAAGCGAAAGAGCTTCGGGGATTATGCATTACGCAATAAAAAGAAATGTTTCCTAAAGGAGAACGAACTCAACATTTCATAACGTTTACAGATTTCAATCTTTACACAGCTTGCTGTATAATTTTGAAGATTAAATACAAATTCTTTAAAAATACTGTCCCTAATTCCATCTGAGGTTTTCTAGCAGAATTCTATTTACTTATAGTGCACTTCAATTGCACAATTGACATGTGTTTCGAATACTTATCTGTTTTTGTGTTGGTGTACAAATGTTTAGTGTCATTACTGGTTCACCGACACGATAGTTTCAAGAACTAAAAATTTTTGGTATATTTTTATACTATCGGATTTTATGGTAGCAAAAATTGATCATTCGCTTCTACTATAATTATGTAATGGAAATTAATATTATATAAGCTGTAAAATTACCATAAATTTTTGTGCATTTTATACTTTCTCAAACTTTTCTAGTAAATTGAACTATTGATATATACTTACTTCAAACTTAACCATATTTATGGTTACGGTTGGGGTTGAGCTCCAACGGGAAAACCAAATGGCTTAATTATCAAGAGAGACGATTCGTTAAAAATAGAGTTAGGCAAAAACCATTTGACTACTCTTTTAGAAGAAAACTTTTTTTTATTATTACATATTTATTCATCAGGATATATAATTATAAAAACTACATTTTGGAAAAAATGAACTGCTACCAAGCAGACTTATTTATATTTACTTAGAAATACAGACATTGTATGACTGATTTATCAAGGAACAGCAAAAAAGCAATATTTGCAGTCTTCCCCAGAACAATGTGAGACCGGAAGCTTTATGTTGAATGTACGAAGTTTATCCACTCAGTTAGTCCTCGAATCTCATAGCTTTTGCATTGTTAGAATTTGAGCTACTCACCATTAATTATTAATCATTAAAAATAGTAACTTATATTAATTTAATTCAATTTAACTTGTACGTAAAGAATGTAAGTGTTCAAGTTGTTTGTGAATATAACAAACCTGTTAGTAATTGAAGTAATAAAATTAACTTTGATAGTTTTACCTCTTGAATAAAACTTTCTAAAAAGACGGTTTTAAGAACCCAAAATCTATCTGGCGCAGCGGAACGGATTCCAGAAGAGCACTAGTATTTCCAAAATAAAAAAACGGGTAACCGTGAATTTTAATTCTTTGTTGCAATAGAAGTCAAAGATTTGAAAAACTACAAACTCGACTAAATCCAATACCAAAGGAAAACTATCGAACGAACAATCAAATTATTGTGAATATCTCGTCCATTTTCCTTTACCATTTTTTAATTGGATATTGACTTTAGTACGTAAGAGTTGAAAAGAAAAGAATTATTTATGTACATTTTATTATTGCAGCGATTATTTAGTAAATGTCTAAATTTGATGAGATTTTAACGGAACTTAATAAGTTAACATTATCCAAGATTAAGGTAAACTATTTTTTAAATAACCTTATTGAAGATTTGACTAGAGAAACAAAGAATAATTCATACAAAAAAAATTCAGATAACTATAGCATATATTTAGATTCGATTCCTACGTATGACGATAATCAAACCATGCTAGGTATTTTTATTACAGCTTGCAAAGCATTTCTGAAAACTTTTTACAAACAAGGGAAAATAGAAAAGAATATGTGGTCACTAACATTAATTTTAAGTAAGTTATCAGGGAGAGCTTTAACTTTAATAGAGAGCAGGGATGATTTAAATGACTAGGAAGATTATAGGAAAATGTTGATTGCTTATTTTGGCGATCAAATAAATATGAAATGGTTAGTTAGGGATTTATTAAATTTGCGAATTGAAAACCATTAATAACGTCACCAATTTGTTATGAAATTCAAGACGTAAGAGGTTTGATTCTGACCAAGCTTAAACGAGAAGAAGCGGATCCTAACGTACGTTTAATTAAAACCAAAACGTATGACGGGATGGCTTTGGATACGTATATAAACGCGTAACCCGAGCGATTATCAGACTAAGTAACTTTAAGAACTCACAAAGTGTAGAAGAAGCTAGGAATTGAATAATAAAGGAGGAAAACGTTATGTATTATAGGAACATAATTTACAACCCAAATATTAACCAAAACTATCAACCAATCAAGACTATACAAGCAACAAAATCAATACCAACACATCCTAAATTTACATCATCCACCACGCCAACAAATCATTATAGATTTAATAATCCAAACTTTAGCAATTTAAATTTTAACAATCAATTTCGAAAATTTACCAAACTTACATTTAGTTCAACTTGTATAAAACCCTGGACGAAGAACACACCCAAGTTCAATAAGAACGCAAATTGCACATGACCAGCATTCGACGTAAATCTTAACTGAAGCTCACCTATGATGAATAATAATAACAACCCCAATAATTGCTACAAATCAACCCTTATGGACACGATATGTCAACACTAGACAGAGCAGTAAAATATCTCAAATTAAACTCGACAATGCACAGAAACGAAACTTTACTTCCGAAGAGCTTTTTCACCAAGAAGTAGCATATTTTAATAATCCAGCTATACACGAAGACATAATTATGTAAATCTAAATAGGGACGATGAGGTAAATTACTCAGAAAATTACGAAAGTGACAACCCTTACGAAAATGACAAGTACGATGAAGAAAACTCATACTCAAGTTTTCAGTTAAACAGAACTATACTCGATCAAACGTAATAAATTTAAATAATATTAATCAACACGGTTCACCTTGCGTAGAAATACCACACGATAAAATTAAATTATTAATCGATACAGGATGTTTAAGAATATTATTTAGCCCAAAAACAATACAGAAATTTTATTTGAATTTTGTGGAAACGAAGTTTTTTAAAATCAGGACAGCACACAAAAAGACACTACAATAATTTTTTGCTAAACTCTTACCAAAAACTTTTAACGTAAAGATCAAACACAAATTTTGTATACTTGAATTTAACGCTATATACGATGGATTGATAGACATGAATCTTTTAAGAATATTAATTGCTGATATTGATAAAAAATCGGCTATTAGAACAAAACGCAGACAAACACCAATAAAATTTCAAAATTCAAAAAGTGATGTAGGAATAATAAATTACATGTCATTTCAAAAGGGACTTGAAACACCCACCGCGTTAGTCCATATAAAAGATAATTACGCCGCTACAACAATTTTGAACGCAAACGACTACCCTATAGAGGTATCTTTAACGACACAAATAAAAGTGGAAAAACTGATTTTAATGAGATGGAAATCGACGAGGGTTCTGACAGTTATTCCAATCCCACAGATTATGATAATATACTAAAAGAAAATTTAATTAACATTCGATTCAAAGATAATATTAATGCCGTAGAAAAGAGAGCAATACAAGATTTATGTTTTGATAACACATATATATTCCATTGTGACAGAATACCTTTAACTTTCACCAACACCGTCAAATATAGTAATCAACTAACAGATGAGAAACTGATTTTCACCAAAGTGCATGACTACCTCAAGCGAATCAGGATGAGGTAGATAGATAGGTAGCAGACTTATTAAACCAAGACATTATTCAACACTCAAATTCACCATGAACAGCCCTGTACTGATCGTACCAAGAAAATTAGACACCTCGAGCAAACGCAAATATCGAATAGTTATAGATTACAAGAAACTTAACAAGAAGACTGTAAACGATAAGTACCCATTTCCAAATTCCACTGAGGTATTAGAACAATTTGGAAAATGCGAAAACTTTTCGACGTAGACCTCGCCTCAGGTTACCACCAGGTGGAAATGGACGAGAAAGACATGACCAAGACAGCTTTCAGTACACCCAGAGGACATTATGAATACAAACGCATGCCATCTGGCTTAAAGAACGCACCCACCATTTTTTAAAGGGTTTTGGACAATATTTTGAGAGGAGTACACACCGAGAAATGTCTTGTGTATCTTGACAATATAATTGTATATTCAACGTCACTCAACAAGCATATTGAGAGACTAAAAGAAGTTTTTAAACGTCTAAGAAAAGCTCACTTTAAAGTACAACTGGATAAGAGCAAATTTTTGCAAAAAGAGGTAGCATTCCTGCGACACATAGTAACGCCACAGGATGTTATGCCAAACCCAGATAAAACAAATGCCGTATTAAACTACCTTTCATCAAAAACGAACAAAGAAATAAAAGGATTGTTAGGACTCATTGGATGTTACAGAAGATTTATTTAAGGCAATACACACACAACCACTAACGAATTGTTTAAAGAAAAATCATATAATCGAACACACGCCGGAATTTATTAGAATTATTTATTACGAATCATCCTTTGTTAGAGTACCCTGACCTCTCGAAGCCTTTTGTATTCGAATTACGAACATTAAATGAGACAGAACAAAAATATGGCACTATTGAAAAGGAACTGTTAGTCATAATTTGGGCAACAAAATATTTTAGGTCATATTTTTATGGAAGACAATTTTATATATAAACAGACTCTAGCGGATCAGTTCAAGCAGGATAGTGACGTTCTTAATTATTATGACAGTTTCGTTTTTGTTTTGACAGAATAATTAGATTGTTATATTATGTTAAGAAAAAAGAGCCATTAAAGTTATTCGGTGAATGTTTATTCAAATTTACGTTAGTATCACAACATTGGTGACCCCGAATTCGAATACACGGTTATTTAAAAAAAACCTAATTTTTAAATCGATTACTACTATGGTAGACAACGCAAACGCAAATCTACTGCAAGTAAACAGAGTCGCCATATGGACTTAGACATTCTGGAAATCCGATCCAAAAATTTGGTTTTTACAATTGGAAGCGCAAATCGCAATTAACGGTATAACACTGGATGTTACAAAATTCAATACAGTCGTTAGCGCAATAGAAAGTAAAGTTCTGTCACAGATGTCAGATGTAGTATTAAATCCTCCCAAAAATAATAAATATGAAACTCTCAAAACTAGACTCATTGGTAATTTTGCTGACATTGAGGAGCGACGACTTCGCAAACTTCTAACGGAATTGGAAATTGGAAATAACAATTGTTACAACTGATAGGAAATCTTTCGGAAGATAAAATATCTTACAATTTTCTAAAATCCTTGTGATTTCAGCGCCTACCAACTCAAACTCAAACGATCCTTACTGCAAGTTGCGCCGATTTAGATAAATTGACTGTAATGGCCAATAAATTAGCTTATATTATTACACCAACAGTGTTGGGAGTTCCAGGCTCTACAATTCCTACAAATATAGTCAATGGTATGGACCGTATAGAAAACACAATCGCATTGCTCGCAGCCAAAGTGGACAAACTCTCCAAGCGATCACGATTACAGTCGATGCCCTACCGTTCAACATCGAAGAGTAGAGCAAAACGAAAACACCGATTGTGCTGGTACCATCACAAATTTGACAGCGATGCTAAGAAATGTACACAACCTTGTGCATTTACTTCAACCGATAATTTAAACCAATAAAGAAACCTCAGGATTCGGCGTCTGCGGTTGAAACTTTATCCAGTCGCTTATTTATCAAAGAAAAACATCGAATATATCCTTTTTAATTGATAAAGGGGCGGATGTATCATTTTTTCCTGCAACGCAATTTGAAAAAGTAAGAGGTGGTAGCAAATTCCAGTTCGTCGCAGCTAATGGCACTCACATTTATATTCATGGAGAAAAAATGCTGTCTCTAGACTTAGGCTTTCGTCGTGTTTTCTCATGGTCATTTGTCTTAACTCCTATATCCAAACCCATCATCGAAATTTTTTGAAGCATCACAACTTATTAGTTGATCTCAAACAGAGAGTTCTCGTAGACGGTGACACCTCTAAAACAAATGTCAAATTAACTAATATAACAACTCCAAAAGTTACAGCCATCAAGATCGATAATAAAAACTCTAAATTACGGAATGATTATCCGGAAATTACACGTCCATTAACTATTAATAAGGACATCAAACATAATACCACACACTTTATCGAAACGGCTGGTCCTCCTACGCACGCAAAAGTTAGAATACTAGATCCAAAACGGTTGGACATAACTAAACGCGAGTATCAAACGATGATGGATTTAGGAATTTGTAAAACCTCCAAATCATGTTGGGCAAACCCTCTACATTTCGTTCCGAAAAAAGGACCGCGGGTGAAGACCTTGTGGGGATTAAAGAGAACTTCACTCTGTGACTAAACCAGATAGGTACCCGATTATATATATTCAAGATGTTAGTTATATTTTATATGGTGTAACAATGTTCTCTAAGCTCGAATTAATCCGAGTTTATAACCAGATACAAGTAGAACCAAAGCATATAGAAAAACTGCAATCATAACCCCTTTTGGGGCTATCTAAATTTCCTGTCACGATGTTCACTCTACGTATCGCAGCCCAGACCTTCCAACGCTTTATCGACGAAATATATCAGGAATTACCTTTCGTGTTTGCATATCTCGACGATGTACTCATAGCCTCGCAGTCGGAAGAACAACATTTTGAACACTTACGTCAAGTATTCTCTATACTACAATCTTACGACCTGAGTTTAAATACTACAAAATGTAAATTTAGTCAAACCAAAATCTCATTTTTGGGTTACGAATGGCATAAAACCATTGACGGATCGTGTGCAAGCAATTATGTTGGTGCCGACTCCGAAAACTAAAAAAGAACTACGTAGATTCCTAGGCATGATTAATTTTTATCGACGATTAATACCTAGAGCCGCCGAATTATAGTTTTTGCTAACGGAACTGCTTTAAAGCCCAATTAAACGAAACGACAATGCTGTAATCGATTGGACAAACAAACACCAAAAGTCTCAGGCAAGAACGAGCTTTGCAACGCAACCCTGTTGGAATATCCTTTAATTCCAAAAGTAATTAAATTTATTCTTTTGGTCGATGCCTCGGATTTTGCAGTAGGGGCACCGCTGAAACTGTTAGAACAAAAAGGTTCTAAACCTCTAGAATTTTTTTTCGCAGATACTAACCGACACTCAGCGTAACTGCGGCAATTATGATAGAGAATTGTTGGACATCGATTTAGCTCTTCGTCAATTTTCATATCTGCTTGAAGGTCGACAAGTAACAATTCTTATCGGCCATAATCCACTGATATATGCATTTTATCAGAAAAGTGAGAAACTATTACAAAGACAAATTTGTCATTTACAATACATTTCTTAATTTTTGACAGATATAAGTAGTTTTGCCAGGACGGTTTGGCGGCAACGTCGCACAGCAAGATATATATATATATATATATATATATATATATATATTGCAAAATTTGCTTTTGAGATGTCCACCCCGTAGAATAAAATGCGGGAGAAGTTCTGGGGCTCCGGTGGGCCATTTCGTTGGTGGATAGTTTGATTAATGGTGAATGGGGCTCTTTGGTCTTTGCCCTCGGGGGGCGCCGGCCGGGTGTCTTTGTTGTTAGATAGTATGGTAAATGGAGTGTAATAAACGTGGCGGATGACGTTAAACATTCTCAAATAATAAATGTACTAGTAGAATTTTGCGAAAATAACAACTTAACCATCACAAACACATTTATTTCAACATCATGCTAGAAGACGATACACGTGGAAGATGAAAGGAGATATAGGAAGATATCAAATAAATTACATTCTTGTTAGATATCGGTTTAGGAATCAAGCAAAGAACTGCAGAAGCTACTCAGAAGCAGATATAGACACTGAACACAACGTCGTAATTATGTGGCTGCTCTTAAATTTAAAAATTTTAAAAAAGGAAGGGAAAAAGTCTTTTGATTTTGACTTTAAGAAACTAAAAGACAAAGATATTCAAGAAAGATTCGAAAAAAATCAAATAAATTGCTGTAAGACATCGGAAAAATATCTGATACCATTGAAGTGGAAACAGAACGGAATAACATTAAATCCGGCCTAGATGTGACGGCCAGCAATATTCTGGGGTATACACAAAAAGAAAATAATGAAACCATAGATAACAAAGGATATTCTGAATTTAATAGAAGAAAGACGAAAATACAAAAATACAGACGAAATAGGCAAACAGAGATACAAAGCCATAAAATGGAGAAATTAGACATTACAATTAATTTTAGGGACATAAAACCGTATAGCAAAAATATAAATAATGCGGGAGAAAATGTAGAGAAAGTGGGTGAATGGATTGAATGTATAAGAAATTTATATGTAGGAAAGAAACTAACAGCATTAGAACAGGAATCAAACATTGAAAATGATGACTTGAGATATCCTATACTTAAAGATGAGTTTGAATTAGCATTAAAGGGTATGAAAAACGGAAAGGCGCCGGTATAGGTAAGTTGCAAGCAGAAACTCTAAAAGCCGCTGGACAAACAGTAGCAAAACGTCTCTTCCAACTTGTAAGCTATATGTATGAGACAGGCAAGATACCCAAAGATTTCAAACGTAATATCGTAGTAACTATACCAAAAAGGAAAGGCGCGGATAGATGTAAAATTTTCGAACAATAAGTTTGACAGCACACGTGTCAAAAATATTAACTAGAATTGTACAACGATAAATAAAAAAACGAGCTGAAGAAATGCTAGCAGAAGATCAATTTGGGTTTAGGCGAAACAAGGGAACACAGGAAGCTATTTTAGCTCTGAGAGTGATAATGGAAAAACAATAGAAAAATGAGAAAGCGTGTATATAGGGTTTGTAGATCTGGAAAAACCATTCAACAACGTAAAATGGAAAAATATTCGAAATACTCGATAAGATTGGAATGAGTTATAAGGATAGACGAATAGTACATAGCTTATTCAAAGAGCAAACAGTAGTAATAGAAATAGAGCAGAAACGTAGAGAAGTAAACTTAGGAAAAGGGTGAGACTGAGATGTGCCTTATCCCCATTAATTTTTAACTAGTACATTGAAGAGGCAACGAATACTCTCAAATACAAGAAGACATTTGGAATGACTGCGCAGGGACAAAAAATTGATATGCTTAGATTTGCAGATGATATAGCGGTATTAGCATCTAGCAAGGAAGCGTTAGAAGCTGCTCTTAATGAAATGGAAACGGTTATAACAGAGAAATACGGTATAAAAATTAACAAAAATAAAATTATGTACTAGTATGCAAAGGAGGAGAAAATAAATATCAAAAACAAGAATACAAATATGTAGCAAGAACTTACAAAAGGTTAAGGGTTTCTACTACCTAGAAAGCCAAATAACGCAAGTTGGGAAAAGCGCAAAAGATATAAAACAAAGATTAGCACAAGGTCGTGCTGCATTTAACAAGAAAAAGCAACTACTGTGTTCAAAGACAACAAGCATAGAAACAAGAAAAAGATTGCTTAAAACATATGTGTGAAGCACAGCACTGTACGGCTGTGTACCCTGGACAGTAGAAGAACCAGACAAGAAACAGGTAGATGCTTTTGAAATGTCGTGCTACAGACGTATGATGAAGATATCATGGACAGACAAAGTTAAGAACGAAAATGTACTAAAAATGGTAAGGGAAGAAAGAAATATGTGGAAAACGGTAAAAAATAGGAAAGATAGGATGATAGGCCACATACTAGTGCATGAGGGAATACCGCGGAATATATTAGAAGCAAAAATAGAAAAAAAGGCAAGTAGATGTAGACCTAGGATAGACTATTGCACACAGATAGTGAAAGATGTAGACTGTAGGAATTTCAGGGAAATGTGTAGGCTAGCTCAGAATAGAAATCATTGGTGGCACGCATCCAACCAGCCCCAAGATGGATAAGCTAATGACAAAAAAGTTACTGTACCGAAACATGATGATTATTATAAGCAACTACAGGTATAGGTTGGGCAATATTCTCGAATAATGGTAATTGTATGAAAGGATTTATTGGAAAAGCATTAATTCGGCAAATGTCTAATTGTTGGGGGATCTTGGCAGCCACAGGCTGCTTAACTCTTTTCACTAAATTTCGGTGAAATAGGGCATAAAATTATAAAACAATAGAATAGGGGTACCGAGTTGTATATAGGCTGTGTGAGAATTTTATGAAACTGTATAGGTTAGCTCAGAATATAAATAAGTGCAGGTACGTGTCCAACCAGTTTTGAGACAGAAAACTTAATGACGAAAAAATAAGCGCAGATAAATCTGATGATTATTGTAAATAACTTCAGGTGTTGGTTGTGACATATCTGCAACTAATGTTGACTGTGCGAAAAGAGATATTGAAAAAAATATTAAATCGGCAAATGTTCAAGTGCTGGGGGAATTTGGCAGCCACAGGCTGCTTACTCCCCTTCACAACCTTACATGTGATTTTCCAATGCTCCACCCGAAGGTACTACATTCGCCAGGAAGCGAGTTTTTTTTTACCTGGAAAATTTGGAATTTTGCCGAACCCTTGCTGTTCCAAGCAAGGTAGGGATCTTTAACGTGCGTGACAACACTCACTCACAGGACCTCCATTTTACATCTCATCCGAACGAGGGTATATTTTTGTGAAAAATGCTCGCCTAACATTTTTCAAGCGGACCGTGTCGAGATTCGAACCCAGGACCTGGGCCCCCTTCACAACCACTGAATGTCAAAGAAATAAGGTATGTCATTGTAAAACAATAGAAGGGGACTGAACATCATCTAACAAAAAAGAACAGTGCCTATGATGAAAGACAACAAACATAGAAACAAGAAAAAAATTGTTGAAAGCATATGTGTGGAGCACAGCACAGTATGCTTATGAAATACGGGCAGTAGGAAAAGCAGACAGAAAAGCGGTAGCAGCCTTTTGGAATGTTGTGCTTCAGATGTATGAGGATGATAGCATAGACAGACAAAGTTAATAACAAATAGGGTATAGAAATAGTAGGGGAACAAAGATATCTCTAAAAGAAATAGAAGAAATAGAACGGCAGAATACGTTCTAAAGCATTTTTTAGGAATAGTATGGGATATATTTCAAGCAGAGATAGGAAAAATGAGGTATATGTAGACCTAGAATAGATAGAGATAGATGCAGATTTTGCAACTTTCAGGGAAATATGTAGGTTAGTTCAGAATAGGAAACAATGAGGGTACGCGTCTGATCAGTTTCAGGACATAAAACCTAATGAGGATGATGGTAGGTAATCCAACCTACATAAATTACGTCTTGTTAGGGTTAAAGTGATTAATAGGGTGTGACTAACCTGTTTGAAATTAACAGTTGATATCTGGATGGTAGGCAATCTAGCGTACACAGACTAACCTGTTTGAAATTAACCATTGGTATCTATATGATAGGCAACCCAGCGTATACGAATTATGTCATATTGTAAGCAACGCAGCGTTTTTACAATAAAATTTTTTAGTAGGTGGCTAACCTGTTCAAATTCAACAGTTGTTAACTAGAATGATGCGTATTCGTCTTTCGTCCTAATCAATTTTCGATTTATTGACGGCTCTCGCTAGACAAGCTAGTGTAATTAGTTTAATGTATGTACAACTCTCATCGCAAAATTAAAATATGCAAAGTAAGCAGTATTATCGCATACGCAGTTACTTATATATCACATAAGAATAGCTCTGAAAATTACTAATACCCAATTGTGAACTAATTTTGGTATTAACTGATTAAGCATATAAAATGTATTACTAATTCAAATACATCAATTACCATCATTCGTCATTAGTATCACAAGTATAACAATTTAACCACGTTAGCTCAATGGCCGAGTGGGTATAACGGATATTCCCACGTATTTAGATCAACTAACAGGTTTTTAGGTACTTCATTCGAATACTGATTGGGTCAAATTTTTTTCCGATTAATAGCTGCGGCCATCTTTTGATGTCATAGTGGTGCAGCGTAACTATGATGAGGTCCAGCCGTCCTGCGGAAGGATGCCGAGGTTCAGCGGAAGAATATCTAGGTCGAAGTTTCAGAGCATGGATGACGAGCGCATAATCCATGCCGGAGGCTAAAAAATGACTAGTTGAAGAAAACTATTATGATGATTTGTGCGAATATATGCTAATATGGTGGAAGGTGTACTGTGAGATAGAGACAAATAAGAATTTAATTCGCAAACGATTACATTATTGGGATATGTATAGTTTAGTTTAATAGATTAATATGTGCAAATACAGTATTTAATCAATGTTACTAAAAAATTTATACAAATATTTGAGTTTGAGATAAATAAGAATTTAATTTGCAAACGATTGCAATTAGATCCTGATGATTTAAAATGACAATGATATTTGTCGATTAGGAGTAAAATGTAAGATGACAATGTTAATTCTCTATAAGGAGGATGCTATCTCCTCCTTTATGGAAATTAACTTTGAATGGTGATGTAAAAACAGTGCCAAAATAGACAAATATATAAATATTTATGGTTCCGGGTTAGGACCGTGTCATTTTATAAATTAAGGTCGACGTTTCGCTCACTTTTGTAAGGGGCTTCATCAGGACAAGAAAATAAAATAAAAATAATAAAGATAAGAATGATAATATTAAGTAGACAAGTTAAAGTGTAAAGAGAAGAGTTAATCCTGAACTAGCAGACTCACTAGCCCATTCAAAGCCAAAAGGTGTTTTGTGGCGAAGTAACTGGTGAAAGTAACGAAAGTGGTAGTTTATATAGCGCGAGAACTTAATGCATGAGCGATCATAAATAGAGAGGAGTGTCGTAGCGGATCAATGAATCTCTCGGTTTCGCTGTTGTCAACATAGGCTTGTTTTCCAAATGGGGAAAGGTAGTAGCCATCGTCTTTGTTCAGGTTATTAGAATTTTTATTGATTTCTATGGATTCTCTCATTTTTCTATTGTAGAAAAATGGAATTCTGGCAATTAGTTTTGTCTTGTCAAAGTTAATGGTATGGCCTGTTTCATGTTGGTGTTCGGCCACCGCTGAGCGATTGTACTGGCTTGTTCTTAAGCATCGCTTATACTCGTTTAGTCTAGTCTGTACTGACCGTCCTGTTTCTCCTATGTATACTAAACCGCAACGGCAAGGTATACTGTATACTCCTGGGGTTTTAAGACTATTTTCGGATTCTTTTAGGGGTTGGTAATATTTGTGAAATTTTATTGGTGGGTTTATAGATTGTTTTGATGTTGTGTTTACGTAGAATTTTGCCAATTCGGTTTGTTACTCTGTGTATACATGGAAGGATTGCTAAAGTTCGTGTATCGGGATTACAGCGTGGTTTGGGGGTTCGTGTAGAATGCAGATGTTTGTTTATTACTTTGCCGATATCTGAGTTACGATAGCCGTTTTTTATAAGACCTGTTTTAAGATAGGTCAGTTCATTAGATAAGTGTTCTGGTTGTGAAATCCTAATTGCATGGTGGACTAGAGAGTTGATTACCGATGTTTTTTGTGAGGGATGATGATGTGACGACGCATGTAGGTATCTGTCTGTGTGTGTGTGTGGGTTTTTGATATACGGAATGACCTAGTCGTCCGTTAGGTTGGCGCTCCACCAGAACGTCAAGGAATGGCAGAGTTCCGTTCATTCCAATTTCTATAGTGAACTTAATATCTTTATGTTGATTGTTTATGTGATCTGGAAAATTATTGAGCGTTTGATGTCCATGGGGCCAGATTACAAAAGTGTCGTCTATCTACATAACGGAGCCAAGTTTTTGGTTTAAGGTCTGTGGATTCTAGAGCCATGGATTCCAAAGACTCCATGAATATATTGGCCACAATAGGAGATAGAGGTGAGTCAGAATACAAAATAGGTAGAAGTTACGCATTTTTCAATGAGCGTGTCCTGGTACTCAAATTCGTTTCCTTGAGGCAGGAGTTGTTTAATAATGGAGATAGTGTGTATGACAGGTACGTTTGTAAATAAGGATGTTACGTCAAAACTAACTAGTATATCATTTGGGTCCAGCTCAAAATTTGCAATTAGTTCTATGAAATGAGTGGAGTTTAAAACATTAGGAGGGGTGTTACCGGAATAAGGTTTTAAGAAATTTGCCAAGTATTTACCTAGCTGGTAGGTTGGCGAGTCAATTATGCTAACTATCGGACGCAGAGGGACATCAGGTTATGGAATTTAGGAAGGCCGTACAAGCGAGATGGTTTAGATTCCCGAGGTATTGTGCGTTTTTGGGTAGTTTAGGGAATATTAGAAAACTTGATAAGTGCTGAAATTTCCCGTTCAAGCTTTGAAGTGGGGTCTTTTGCTATAGGAGTGTAGGAATCGTCTTCTAATAATTGTATAATCTTTTGTTGGTATTCTGTACGGTTTAGAATTACAGTCGCATTACGTTTGTCTGCAGGGAGTATAACAATTTTCTTGTTTATTCGTAGGTGTTTTAAGGCCGTCAATTCTTGCTTTGTCACATTTTTGTTAGGAGTTTTGGCATGTCGGAAACATTTAGTTGTTTCAAAGCGAATTAAGTTGGCATCGTCTTGGGGTAGAGATCGGATAGCTGATTCTACAGAGCTAATGATTTCCTCTGCGGGAATTTTTCTGGGTGCAATTGAGAAGCTTAGTCCTTTGGACAGGATATTTAGTCAGTTTGCGGATAGTATATGTTCTGAACGGTTTATGACAGTATATGAGGACAGAGTTTTCGGGTATGATGTTTTTTCAGGGTGTGTAACTTGGAAAGTTGCAAGAATTTGCGTAAGGGGGTTTTTGTAGTGAGTTTGTAGTGAGTCCAGTCATTGTAGTTAAGCGTGGCGGATAATGTTAGATGGAGGAGTAGGAGTTGTTTAGAAATACTATCTATTTCTTTTCGAGTATTGGAGATTCGTTCGCGAAGAAGTGAGAGTTCTGCTCTGTGAAGAATTTTTCGGCTCACATATGTTTTAATGTGGTATTTTATTTTAAGGAAATTTGGAACTATGTCAGAATCACGACACCGTACCGAAAAGGTGAGTGTACAGAGTAATTTTGCTGGTGAGTGTCTAAGGTTACTGAAAATTTTTGTTTTGTTTACAATATCCTCCCCGCCAAAAACTTGGCTCCGTTATGCAGAAGACACTTTTGTAATCTGGCTCCATGGACATCAAAGGCTCAATAATTTTCTAGATCACATAAACAATCAACATAAAAATATTAAGTTCACTATAGAAATTGAAAAGAACGGAACTCTGCCATTCCTTGACGTTCTGGTGGAGCGTCAACCTAACGGACGACTAGGTCATTCCGTATATCGAAAACCCACACACACAGACAGATACCTACATGCGTCCTCACATCATTGTCTCTCACAAAAATCATCGGTAATCAACTCTCTAGTACACCGTGCAATTAAGATTTCACAACCAGAACACTTATCTAATGAACTGACTCATCTTAAAACCAGTCTTATAAAAAACGGCTATCGTAACTCAGATATCGGCAGAGTAATAAACCGATATCTGCATCCTACACGAAACCCCAAACCACGCTGTAATCCCGATACACGATCTTTAGCAATTCTCCCATATATACACAGAGTAACAGACCGAATTGGCAAAATTCTACGTAAACACAACATCAAAACAATTTATAAACCCACCAATAAAATTTCACAAATATTACCAACCCCAAAAGATTCCGAAAATAGTTTTAAAGCCCTAGGAGTATATAGTATACCTTGCAGTTGCGGTTGAGTATACATAGGAGAAACAGGACGGTCAGTACAGACTAGACTAAACGAGCATAAGCGATGCTTAAGAACAAGTCAGTACAATCGCTCAGCGGTGGCCGAACACCAACATAAAACAGGTCATACCATTAACTTTGACAAGACGAAACTAATTGCCAGACTTCCATTTTTCTACAATAGAAAAATGAGAAAATCCATAGAAATCAATAAAAATTCTAATAACCTGAACAAAGACGATGGCTACTACCTTTCCCCCATTTGGAAAACAAGCCTATGTTCACAACAGCGAAACCGTGACGTTCACTGATCCGCTACGATACTCCTCTCTATTCATGATCACTCATGTATTAAGTTCTCGCCCTATGTAAATTACCACTTTCGTTACTTTCACCAGTTACTTCGCCACAAAACACCTTTTGGCTTTGAATGAGCTAGTTCAGGAGTAACTCTTCTCTTTACACTTTAACTTGTTTACTTAATATTATCATTCTTATCTTTATTATTTTTATATTTTTATTTTATTTTCTTGTCCTGATGAAGCCCCTTACAAAAGTGAGCGAAACGTCGACCTTAATTTATAAAATGACACGGTCCCAACCGGGAACCATAAATATTTATAATAACTCCGGCCGTGAAAGCCTCCGACAATAGACAAATATACCCTACTATAGATCTCACTAGAAAAAGTCAACATTTTGTACACCTTTATGTTATATAATTCTTTTAAGGTCAATAACATTTTGTATCAGTTCAGTGCGCCCTCTACAAATGCATATTATTATATCCACATTTAATATATGGAGGCAATACAAAAATTTGATTCTTAAGTGTGGATAACTAGTTTATACTAATCTAACTTATATTTACTTTTAGTTTAATTCAACCAATACAAACGTAAATTAAGTGTAAGCGGAGAAAGCAATTCTTGTAAACCGTTTCCATTCTTTGAAGAAACGAATGTTTTGTTGTCAGACAGACAAGTGGCAGTAATGGAAGGAGTGGACTCTGAAGATGCGTCGCCAAATAGTGACGAGAAACAAAATAGTTTCGATGGAGCGGAGAGTACGAGGCAGAACAGACAAGTTCTATATTTATATTAGAAAACTATAAATGACTAAATGTGGATTGTTTTTACAAGCATCGATAATCTGGAAAGTGCAAGTGAAAGTTACATAGCAGATATATCGGATATTGAAGTAGGCAGAGGAAGTCGCCCTATTAAAAAGCGAAAAAGGACGGTGGGAAATACATCCTACAAGCAGGTCTTACAAAAATATGCAGAAATGACGGAAGAAAACGCAAGTGAATTCAAACTAATTTGCTTGATAAACAGCAGCAGTTTATTGGAACATTGTTTAAGCAAGAGCGGGACTTTGAAAAAGATATGCTTGCAAACCTTGTTAATTCACAAAGGCAGACAATGATGGAGATGACAAATGCACTTCTAAATAGCATGAAAAATATCTCTCAAATGGCGCCATGTTATCCGCCTTTCACTTTTATGGCAGGACCACAATTTTCTTTTACACCAGGTTCTGTTTCTCCGGCATCGCCATCAACTCTCATTCCTCAATTCTAAAAATGGGATTGTATAAAATGTATCAACTATATTAAAATTAAAAAAGTTTTTGTATCATTCCTGGATGTGCAGATAAAAATGGGCAGAATAAATTTTTGAAAAATGTTTTTTTTTAATTATTTCATTTAATCGATTATATTATAATTATAAACCGTCTTCTGCAACTTCTCTATTTTTATTGTTTTATTAACAGTGAACTAGTTACATATTGTAGCGGACTACTGTTAACGCGTTTATCAATTTAGAACAAGTAATAACAAGAGTCTTTCAATTTGGTCACAAAATAGTCACATAAGATATTAGAACAGATTTTAAATTAATTATTTTACATTAGTATTTTAATTTAAACGGAATTTTATCAATGCATGAAATCTTATAGAGTATGATTATTGTTATAATTGTGTTCTTGAAAGTGTACCTGTATGCGTTTGTAAATACCAAAAGTTAAATTATAGTGGAAGCTTAATAAACATTAAAATGCAAAACGATGGGATTTATGTAAATAAAAATTCGACTTACCGAGGTATATGACATTAATTTTAAATAACAAAAACGTTTAACAAACTGTAACGATTTATCCTAACCAAACGGTGTCCTCTAATAGATGAAATCACACCAACAACATGGCTTCTATATGAACAGCTGTTGTTCTGGTAACAAGTAAGATAGAAACTTGCCACGGTAAAAATTCGATAACTAATCGATATAATGGGTTCCTTAACGTTACGATGACAAATAGTGCTCCGAATAGCTCAGAAAAGACTCATCAGGGCGGTGGGTAAAGAATCGCATTCATGGACCATAAGGAACCACTAGAAAGGTCCAATAAGTCAAAACTAACTATTTTATTAATGGGCGCCAGGAACAGGAGCGAGCAGAATCAACGAGAATGTTCCACTATTCTCGGCGAAACCAAGGTAACTCACTATATCAATAAATTAACAGGGCACAGAATTAAGCCTGAATTTATTGAAGTAACTACAATGCCAAACATGAAATCAAACATATAAATATAAATTTCACTAGAACAAATAATTCTACAAACTAATCATACATACAAGATTCAAACCTAAATGACGCAAGAGAAAATTAACCAAGCTAAGTGCTCACAACAAGCAAATATATGTTTACTCCAGGTGATTGTATAAATAATATTTAACAGTAATAACGCAAGGGTGTTAATAATATCCGGGCACGAGCCCGTACGCAAAAATAATTCGTACTAAGTAAAAATTGGATACGCAGACTTGGTGGCCACTAAGTAAGCTGTAACAGCATAACTCAAGCGAGTAATAATTTAACCAAGGGTCTAAGCTCGTGACTAGATTTACAATCAATATGTATAAATCACAGGAACGCATTAACGAGTGGTTAGCATTATTCATAAAAAAAAACCTAGCACTTACTAAGGAAGCATTCAACCATTAGTACCTTAATAATTTTATCATAAATACAGATTTTACGTTAATTATCGCAACCCACCCTACACACAGGTGTAAGTATGGTTGCATGCAAAGCAAAATATAAGCGGGTGAACATAAGGTTTCATACACAAAAAGTATTACTCCAATAATCTCAACAGAACATAAACACAACACACTTAAATAAGGAAGTATACGACCTCAAGAAGTAATTCTAATGCACCAGTAGCAGTCAAGGATTCCAAATCCAACTTAACAGGATTACACCACTTAAAGGTAGTCACACAAAATCGCTTCAGGTGTAATATTCATCCACAGATAACTCCAACAGGTTACGATTAATATTTCGGTAGTCCAGCAGATGGAACTGATGGTATCAATAATTAATTCTTCGTCGGGAGCTTTAATACCATCTATTTCAGTAAGTTGTCGAGGTTGGGTAATCGTAATACCACCAGAACGATTACTTAAACGAATCTTCACAAATGTGCATCTACTTAAATTGGAACTGCTAAGCCTAAAGTATGTAATTACTCTTGGACTCGCACGCAGACGTAAATTTAAATTTGAAGTTAATTTTGAAGTTAAATTTGAACCTAGATTTGAAGTTACATTTAAACCCTAAAATTCATGTAATACATAGAACAAGAAGTACTACAAAGCTTATTACTTACCACATAACCATGTGGGTAGCATATAACAAATATCACAAAATGTGCTTCTCTAACTGAGCGAAGGTATTAATCAAAACGACGTGAAATCCGCCAAAGGCGTAATAATTAACTTTCTTACTCACAAACACCAGAAAGATTAATTTTGTCCAAGGTAGTAAGCTAGAATCCGCTAAAATAAGCGATATAAATTTTGCTAACATACCATGTTCGTCGTTTCGATTCAAAGTCTGGATCAAGAAGAACGACGAGCCACCACATGGGCTCGTTATCGCCCTTAGGTGAGATAACATTTTCCCACAATTAAACCACTTTTATTAACAAAACAAATTAATGTGCATTACAATAATACAGTTTTACAAACAACTTGACAAATGTCAATTCAGAGAAATATCTAACCAAAGGAGAGATTCAAAGGCTTCTAACCACAGAGCATTATGTTAAAAGATTCTAAAATTGCAATAATTATAAAACTTAGAACGGGCGTTCCACTCCCCCTCAACTTCGAAGGAAGTAAACTCCTTAAAGTTTACGACGTTCAGCAGCAGGCTGAACCTAACATAACCAATAACACAAAAAAACTATTCAATCATCATCAAATACATTAGCAGGTTTCAGTTCTTGAGCATGCCAGATACCCTTAGGTTGTCCATCTTCAGTTTCCATTTCGTAAGTTGCTATTCCTAATTTCTTTTTAACTTTATAAGGGCCTAGGAATTTAGGAGCAAGTTTTGTTGAAAAGGACTTGGTCGCATCACTCAAAGCCTTATTACGTCGCCACACAAGTTGACCAGGTTCATAGTGAACAGCTCTTCTTCGCAGATTATACGTATGACGAAAGCGTTCATGCGCTTGACGTAATTTTTCTTTAACAGTTTCAAACATTTTCTGATAACCAGTTTTACGTTTTTCTATATGTTCATTTAAATCTAGATCGGGTGTTTCAATCTTTAAGTTAAAGTCTTCTCCGCAGGAAATATGTTCACGTCCAAAATTTATAAAGTATGGGGTGAAACCAGTAGTTTCGCTAACAGAAGTTCTAATTGCACAGGTCACAGCGGATAAATTGATATCCCAATTTTTCTGTGACTCTTTAATATATGTTGCAAGCATAATCTTGATGACTTTGTTCGTACCTTCAGTTGGATTTGCACGAGGGTAATATAAGGGAGTAAACATAATAGTAGATTTATATTTTTCATACAAGTGTCTAAAGCGTTTACTTTTCATTTGTCCACCATTGTCGCAAATAATGTACTGGGGTACACCATAGACCAAAAATATACCATCTTCTACGCTCGTGCACAAAGTTTTAGCACTAGCAGATCGAAGGGAAAAGTAAGTACATATTTACTAAAGTAATCGGTGACAACTAGCAAATATTTATATCCTTGAGTAGATCGAACAAGGGGACCCATAAAATCTAAACTTATCACTTGCCAAGGCTGTATGACAGGCGGTCGCTCACCCATAAGACCAGCAGGAGCTTTTGTTCGGGCTTATGTTGTTGACAAGTAAAACAATGGTTAACATACCGGGTAATATCACACTTCATTTGGGGCCAATAATATAACATTTTAATTCTAGAGTAAGTCTTGAAGATTCCTAAATGACCAGAAATGGGATCATTATGATATCGCCACAAAAGTTGGGAACGTTTTTCTTTAGGAACTACTAATCTCCACAAGTCATTTTCAGTAGCTAATTCAGGTATAGTTGGTTTAACAAACTTATAGAGTCGTTCGTCTTCCACTCGCCACAAAGGAAATTTTAAGGGATTACAATTAACTTTCTTAAGTACTTTACGATACCATCTATCGGTAGTGTTAGAATAATCATCATCGTCCACTTCAATAGGTTCAATAGAAACAGGGACAGCACGTGAAAGAAAATCGGGTACAATATGCTCTTTACCTTTACGATGAATTATTGTGTAATCATAGGATTGCAATCTCAAAGCCCAACGTGCCAAACGTCCTTGAGGGTCTTTCAATTTATGAAGCCATAATAGAGAATGGTGGTCGGTAATTATCGTGAAGTGATGACCTTCCAGATAGTGTCGTAATTTTTCAACCGACCAGATAACGGCAATACACTCACGTTCGGTGGCAGAATATTTTTGCTCTTGCACAGTAAGGGAGCGAGATAAGTAGCAAATAACTCTGTCGCCAATATCAGTGGATTGGGTAAGAACGGCACCAATACCATAAGCAGAGGCATCAGTTTGTAAAACAAACGGCTTGGAAAAATCAGGGCACGTCAACACAGGAGCAATTATTAACAACTCTTTGATACGATTGAAGGCGGTTTCGCAATCAGAAGTCCAACGCCAAGTACAACTTTTCTTAGTTAGACTAGTCAAAGGTTGAACAATAGTAGAAAAATCAGGGACGAAACGTCGATACCATGATGCTGTACCTAGGAAACGTCGAAGATCAGTAACAGATTTCGGATACGGGATGTCTAATATAGCTTTCACTTTATCGGGATCAGGTCGAAGTCCATGTTGATCTACCAAATATCCTAAATAACGTAACTCCGATAAACAGAATTTACATTTATCGAGGCTTATGACGAGACCAGCTTCAGTTAAACGATCAAAAACTTTGCCAAGAATTTCTAAGTGATGGTCAAAATCTTTGGATACAATAATTATATCATCCAAATATTGCAGAACAAAAGGTTGTAAATCAGCACCAAGTGTATTATCAATGAGACGCTGGAATGTAGCGGGGGCATTAGTTAAGCCGAATGACATTCGATTGAACCGATAGAGCCCACGACCAGGAACAGTGAAGGCCGTAAAGTCTTTCGATGACTCACTAACAGGGACTTGCCAATAAGCAGATAATATATCAATAGAACTCAAATAACGAGCATCTCTTAATTGATCTAAAATCGCAGACATGTAAGGTAGCGGATAAGCATCTTTGATAGTTACAGAATTTAATTGACGATAGTCAATACAAAATCTATACGAACCATCTTTCTTCGGTACCAAACAAACAGGAGAGGACCAAGAACTTTTACACGGTGAAATAATTCCATCCTTTAACATATGGTCTAATTCTTTATCAATAATCTTTTGTTTAAAAGGGGAAACAGGATAGTACCGTTGTTTAATTGGTTTAGTACCAGGCAGTACTTCGATTACATGTTCGGTTGTTTTACAATAAGCTAGTGCAGTTCCCATATTTTGCAATTTTTCCCTAAGAAGGAGATTTAAAGCAGATCGTTGACCAATTGTTAAAGCATCTTGAGTATTAATACCAGAAACATTGTTTTTGTATTTACTATTAGGCTCTGACTCTGGAGAAAAATGCCAAACACCTTCCTTTAAATTCGGAATTATACTCATGACCTTCCAAAAATCTATACCTAATATAAGGACATGGCTAAATTCAGGTACTACTAAAACTTTTATTATATGTAATTTTCCCATCAGTTGTACAGGGGTTGAGATATAGCCTAAAGCTTTGCAAATATTACCACTAGCAACAATGCATTCAGATGGGGATTTGATTAAAGTTAATCCTAATTTCATTAACAATTCATAACCAGGTAAACCTACAACAGTTTGACTTGCACCACTATCCAATAAAGCTAAGATAGGATGTCCTAAAATTTTAACTTCAAGATATGGTCTTTGGTCATCTTGGGCATGTGACAAAACAAAGTCCAATAGTGACTGATTAGGAAAATTATTATAATTCGAATAAATTTTATTTTTATTTTCAATGTTGGCCAAGGTTGGAGAAAAAGGGAGGGAAACCACTTGACCTATTGGTTCCTCCGGGGTAAGTTTAAATGACGGTTACAATCTGGGCATGTACGTACCGTAAAATCATGTTTACCACACTTGTAACAAATTAATTTCTTTGGTTCGGGACAAACTTTAGTCAAATGTCCTAAACGAGAACAATTATAACAAACAATTGATGGTGAATTGGTTCTAACTTCATTAACATTCGTGCACATAACCGATTGATCATGAACACCAGCAATATTTTTAGTCGAGACCGATACAAAAGCAAAATCAGGTTCCACATAAGAGCGTTGATTTTTATTAGGGGGTACATAACTGTCTACTCTAAATTTCTTCAATTCTAATTTCAAACATTCCTCTTCCAATTTCTGTAAAGAATCCACATCAGGTAACTGGGTTGTATAAAATGGGGATAAATTATGCGAAACAATATCAAGTTGAACATCTTCAGGCATAGAACCGTAACGTCGAAACATTGAGGTCATACAGGATAAATAGTCAATAATACCTTCAGAAGGATCTTGTGTTCTTGCTAAAATATCCTTGAAAAGTCTACTTTATAATCAGGAGGTTCAAAATGTAACAATAATAAGGTAGATAAGGATTTCCAATTAGAAAACCTATGGCGATTACTTCTATACCAAAGGAGTGCCTTTGACTCAAATAAATCCACAGAGGACTCAAATAATTCAAGTTCAGAAATATTTCGGGCTCTACGGAGCTCGTCAACTCGTTCAAGAAAATTATGAACAGTAAGTCCATCAGGATCGCCGGAAAATTTTAAGTTCCATTTCAACACTGGTAATGATCTTAAATTGAATTTGGAGATGAAGTATTAAATGTATTAGTTGGGTTAGCTGCAGCTTCAGATAATTCTTCGTCAGCATCAACATTAAACGAGGGTTGTTTTGATAATAAATTACTGAGATTTTCCACTTCTTTAGAAGAGTGAGAATCCAAAGTATCTAATAAAGTAAGAATTTTTGTTAAAAGACTCGAGCGTAACTCTACTTGTTCAGGTGATAGGGTATCTACTGATATAAGATTAATTCGTTTCCACAAATGAATCGTCCGAGCACGAATAGTAGCAACAGGAGAATCAGCTTTCTGTAAATTAGATTGTAATTCAACTATCTTTTCAGAAATAATGGTAAATTCATCATCAGGTATAAGATCTGATGTATTAAAAGAAGAAGCAATACTAGTTTGTTCCATTTTTAATAACGGGCGTAAATAAGCTCGCATACCTTCAACTGTTTCTTTCGCTAATACAGTAACACCACGAATCAATAATTCAAAAGATAGTTCATCCTTACGAAGTCGATGAATATCCATTTTATAATCAGACATTTTAATATAAATTGAAAAAACAACAAATTATTCACTAATATAATGTTCAAATCGCAATTCAATAATAAATATTTTATATTTTATCAAATAATTATGTAAATAACCTCTAACTATCTCTGCAAGTTAGATATGTGTTCAATTTTTGTAATTACACAACTTTTTTTTTTTTTTTTTTTTATATCACCAATAACTTCACAAAATATGCACCTATAAATTCAGTACCAATAATCAATACCAGAATATTTTTAAACACTTTCAAATAATAGCACAAATAAATGTTTAAGAAAGCACAAACTAGCACAAGCATACAAATCAACATACAACCACTGTAATAATATTGTTGCCTAAAATTGCAACTTCACAAAATATCCAATAATCCGAAAAAAAAAATTTAGGGGTTGTAAAATGAAATGCAAAACAAAGTCTTGCACGTTGAGAATTAATTTTTGTCGTTGGGACAACAAGCAATATAGTATCAATTCTATATTTCGAACCACAAACCATAAACGTTGTGTCAATTTTTGCCAATTCGAGGTACAAACGTTTTGTGTCAATTTTTGCCAATTCGAGGCCACAGACGTTCGGGCGCCAATTTTTGCCACGGTAAAAATTCGATAACTAATCGATATAATGGGTTCCTTAACGTTACGATGACAAATAGTGCTCCGGAATAGCTCAGAAAAGACTCATCAGGGCGGTGGGTAAAGAATCGCATTCATGGACCATAAGGAACCACTAGAAAGGTCCAATAAGTCTTAACTAACTATTTTATTAATATGCGCCAGGAACAGGAGCGAGCAGAATCAACGAGAAATGTTCCACTATTCTCGGGCGAAACCCAAGGTAACTCACTATATCAATAAATTAACAGGGCACAGAATTAAGCCTGAATTTATTGAAGTAACTACAATGCCAAACATGAAATCAAACATATAAATATAAATTTCACTAGAACAAATAACTCTACAAACTAATCATACATACAAGATTCAAACCTAAATGACGCAAGAGAAAATTAACCAAGCTAAGTGCTCACAACAAGCAAATATATGTTTACTCCAGGTGATTGTATAAATAATATTTAACAGTAATAACGCAAGGGTGTTAATAATATCCGGGCACGAGCCCGTACGCAAAAATAATTCGTACTAAGTAAAAATTGGATACTCAGACTTGGTGGCCACTAAGTAAGCTGTAACAGCATAACTCAAGCGAGTAATAATTTAACCAAGGGTCTAAGCTCGTGACTAGATTTACAATCAATATGTATAAATCACTGGAACGCATTAACGAGTGGTTAGCATTATTCATAAAAAAAAACCTAGCACTTACTAAGGAAGCATTCAACCATTAGTACCTTAATAATTTTATCATAAATACAGATTTTACGTTAATTATCGCAACCCACCCTACACACAGGTGTAAGTATGGTTGCATGCAAAGCAAAATATAAGCGGGTGAACATAAGGTTTCATACACAAAAAGTATTACTCCAATAATCTCAACAGAACATAAACACAACACACTTAAATAAGGAAGTATACGACCTCAAGAAGTAATTCCAATGCACCAGTAGCAGTCAAGGATTCCAAATCCAACTTAACAGGATTACACCACTTAAAGGTAGTCACACAAAATCGCTTCAGGTGTAATATTCATCCACAGATAACTCCAACAGGTTACGATTAATATTTCGGTAGTCCAGCAGATGGAACTGATGGTATCAATAATTAATTCTTCGTCGGGAGCTTTAATACCATCTATTTCAGTAAGTTGTCGAGGTTGGGTAATCGTAATACCACCAGAACGATTACTTAAACGAATCTTCACAAATGTGCATCTACTTAAATTGGAACTGCTAAACCTAAAGTATGTAATTACTCTTGGACTCGCACGCAGACGTAAATTTAAATTTGAAGTTAATTTTGAAGTTAAATTTGAACCTAGATTTGAAGTTACATTTAAACCCTAAAATTCATGTAATACATAGAACAAGAAGTACTACAAAGTTATTACTTACCACATAACCATGTGGGTAGCATATAACAAATATCACAAAATGTGCTTCTCTAACTGAGCGAAGGTATTAATCAAAACGACGTGAAATCCGCCAAAGGCGTAATAATTAACTTTCTTACTCACAAACACCAGAAAGATTAATTTTATCCAAGGTAGTAAGCTAGAATCCGCTAAAATAAGCGATATAAATTTTGCTAACATACCATGTTCGTCGTTTCGATTCAAAGGCTGGATCAAGAAGAACGACGAGCCACCACATGGGCTCGTTATCGCCCTTAGGTGAGATAACATTTTCCCACAATTAAACCACTTTTATTAACAAAACAAATTAATGTGCATTACAATAATACAGTTTTACAAACAACTTGACAAATGTCAATTCAGAGAAATATCTAACCAAAGGAGAGATTCAAAGGCTTCTAACCACAGAGCATTATGTTAAAAAGATTCTAAAAATTGCAATAATTATAAAACTTAGAACGGGGCGTTCCAAACTACGTTAATCCATTTGCATCCAAGTTGTCAATCGAAGTCTGCTACATCCTTCATTTCGAAATATCATAAAACATTACAGTTATTACGTTGAGGTAATCTTTAAATTGCCGAATATCAAGGATCGTTTATAGAATTAATTGCAAACAAAAAATCGTAATTAATAATTAGTAATTAATAATTGGTGTGCTTTAATATTTAAAATTCCTAAAAGGAAGAAATAAATTCAACATACATGCCACAGAACCCGTAAGAGATTCCAAAGGACCCATAGTCCTCTGATAAATCTCGTGCATTAACCGATCATTGTAGTTTGCATGTAGAAAAGCAGATTTCAGCATACGGACAACATCAGACCAAGAACACACGCTATCGCGATTAACCCTGTATAATAGCAAGGCTGTAACATACTGTTTTAATACGCTCTAATAGTTCTAGTATTTCTAAAAATAGTTATTTTCTAGTTTAATTTTAGCATTCTAATTATTAGAATGAAGGTCGTGTAGCATAAATATTCTGCAATTGTAAACCGCTGCAAGATCACCCAAGTAGCGTCCTAGCGAAGCTCCAGGAAGATATAATCCAAGAGTTAATTAATTTTTCTAAAGGCACTTTACGTGAAAGGCACTAAACATATCAGATTAGTTGCTATCTATGATTAGATGTCAATCATGTTCTAGGACCCTATTTATGTCAGGGTGGTCGGAAAGAACGAGAACAATTATAACAAACAATTGATGGTGAATTGGTTCTAACTTCATTAACATTCCTGCACATAACCGATTGATCATGAACACCAGCAATATTTTTAGTCGAGACCGATACAAAAGCAAAATCAGGTTCCACATAAGAGCGTTGATTTTATTAGGGGTACATAACTGTCTACTCTAAATTTCTTCAATTCTAATTTCAAACATTCCTCTTCCAATTTCTGTAAAGAATCCACATCAGGTAACTGGGTTGTATAAAATTGGGATAAATTATGCGAAACAATATCAAGTTGAACATCTTCAGGCATAGAACCGTAACGTCGAAACATTGAGGTCATACAGGATAAATAGTCAATAATACCTTCAGAAGGATCTTGTGTTCTTGCTAAAATATCCTTGAAAAGTCTACGTTTATAATCAGGAGGTTCAAAATGTAACAATAATAAGGTAGATAAGGATTTCCAATTAGAAAACCTATGGCAATTACTTCTATACCAAAGGAGTGCCTTTGACTCAAATAAATCCACAGAGGACTCAAATAATTCAAGTTCAGAAATATTTCGGGCTCTACGGAGCTCGTCAACTCGTTCAAAAAAATTATGAACAGTAAGTCCATCAGGATCGCCGGAAAATTTTAAGTTCCATTTCAACACTGGTAATGATCTTAAATTCGAATTTGGAGATGAAGTATTAAATGTATTATTTGGGTTAGCTGCAGCTTCAGATAATTCTTCGTCAGCATCAACATTAAACGAGGGTTGTTTTGATAATAAATTACTGAGATTTTCCACTTCTTTAGAAGAGTGAGAATCCAAAGTATCTAATAAAGTAAGAATTTTTGTTAAAAGACTCGAGCGTAACTCTACTTGTTCAGGTGATAGGGTATCTACTGATATAAGATTAATTCGTTTCCACAAATGAATCGTCCGAGCACGAATAGTAGCAACAGGAGAATCAGCTTTCTGTAAATTAGATTGTAATTCAACTATCTTTTCAGAAATAATAGTAAATTCATCATCAGGTATAAGATCTGATGTATTAAAAGAAGAAGCAATACTAGTTTGTTCCATTTTTAATAACGGGCGTAAATAAGCTCGCATACCTTCAACTGTTTCTTTCGCTAATACAGTAACACCACGAATCAATAATTCAAAAGATAGTTCATCCTTACGAAGTCGATGAATATCCATTTTATAATCAGACATTTTAATATAAATTAAAAAAAAACAAATTATTCACTAATATAATGTTCAAATCGCAATTCAATAATAAATATTTTATATTTTATCAAATAATTATGTAAATAACCTCTAACTATCTCTGCAAGTTAGATATGTGTTCAATTTTTGTAATTACACAACTTTTTTTTTTTTTTTATATCACCAATAACTTCACAAAATATGCACCTATAAATTCAGTACCAATAATCAATACCAGAATATTTTTAAACACTTTCAAATAATAGCACAAATAAATGTTTAAGAAAGCACAAACTAGCACAAGCATACAAATCAACATACAACCACTGTAATAATATTGTTGCCTAAAATTGCAACTTCACAAAATATCCAATAATCCGAAAAAAAATTTAGGGGTTGTAAAATGAAATGCAAAACAAAGTCTTGCACGTTGAGAATTAATTTTGTCGTTGGGACAACAAGCAATATAGTATCAATTCTATATTTCGAACCACAAACCATAAACGTTGTGTCAATTTTGCCAATTCGAGGTACAAACGTTTTGTGTCAATTTTGCCAATTCGAGGCCACAGACGTTCGGGCGCCAATTTTGCCACGGTAAAATTCGATAACTAATCGATATAATGGGTTCCTTAACGTTACGATGACAAATAGTGCTCCGGAATAGCTCAGAAAAGACTCATCAGGGCGGTGGGTAAAGAATCGCATTCATGGACCATAAGGAACCACTAGAAAGGTCCAATAAGTCAAAACTAACTATTTTATTAATGGGCGCCAGGAACAGGAGCGAGCAGAATCAACGAGAAATGTTCCACTATTCTCGGCGAAACCCAAGGTAACTCACTATATCAATAAATTAACAGGGCACAGAATTAAGCCTGAATTTATTGAAGTAACTACAATGCCAAACATGAAATCAAACATATAAATATAAATTTCACTAGAACAAATAACTCTACAAACTAATCATACATACAAGATTCAAACCTAAATGACGCAAGAGAAAATTAACCAAGCTAAGTGCTCACAACAAGCAAATATATGTTTACTCCAGGTGATTGTATAAATAATATTTAACAGTAATAACGCAAGGGTGTTAATAATATCCGGGCACGAGCCCGTACGCAAAAATAATTCGTACTAAGTAAAATTGGATACGCAGACTTGGTGGCCACTAAGTAAGCTGTAACAGCATAACTCAAGCGAGTAATAATTTAACCAAGGGTCTAAGCTCGTGACTAGATTTACAATCAATATGTATAAATCACAGGAACGCATTAACGAGTGGTTAGCATTATTCATAAAAAACCTAGCACTTACTAAGGAAGCATTCAACCATTAGTACCTTAATAATTTTATCATAAATACAGATTTTACGTTAATTATCGCAACCCACCCTACACACAGGTGTAAGTATGGTTGCATGCAAAGCAAAATATAAGCGGGTGAACATAAGGTTTCATACACAAAAGTATTACTCCAATAATCTCAACAGAACATAAACACAACACACTTAAATAAGGAAGTATACGACCTCAAGAAGTAATTCCAATGCACCAGTAGCAGTCAAGGATTCCAAATCCAACTTAACAGGATTACACCACTTAAAGGTAGTCACACAAAATCGCTTCAGGTGTAATATTCATCCACAGATAACTCCAACAGGTTACGATTAATATTTCGGTAGTCCAGCAGATGGAACTGATGGTATCAATAATTAATTCTTCGTCGGGAGCTTTAATACCATCTATTTCAGTAAGTTGTCGAGGTTGGGTAATCGTAATACCACCAGAACGATTACTTAAACGAATCTTCACAAATGTGCATCTACTTAAATTGGAACTGCTAAACCTAAAGTATGTAATTACTCTTGGACTCGCACGCAGACGTAAATTTAAATTTGAAGTTAATTTTGAAGTTAAATTTGAACCTAGATTTGAAGTTACATTTAAACCCTAAAATTCATGTAATACATAGAACAAGAAGTACTACAAAGCTATTACTTACCACATAACCATGTGGGTAGCATATAACAAATATCACAAAATGTGCTTCTCTAACTGAGCGAAGGTATTAATCAAAACGACGTGAAATCCGCCAAAGGCGTAATAATTAACTTTCTTACTCACAAACACCAGAAAGATTAATTTTATCCAAGGTAGTAAGCTAGAATCCGCTAAAATAAGCGATATAAATTTTGCTAACATACCATGTTCGTCGTTTCGATTCAAAGGCTGGATCAAGAAGAACGACGAGCCACCACATGGGCTCGTTATCGCCCTTAGGTGAGATAACATTTTCCCACAATTAAACCACTTTTATTAACAAAACAAATTAATGTGCATTACAATAATACAGTTTTACAAACAACTTGACAAATGTCAATTCAGAGAAATATCTAACCAAAGGAGAGATTCAAAGGCTTCTAACCACAGAGCATTATGTTAAAAGATTCTAAAATTGCAATAATTATAAAACTTAGAACGGGCGTTCCACTCCCCTCAACTTCGAAGGAAGTAAACTCCTTAAAGTTTACGACGTTCAGCAGCAGGCTGAACCTAACATAACCAATAACACAAAAGCTATTCAATCATCATCAAATACATTAGCAGGTTTCAGTTCTTGAGCATGCCAGATACCCTTAGGTTGTCCATCTTCAGTTTCCAGTTCGTAAGTTGCTATTCCTAATTTCTTTTTAACTTTATAAGGGCCTAGGAATTTAGGAGCAAGTTTTGTTGAAAAGGACTTGGTCGCATCACTCAAAGCCTTATTACGTCGCCACACAAGTTGACCAGGTTCATAGTGAACAGCTCTTCTTCGCAGATTATACGTATGACGAAAGCGTTCATGCGCTTGACGTAATTTTTCTTTAACAGTTTCAAACATTTTCTGATAACCAGTTTTACGTTTTTCTATATGTTCATTTAAATCTAGATCGGGTGTTTCAATCTTTAAGTTAAAGTCTTCTCCGCAGGAAATATGTTCACGTCCAAAATTTATAAAGTATGGGGTGAAACCAGTAGTTTCGCTAACAGAAGTTCTAATTGCACAGGTCACAGCGGATAAATTGATATCCCAATTTTTCTGTGACTCTTTAATATATGTTGCAAGCATAATCTTGATGACTTTGTTCGTACCTTCAGTTGGATTTGCACGAGGGTAATATAAGGAAGTAAACATAATAGTAGATTTATATTTTTCATACAAGTGTCTAAAGCGTTTACTTTTCATTTGTCCACCATTGTCGCAAATAATGTACTGGGGTACACCATAGACCAAAAATATACCATCTTCTACGCTCGTGCACAAAGTTTTAGCACTAGCAGATCGAAGGGGAAAAGTAAGTACATATTTACTAAAGTAATCGGTGACAACTAGCAAATATTTATATCCTTGAGTAGATCGAACAAGGGGACCCATAAAATCTAAACTTATCACTTGCCAAGGCTGTATGACAGGCGGTCGCTCACCCATAAGACCAGCAGGAGCTTTTTGTTCGGGCTTATGTTGTTGACAAGTAAAACAATGGTTAACATACCGGGTAATATCACACTTCATTTGGGGCCAATAATATAACATTTTAATTCTAGAGTAAGTCTTGAAGATTCCTAAATGACCAGAAATGGGATCATTATGATATCGCCACAAAAGTTGGGAACGTTTTTCTTTAGGAACTACTAATCTCCACAAGTCATTTTCAGTAGCTAATTCAGGTATAGTTGGTTTAACAAACTTATAGAGTCGTTCGTCTTCCACTCGCCACAAAGGAAATTTTAAGGGATTACAACTAACTTTCTTAAGTACTTTACGATACCATCTATCGGTAGTGTTAGAATAATCATCATCGTCCACTTCAATAGGTTCAATAGAAACAGGGACAGCACGTGAAAGAAAATCGGGTACAATATGCTCTTTACCTTTACGATGAATTATTGTGTAATCATAGGATTGCAATCTCAAAGCCCAACGTGCCAAACGTCCTTGAGGGTCTTTCAATTTATGAAGCCATAATAGAGAATGGTGGTCGGTAATTATCGTGAAGTGATGACCTTCCAGATAGTGTCGTAATTTTCAACCGACCAGATAACGGCAATACACTCACGTTCGGTGGCAGAATATTTTTGCTCTTACAGTAAGGGAGCGAGATAAGTAGCAAATAACTCTGTCGCCAATATCAGTGGATTGGGTAAGAACGGCACCAATACCATAAGCAGAGGCATCAGTTTGTAAAACAAACGGCTTGGAAAAATCAGGGCACGTCAACACAGGAGCAATTATTAACAACTCTTTGATACGATTGAAGGCGGTTTCGCAATCAGAAGTCCAACGCCAAGTACAACTTTTCTTAGTTAGACTAGTCAAAGGTTGAACAATAGTAGAAAAATCAGGGACGAAACGTCGATACCATGATGCTATACCTAGGAAACGTCGAAGATCAGTAACAGATTTCGGATACGGGATGTCTAATATAGCTTTCACTTTATCGGGATCAGGTCGAAGTCCATGTTGATCTACCAAATATCCTAAATAACGTAACTCCGATAAACAGAATTTACATTTATCGAGGCTTATGACGAGACCAGCTTCAGTTAAACGATCAAAACTTTGCCAAGAATTTCTAAGTGATGGTCAAAATCTTTGGATACAATAATTATATCATCCAAATATTGCAGAACAAAAGGTTGTAAATCAGCACCAAGTGTATTATCAATGAGACGCTGGAATGTAGCGGGGGCATTAGTTAAGCCGAATGACATTCGATTGAACCGATAGAGCCCACGACCAGGAACAGTGAAGGCCGTAAAGTCTTTCGATGACTCACTAACAGGGACTTGCCAATAAGCAGATAATATATCAATAGAACTCAAATAACGAGCATCTCTTAATTGATCTAAAATCGCAGACATGTAAGGTAGCGGATAAGCATCTTTGATAGTTACAGAATTTAATTGACGATAGTCAATACAAAATCTATACGAACCATCTTTCTTCGGTACCAAACAAACAGGAGAGGACCAAGAACTTTTACACGGTGAAATAATTCCATCCTTTAACATATGGTCTAATTCTTTATCAATAATCTTTTGTTTAAAAGGGGAAACAGGATAGTACCGTTGTTTAATTGGTTTAGTACCAGGCAGTACTTCGATTACATGTTCGGTTGTTTTACAATAAGCTAGTGCAGTTCCCATATTTTGCAATTTTTCCCTAAGAAGGAGATTTAAAGCAGATCGTTGACCAATTGTTAAAGCATCTTGAGTATTAATACCAGAAACATTGTTTTTGTATTTACTATTAGGCTCTGACTCTGGAGAAAAATGCCAAACACCTTCCTTTAAATTCGGAATTATACTCATGACCTTCCAAAAATCTATACCTAATATAAGGACATGGCTAAATTCAGGTACTACTAAAACTTTTATTATATGTAATTTTCCCATCAGTTGTACAGGGTTGAGATATAGCCTAAAGCTTTGCAAATATTACCACTAGCAACAATGTATTCAGATGGGGATTTGATTAAAGTTAATCCTAATTTCATTAACAATTCATAACCAGGTAAACCTACAACAGTTTGACTTGCACCACTATCCAATAAAGCTAAGATAGGATGTCCTAAAATTTTAACTTCAAGATATGGTCTTTGGTCATCTTGGGCATGTGACAAAACAAAGTCCAATAGTGATTGATTAGGAAAATTATTATAATTCGAATAAATTTTATTTTTATTTTCAATGTTGGCCAAGGTTGGAGAAAAAGGGAGGGAAACCACTTGACCTATTGGTTCCTCCGGGGTAAGTTTAAATGACGATTACAATCTGGGCATGTACGTACCGTAAAATCATGTTTACCACACTTGTAACAAATTAATTTCTTTGGTTCGGGACAAACTTTAGTCAAATGTCCTAAACGAGAACAATTATAACAAACAATTGATGGTGAATTGGTTCTAACTTCATTAACATTCGTGCACATAACCGATTGATCATGAACACCAGCAATATTTTTAGTCGAGACCGATACAAAAGCAAAATCAGGTTCCACATAAGAGCGTTGATTTTTATTAGGGGGTACATAACTGTCTACTCTAAATTTCTTCAATTCTAATTTCAAACATTCCTCTTCCAATTTCTGTAAAGAATCCACATCAGGTAACTGGGTTGTATAAAATGGGGATAAATTATGCGAAACAATATCAAGTTGAACATCTTCAGGCATAGAACCGTAACGTCGAAACATTGAGGTCATACAGGATAAATAGTCAATAATACCTTCAGAAGGATCTTGTGTTCTTGCTAAAATATCCTTGAAAAGTCTACGTTTATAATCAGGAGGTTCAAATGTAACAATAATAAGGTAGATAAGGATTTCCAATTAGAAAACCTATGGCGATTACTTCTATACCAAAGGAGTGCCTTTGACTCAAATAAATCCACAGAGGACTCAAATAATTCAAGTTCAGAAATATTTCGGGCTCTACGGAGCTCGTCAACTCGTTCAAGAAAATTATGAACAGTAAGTCCATCAGGATGCCGGAAAATTTTAAGTTCCATTTCAACACTGGTAATGATCTTAAATTCGAATTTGGAGATGAAGTATTAAATGTATTAGTTGGGTTAGCTGCAGCTTCAGATAATTCTTCGTCAGCATCAACATTAAACGAGGGTTGTTTTGATAATAAATTACTGAGATTTTCCACTTCTTTAGAAGAGTGAGAATCCAAAGTATCTAATAAAGTAAGAATTTTTGTTAAAAGACTCGAGCGTAACTCTACTTGTTCAGGTGATAGGGTATCTACTGATATAAGATTAATTCGTTTCCACAAATGAATCGTCCGAGCACGAATAGTAGCAACAGGAGAATCAGCTTTCTGTAAACTAGATTGTAATTCAACTATCTTTTCAGAAATAATGGTAAATTCATCATCAGGTATAAGATCTGATGTATTAAAAGAAGAAGCAATACTAGTTTGTTCCATTTTTAATAACGGGCGTAAATAAGCTCGCATACCTTCAACTGTTTCTTTCGCTAATACAGTAACACCACGAATCAATAATTCAAAAGATAGTTCATCCTTACGAAGTCGATGAATATCCATTTTATAATCAGACATTTTAATATAAATTGAAAAAAAAAACAAATTATTCACTAATATAATGTTCAAATCGCAATTCAATAATAAATATTTTATATTTTATCAAATAATTATGTAAATAACCTCTAACTATCTCTGCAAGTTAGATATGTGTTCAATTTTTGTAATTACACAACTTTTTTTTTTTTTTTTTATATATATATCACCAATAACTTCACAAAATATGCACCTATAAATTCAGTACCAATAATCAATACCAGAATATTTTTAAACACTTTCAAATAATAGCACAAATAAATGTTTAAGAAAGCACAAACTAGCACAAGCATACAAATCAACATACAACCACTGTAATAATATTGTTGCCTAAAATTGCAACTTCACAAAATATCCAATAATCCGAAAAAAAATTTAGGGTTGTAAAATGAAATGCAAAACAAAGTCTTGCACGTTGAGAATTAATTTTTGTCGTTGGGACAACAAGCAATATAGTATTAATTCTATATTTCGAACCACAAACCATAAACGTTGTGTCAATTTTTGCCAATTCGAGGTACAAACGTTTTGTGTCAATTTTGCCAATTCGAGGCCACAGACGTTCGGGCGCCAATTTTGCCACGGTAAAAATTCGATAACTAATCGATATAATGGGTTCCTTAACGTTACGATGACAAATAGTGCTTCGGAATAGCTCAGAAAAGACTCATCAGGGCGGTGGGTAAAGAATCGCATTCATGGACCATAAGGAACCACTAGAAAGGTCCAATAAGTCAAAACTAACTATTTTATTAATGGGCGCCAGGAACAGGAGCGAGCAGAATCAACGAGAAATGTTCCACTATTCTCGGCGAAACCCAAGGTAACTCACTATATCAATAAATTAACAGGGCACAGAATTAAGCCTGAATTTATTGAAGTAACTACAATGCCAAACATGAAATCAAACATATAAATATAAATTTCACTAGAACAAATAATTCTACAAACTAATCATACATACAAGATTCAAACCTAAATGACGCAAGAGAAAATTAACCAAGCTAAGTGCTCACAACAAGCAAATATATGTTTACTCCAGGTGATTGTATAAATAATATTTAACAGTAATAACGCAAGGGTGTTAATAATATCCGGGCACGAGCCCGTACGCAAAAATAATTCGTACTAAGTAAAAATTGGATACGCAGACTTGGTGGCCACTAAGTAAGCTGTAACAGCATAACTCAAGCGAGTAATAATTTAACCAAGGGTCTAAGCTCGTGACTAGATTTACAATCAATATGTATAAATCACAGGAACGCATTAACGAGTGGTTAGCATTATTCATAAAAAAAAACCTAGCACTTACTAAGGAAGCATTCAACCATTAGTACCTTAATAATTTTATCATAAATACAGATTTTACGTTAATTATCGCAACCCACCCTACACACAGGTGTAAGTATGGTTGCATGCAAAGCAAAATATAAGCGGGTGAACATAAGGTTTCATACACAAAAAGTATTACTCCAATAATCTCAACAGAACATAAACACAACACACTTAAATAAGGAAGTATACGACCTCAAGAAGTAATTCCAATGCACCAGTAGCAGTCAAGGATTCCAAATCCAACTTAACAGGATTACACCACTTAAAGGTAGTCACACAAAATCGCTTCAGGTGTAATATTCATCCACAGATAACTCCAACAGGTTACGATTAATATTTCGGTAGTCCAGCAGATGGAACTGATGGTATCAATAATTAATTCTTCGTCGGGAGCTTTAATACCATCTATTTCAGTAAGTTGTCGAGGTTGGGTAATCGTAATACCACCAGAACGATTACTTAAACGAATCTTCACAAATGTGCATCTACTTAAATTGGAACTGCTAAACCTAAAGTATGTAATTACTCTTGGACTCGCACGCAGACGTAAATTTAAATTTGAAGTTAATTTTGAAGTTAAATTTGAACCTAGATTTGAAGTTACATTTAAACCCTAAAATTCATGTAATACATAGAACAAGAAGTACTACAAAGCTATTACTTACCACATAACCATGTGGGTAGCATATAACAAATATCACAAAATGTGCTTCTCTAACTGAGCGAAGGTATTAATCAAAACGACGTGAAATCCGCCAAAGGCGTAATAATTAACTTTCTTACTCACAAACACCAGAAAGATTAATTTTATCCAAGGTAGTAAGCTAGAATCCGCTAAAATAAGCGATATAAATTTTGCTAACATACCATGTTCGTCGTTTCGATTCAAAGGCTGGATCAAGAAGAACGACGAGCCACCACATGGGCTCGTTATCGCCCTTAGGTGAGATAACATTTTCCCACAATTAAACCACTTTTATTAACAAAACAAATTAATGTGCATTACAATAATACAGTTTTACAAACAACTTGACAAATGTCAATTCAGAGAAATATCTAACCAAAGGAGAGATTCAAAGGCTTCTAACCACAGAGCATTATGTTAAAAAGATTCTAAAAATTGCAATAATTATAAAACTTAGAACGGGCGTTCCAAACTACGTTAATCCATTTGCATCCAAGTTGTCAATCGAAGTCTGCTACATCCTTCATTTCGAAATATCATAAAACATTACAGTTATTACGTTGAGGTAATCTTTAAATTGCCGAATATCAAGGATCGTTTATAGAATTAATTGCAAACAAAAAATCGTAATTAATAATTAGTAATTAATAATTGGTGTGCTTTAATATTTAAAATTCCTAAAAGGAAGAAATAAATTCAACATACATGCCACAGAACCCGTAAGAGATTCCAAAGGACCCATAGTCCTCTGATAAATCTCGTGCATTAACCGATCATTGTAGTTTGCATGTAGAAAAGCAGATTTCAGCATACGGACAACATCAGACCAAGAACACACGCTATCGCGATTAACCCTGTATAATAGCAAGGCTGTAACATACTGTTTTAATACGCTCTAATAGTTCTAGTATTTCTAAAATAGTTATTTTCTAGTTTAATTTTAGCATTCTAATTATTAGAATGAAGGTCGTGTAGCATAAATATTCTGCAATTGTAAACCGCTGCAAGATCACCCAAGTAGCGTCCTAGCGAAGCTCCAGGAAGATATAATCCAAGAGTTAATTAATTTTCTAAAGGCACTTTACGTGAAAGGCACTAAACATATCAGATTAGTTGCTATCTATGATTAGATGTCAATCATGTTCTAGGACCCTATTTATGTCAGGGTGGTCGGAAAGAACGAGAACAATTATAACAAACAATTGATGGTGAATTGGTTCTAACTTATTAACATTCCTGCACATAACCGATTGATCATGAACACCAGCAATATTTTTAGTCGAGACCGATACAAAAGCAAAATCAGGTTCCACATAAGAGCGTTGATTTTTATTAGGGGGTACATAACTGTCTACTCTAAATTTCTTCAATTCTAATTTCAAACATTCCTCTTCCAATTTCTGTAAAGAATCCACATCAGGTAACTGGGTTGTATAAAATTGGGATAAATTATGCGAAACAATATCAAGTTGAACATCTTCAGGCATAGAACCGTAACGTCGAAACATTGAGGTCATACAGGATAAATAGTCAATAATACCTTCAGAAGGATCTTGTGTTCTTGCTAAAATATCCTTGAAAAGTCTACGTTTATAATCAGGAGGTTCAAAATGTAACAATAATAAGGTAGATAAGGATTTCCAATTAGAAAACCTATGGCGATTACTTCTATACCAAAGGAGTGCCTTTGACTCAAATAAATCCACAGAGGACTCAAATAATTCAAGTTCAGAAATATTTCGGGCTCTACGGAGCTCGTCAACTCGTTCAAAAATTATGAACAGTAAGTCCATCAGGATCGCCGGAAAATTTTAAGTTCCATTTCAACACTGGTAATGATCTTAAATTGAATTTGGAGATGAAGTATTAAATGTATTATTTGGGTTAGCTGCAGCTTCAGATAATTCTTCGTCAGCATCAACATTAAACGAGGGTTGTTTTGATAATAAATTACTGAGATTTTCCACTTCTTTAGAAGAGTGAGAATCCAAAGTATCTAATAAAGTAAGAATTTTTGTTAAAAGACTCGAGCGTAACTCTACTTGTTCAGGTGATAGGGTATCTACTGATATAAGATTAATTCGTTTCCACAAATGAATCGTCCGAGCACGAATAGTAGCAACAGGAGAATCAGCTTTCTGTAAATTAGATTGTAATTCAACTATCTTTTCAGAAATAATAGTAAATTCATCATCAGGTATAAGATCTGATGTATTAAAAGAAGAAGCAATACTAGTTTGTTCCATTTTTAATAACGGGCGTAAATAAGCTCGCATACCTTCAACTGTTTCTTTCGCTAATACAGTAACACCACGAATCAATAATTCAAAAGATAATTCATCCTTACGAAGTCGATGATTATCCATTTTATAATCAGACATTTTAATATAAATTGAAAAAAACAAATTATTCACTAATATAATGTTCAAATCGCAATTCAATAATAAATATTTTATATTTTATCAAATAATTATGTAAATAACCTCTAACTATCTCTGCAAGTTAGATATGTGTTCAATTTTGTAATTACACAACTTTTTTTTTATATCACCAATAACTTCACAAAATATGCACCTATAAATTCAGTACCAATAATCAATACCAGAATATTTTTAAACACTTTCAAATAATAGCACAAATAAATGTTTAAGAAAGCACAAACTAGCACAAGCATACAAATCAACATACAACCACTGTAATAATATTGTTGCCTAAAATTGCAACTTCACAAAATATCCAATAATCCGAAAAAAAATTTAGGGGTTGTAAAATGAAATGCAAAACAAAGTCTTGCACGTTGAGAATTAATTTTGTCGTTGGGACAACAAGCAATATAGTATCAATTCTATATTTCGAACCACAAACCATAAACGTTGTGTCAATTTTGCCAATTCGAGGTACAAACGTTTTGTGTCAATTTTGCCAATTCGAGGCCACAGACGTTCGGGCGCCAATTTTGCCACGGTAAAATTCGATAACTAATCGATATAATGGGTTCCTTAACGTTACGATGACAAATAGTGCTCCGGAATAGCTCAGAAAAGACTCATCAGGGCGGTGGGTAAAGAATCGCATTCATGGACCATAAGGAACCACTAGAAAGGTCCAATAAGTCAAAACTAACTATTTTATTAATGGGCGCCAGGAACAGGAGCGAGCAGAATCAACGAGAAATGTTCCACTATTCTCGGCGAAACCCAAGGTAACTCACTATATCAATAAATTAACAGGGCACAGAATTAAGCCTGAATTTATTGAAGTAACTACAATGCCAAACATGAAATCAAACATATAAATATAAATTTCACTAGAACAAATAATTCTACAAACTAATCATACATACAAGATTCAAACCTAAATGACGCAAGAGAAAATTAACCAAGCTAAGTGCTCACAACAAGCAAATATATGTTCACTCCAGGTGATTGTATAAATAATATTTAACAGTAATAACGCAAGGGTGTTAATAATATCCGGGCACGAGCCCGTACGCAAAAATAATTCGTACTAAGTAAAAATTGGATACGCAGACTTGGTGGCCACTAAGTAAGCTGTAACAGCATAACTCAAGCGAGTAATAATTTAACCAAGGGTCTAAGCTCGTGACTAGATTTACAATCAATATGTATAAATCACAGGAACGCATTAACGAGTGGTTAGCATTATTCATAAAAAAAAACCTAGCACTTACTAAGGAAGCATTCAACCATTAGTACCTTAATAATTTTATCATAAATACAGATTTTACGTTAATTATCGCAACCCACCCTACACACAGGTGTAAGTATGGTTGCATGCAAAGCAAAATATAAGCGGGTGAACATAAGGTTTCATACACAAAAAGTATTACTCCAATAATCTCAACAGAACATAAACACAACACACTTAAATAAGGAAGTATACGACCTCAAGAAGTAATTCCAATGCACCAGTAGCAGTCAAGGATTCCAAATCCAACTTAACAGGATTACACCACTTAAAGGTAGTCACACAAAATCGCTTCAGGTGTAATATTCATCCACAGATAACTCCAACAGGTTACGATTAATATTTCGGTAGTCCAGCAGATGGAACTGATGGTATCAATAATTAATTCTTCGTCGGGAGCTTTAATACCATCTATTTCAGTAAGTTGTCGAGGTTGGGTAATCGTAATACCACCAGAACGATTACTTAAACGAATCTTCACAAATGTGCATCTACTTAAATTGGAACTGCTAAACCTAAAGTATGTAATTACTCTTGGACTCGCACGCAGACGTAAATTTAAATTTGAAGTTAATTTTGAAGTTAAATTTGAACCTAGATTTGAAGTTACATTTAAACCCTAAAATTCATGTAATACATAGAACAAGAAGTACTACAAAGCTTATTACTTACCACATAACCATGTGGGTAGCATATAACAAATATCACAAAATGTGCTTCTCTAACTGAGCGAAGGTATTAATCAAAACGACGTGAAATCCGCCAAAGGCGTAATAATTAACTTTCTTACTCACAAACACCAGAAAGATTAATTTTATCCAAGGTAGTAAGCTAGAATCCGCTAAAATAAGCGATATAAATTTTGCTAACATACCATGTTCGTCGTTTCGATTCAAAGGCTGGATCAAGAAGAACGACGAGCCACCACATGGGCTCGTTATCGCCCTTAGGTGAGATAACATTTTCCCACAATTAAACCACTTTTATTAACAAAACAAATTAATGTGCATTACAATAATACAGTTTTACAAACAACTTGACAAATGTCAATTCAGAGAAATATCTAACCAAAGGAGAGATTCAAAGGCTTCTAACCACAGAGCATTATGTTAAAAGATTCTAAAATTGCAATAATTATAAAACTTAGAACGGGCGTTCCAAACTACGTTAATCCATTTGCATCCAAGTTGTCAATCGAAGTCTGCTACATCCTTCATTTCGAAATATCATAAAACATTACAGTTATTACGTTGAGGTAATCTTTAAATTGCCGAATATCAAGGATCGTTTATAGAATTAATTGCAAACAAAAAATCGTAATTAATAATTAGTAATTAATAATTGGTGTGCTTTAATATTTAAAATTCCTAAAAGGAAGAAATAAATTCAACATACATGCCACAGAACCCGTAAGAGATTCCAAAGGACCCATAGTCCTCTGATAAATCTCGTGCATTAACCGATCATTGTAGTTTGCATGTAGAAAAGCAGATTTCAGCATACGGACAACATCAGACCAAGAACACACGCTATCGCGATTAACCCTGTATAATAGCAAGGCTGTAACATACTGTTTTAATACGCTCTAATAGTTCTAGTATTTCTAAAAATAGTTATTTTCTAGTTTAATTTTAGCATTCTAATTATTAGAATGAAGGTCGTGTAGCATAAATATTCTGCAATTGTAAACCGCTGCAAGATCACCCAAGTAGCGTCCTAGCGAAGCTCCAGGAAGATATAATCCAAGAGTTAATTAATTTTTCTAAAGGCACTTTACGTGAAAGGCACTAAACATATCAGATTAGTTGCTATCTATGATTAGATGTCAATCATGTTCTAGGACCCTATTTATGTCAGGGTGGTCGGAAAGAACGAGAACAATTATAACAAACAATTGATGGTGAATTGGTTCTAACTTCATTAACATTCCTGCACATAACCGATTGATCATGAACACCAGCAATATTTTTAGTCGAGACCGATACAAAAGCAAAATCAGGTTCCACATAAGAGCGTTGATTTTTATTAGGGGGTACATAACTGTCTACTCTAAATTTCTTCAATTCTAATTTCAAACATTCCTCTTCCAATTTCTGTAAAGAATCCACATCAGGTAACTGGGTTGTATAAAATTGGGATAAATTATGCGAAACAATATCAAGTTGAACATCTTCAGGCATAGAACCGTAACGTCGAAACATTGAGGTCATACAGGATAAATAGTCAATAATACCTTCAGAAGGATCTTGTGTTCTTGCTAAAATATCCTTGAAAAGTCTACGTTTATAATCAGGAGGTTCAAAATGTAACAATAATAAGGTAGATAAGGATTTCCAATTAGAAAACCTATGGCGATTACTTCTATACCAAAGGAGTGCCTTTGACTCAAATAAATCCACAGAGGACTCAAATAATTCAAGTTCAGAAATATTTCGGGCTCTACGGAGCTCGTCAACTCGTTCAAAAAATTATGAACAGTAAGTCCATCAGGATCGCCGGAAAATTTTAAGTTCCATTTCAACACTGGTAATGATCTTAAATTCGAATTTGGAGATGAAGTATTAAATGTATTATTTGGGTTAGCTGCAGCTTCAGATAATTCTTCGTCAGCATCAACATTAAACGAGGGTTGTTTTGATAATAAATTACTGAGATTTTCCACTTCTTTAGAAGAGTGAGAATCCAAAGTATCTAATAAAGTAAGAATTTTTGTTAAAAGACTCGAGCGTAACTCTACTTGTTCAGGTGATAGGGTATCTACTGATATAAGATTAATTCGTTTCCACAAATGAATCGTCCGAGCACGAATAGTAGCAACAGGAGAATCAGCTTTCTGTAAATTAGATTGTAATTCAACTATCTTTTCAGAAATAATAGTAAATTCATCATCAGGTATAAGATCTGATGTATTAAAAGAAGAAGCAATACTAGTTTGTTCCATTTTTAATAACGGGCGTAAATAAGCTCGCATACCTTCAACTGTTTCTTTCGCTAATACAGTAACACCACGAATCAATAATTCAAAAGATAGTTCATCCTTACGAAGTCGATGAATATCCATTTTATAATCAGACATTTTAATATAAATTGAAAAAAAAAACAAATTATTCACTAATATAATGTTCAAATCGCAATTCAATAATAAATATTTTATATTTTATCAAATAATTATGTAAATAACCTCTAACTATCTCTGCAAGTTAGATATGTGTTCAATTTTTGTAATTACACAACTTTTTTTTTTTTTTTATATCACCAATAACTTCACAAAATATGCACCTATAAATTCAGTACCAATAATCAATACCAGAATATTTTTAAACACTTTCAAATAATAGCACAAATAAATGTTTAAGAAAGCACAAACTAGCACAAGCATACAAATCAACATACAACCACTGTAATAATATTGTTGCCTAAAATTGCAACTTCACAAAATATCCAATAATCCGAAAAAAAAAATTTAGGGGTTGTAAAATGAAATGCAAAACAAAGTCTTGCACGTTGAGAATTAATTTTTGTCGTTGGGACAACAAGCAATATAGTATCAATTCTATATTTCGAACCACAAACCATAAACGTTGTGTCAATTTTTGCCAATTCGAGGTACAAACGTTTTGTGTCAATTTTTGCCAATTCGAGGCCACAGACGTTCGGGCGCCAATTTTTGCCACGGTAAAAATTCGATAACTAATCGATATAATGGGTTCCTTAACGTTACGATGACAAATAGTGCTCCGGAATAGCTCAGAAAAGACTCATCAGGGCGGTGGGTAAAGAATCGCATTCATGGACCATAAGGAACCACTAGAAAGGTCCAATAAGTCAAAACTAACTATTTTATTAATGGGCGCCAGGAACAGGAGCGAGCAGAATCAACGAGAAATGTTCCACTATTCTCGGGCGAAACCCAAGGTAACTCACTATATCAATAAATTAACAGGGCACAGAATTAAGCCTGAATTTATTGAAGTAACTACAATGCCAAACATGAAATCAAACATATAAATATAAATTTCACTAGAACAAATAATTCTACAAACTAATCATACATACAAGATTCAAACCTAAATGACGCAAGAGAAAATTAACCAAGCTAAGTGCTCACAACAAGCAAATATATGTTCACTCCAGGTGATTGTATAAATAATATTTAACAGTAATAACGCAAGGGTGTTAATAATATCCGGGCACGAGCCCGTACGCAAAAATAATTCGTACTAAGTAAAAATTGGATACGCAGACTTGGTGGCCACTAAGTAAGCTGTAACAGCATAACTCAAGCGAGTAATAATTTAACCAAGGGTCTAAGCTCGTGACTAGATTTACAATCAATATGTATAAATCACAGGAACGCATTAACGAGTGGTTAGCATTATTCATAAAAAACCTAGCACTTACTAAGGAAGCATTCAACCATTAGTACCTTAATAATTTTATCATAAATACAGATTTTACGTTAATTATCGCAACCCACCCTACACACAGGTGTAAGTATGGTTGCATGCAAAGCAAAATATAAGCGGGTGAACATAAGGTTTCATACACAAAAAGTATTACTCCAATAATCTCAACAGAACATAAACACAACACACTTAAATAAGGAAGTATACGACCTCAAGAAGTAATTCAATGCACCAGTAGCAGTCAAGGATTCCAAATCCAACTTAACAGGATTACACCACTTAAAGGTAGTCACACAAAATCGCTTCAGGTGTAATATTCATCCACAGATAACTCCAACAGGTTACGATTAATATTTCGGTAGTCCAGCAGATGGAACTGATGGTATCAATAATTAATTCTTCGTCGGGAGCTTTAATACCATCTATTTCAGTAAGTTGTCGAGGTTGGGTAATCGTAATACCACCAGAACGATTACTTAAACGAATCTTCACAAATGTGCATCTACTTAAATTGGAACTGCTAAACCTAAAGTATGTAATTACTCTTGGACTCGCACGCAGACGTAAATTTAAATTTGAAGTTAATTTTGAAGTTAAATTTGAACCTAGATTTGAAGTTACATTTAAACCCTAAAATTCATGTAATACATAGAACAAGAAGTACTACAAAGCTATTACTTACCACATAACCATGTGGGTAGCATATAACAAATATCACAAAATGTGCTTCTCTAACTGAGCGAAGGTATTAATCAAAACGACGTGAAATCCGCCAAAGGCGTAATAATTAACTTTCTTACTCACAAACACCAGAAAGATTAATTTTATCCAAGGTAGTAAGCTAGAATCCGCTAAAATAAGCGATATAAATTTTGCTAACATACCATGTTCGTCGTTTCGATTCAAAGGCTGGATCAAGAAGAACGACGAGCCACCACATGGGCTCGTTATCGCCCTTAGGTGAGATAACATTTTCCCACAATTAAACCACTTTTTATTAACAAAAACAAATTAATGTGCATTACAATAATACAGTTTTACAAACAACTTGACAAATGTCAATTCAGAGAAATATCTAACCAAAGGAGAGATTCAAAGGCTTCTAACCACAGAGCATTATGTTAAAAAGATTCTAAAAATTGCAATAATTATAAAACTTAGAACGGGGCGTTCCAAACTACGTTAATCCATTTGCATCCAAGTTGTCAATCGAAGTCTGCTACATCCTTCATTTCGAAATATCATAAAACATTACAGTTATTACGTTGAGGTAATCTTTAAATTGCCGAATATCAAGGATCGTTTATAGAATTAATTGCAAACAAAAAAATCGTAATTAATAATTAGTAATTAATAATTGGTGTGCTTTAATATTTAAAATTCCTAAAAGGAAGAAATAAATTCAACATACATGCCACAGAACCCGTAAGAGATTCCAAAGGACCCATAGTCCTCTGATAAATCTCGTGCATTAACCGATCATTGTAGTTTGCATGTAGAAAAGCAGATTTCAGCATACGGACAACATCAGACCAAGAACACACGCTATCGCGATTAACCCTGTATAATAGCAAGGCTGTAACATACTGTTTTAATACGCTCTAATAGTTCTAGTATTTCTAAAAATAGTTATTTTCTAGTTTAATTTTAGCATTCTAATTATTAGAATGAAGGTCGTGTAGCATAAATATTCTGCAATTGTAAACCGCTGCAAGATCACCCAAGTAGCGTCCTAGCGAAGCTCCAGGAAGATATAATCCAAGAGTTAATTAATTTTTTAAAGGCACTTTACGTGAAAGGCACTAAACATATCAGATTAGTTGCTATCTATGATTAGATGTCAATCATGTTCTAGGACCCTATTTATGTCAGGGTGGTCGGAAAGAATTTTTCAATTAGCGAAATACTCAACTAAAAATTAGTTCCGAGAGCTACTTGTGTGGCTATCTTAGTGCAATTGGCAGTTTAATTAATCTTAAAGATTTACGACCGGCGTAACCCTTGTCGAGTATGAGAGCTAGGCAAGGGGTTATTTTTCAATTAACTTAAATGTATATAAGGATGCCAGCCGGTGGTAATCGGGGTTGTTTATTTCCAGACGCGTTAGAGTCTAAAGCTGGCGGTTACTAGTGATGTGTTTTATTTCTCTGAAGTCAAGTGCGTGCCGTTATATTTCTAAGTTAGTTATTTTTCTGAGTAAGTAATTAGTATATGTGGTATTAACATGAACGCAAGGCGGTGTTATGCATCATAATTCCGTATTTGCTTAAATACAGTACCTGTCGATGTCCATAAAATACAACGTCGGGTTAAAGCTCAGTTCTAGTAAATTGATCCCGTTAAAGTATTGTTTTAGAGACCGCATCGCTTTAGAAGGGTCTTCTATTTTATTGTTGTTTCGACGTTTGTATGAGGCCTGTAATCACTAAGCTGCGAGACTACCTGAGTATGCGAAGCTCCGGTCAGGAGTTCCGTTACTGTAATATTTGACCCTTGCGAAGGTCGTATTTTTCCTGTTGTTGATGACCGCGTGGTTTAAAAAAAAGGGTTGTCGCACTATGCAAGTTAGGTAGACTAGGGTAGCATTAATAAATTTTTGTTATTGGGGTGTTTACACCCAGAACTGTATTACTATTCAAAAATAAGTTTTGTTAGTTAAGTTTAGTTAAGTTGTGTTTGTGCTAGCCGGAGAATTTAAAAGATTAGCCCCTGTGAAGTGACTTATTTTCTGTCCTGCAATCTTGGTTCATTGCCCACGAACAAAGTGCGACGAAAGCTATTCCCGCGATTGGTCCATGGGCCGTTTAATTCCCATGGTGGCGCCCTATTGTAAATAAGGTTATTTACTGTATATTTTTGTCATGCATATGTAATTAGTTGAAGTTTTAGTTAGTAGCCCATTTAATAAAACAATCGGAATTTCGTCTCAGTGTGTTTGTTTAATGAACTCCCCTTTCACCGACTACTGCAGCTTGCGTGGCAACGTCCCGAAACGTGAGGGTACGATAGTGTTAGAGGTCCTGTCATTTATTATTTATTGTTAATTGGATACCCTCACGCGGTAGGTAAATATATAAATTACAAGACTTGACCTGACAAAATTTCGGGGGCAAAAGTAAATAATTGGTGGGAGGAGACTCGTCTAGAAAAAACATAGCTCATCCGTGTGACAAGAAAAATCCACGTCTAATATGTTGCAGTAGGGAAGCAGCACTTTTGAATAGCCGGCAGATTTAATTTACATTAAAAGTATCAAACGAATCTTGCAATTTCTTTATCGCCACTTTAACCAGTGATTGGTCCTACTCAAAATCGACTTCGTTGCGAGAAAAAGAAGCACATATTTCTGTTCCATTCGGAAAGCACCCTGAACAGCCTGGCGTAAATTTGTCCCATTCGCATAAACATCATAAACTCTTAATGATAACTCATATTGTAACTCAACCTTATGCAGTCTACTGATGTCGATCCGTCAATGTGCTATTTTAATTCAATAAAAGAATATCGAAGTCAACAAATTAAAATATACTCGTAGGAAAAATTAAATTTACTTTAAAGAGAATTGGTGAAAATGATAAAATAGTCTAGAAATACTTACAGAATATGGCACATGTGTTTTCAAAACTCAAATTGCCAGCGAAAACACAATTTTGGTAAATCGGCATAAAGAAATACCTACAGAAAATCACCAAATATCGGACAAGGAACAAAAAAAAAACAAACGCAACAAAGATTTTTATCTGGACTAAACGGTGTATGTACAGAAAATTTGGGACCAAACATTAAGTAAGAGTAAAGGTTTCCAAAAATCGGGGTCAAACTTTAAGTAAAAGGAACGGTATCAAAAATTGAGTAAATTCAAGCTAAAAGAGAAATGTTTCGAAAATCGTAACCCCACGTTGAGTACGCTAAATTTTATATTATGGAATTCCTTGCAGACAAGAGATAAGAGTAAAGTAAGCAAAGAAAAATCGCCCACACCGAATACCGCAAAGAAACATGGGCAAACCAAAAGAACTAACGCCGTAGTAGCTGAAAACGTCGTAGAGTGGGGTGGGTCACACAGACTGCAAAATTGGAAACCTCAGTAAGTAAATTTATTACAAACCGTTAGTTAACAAACATGACATCAAAAGGAATATTTACAAAAACATGAACGAAGATTTACGTAACTACCTGTTAAAACATTATATAAATGAAAACGTCAATTCGCATGTAACACAACATACGTAACTATTGAAGAGATGCGGTTGTTAAGCTTATTTCAGAGAACCTACAAGGCGAGGATCTTTAACCTTTGCTAATCAAAGCATATTAACATAGAATAGATTCCACACATTTAACTTAATGTCTAAACACTTAGAATTTTGAATAATTAATCATTTGAATTTAAAAGGTAGTCGACCTTGTTAATAAATACTTAAATGACTCGAAATAACATAGAAAGTGCCAGGTCGTTTAAGTTAGAAATTTTATGAGGCGTTTCTTAATAAAAAGTAAAACTCAGCCGTTGGAACCTAATATTTATATAAAAGATGCATAAATAAACCGATTGCGGAGATTTAAAGTAACATATAAATCCTTTAGTTATTGATTAAAAATTAGGTATTTTAATATCATTTACACAAATACGATATTTTAATGGATAAAGTTCCTTTAATAAACACTTATTTAAGCGTCGAGCGTAATAAATAAGTTTATTTTTATCTAAAACACGATATTTTTGTTCTGAAACCCTTCTACTAATCATGGTTTTATGGGTCATACGTAGTTAATACATTTATATCGGCATTTTACAAACACGTTTCCTCTGCAAATAAACATCTAAACAATTTGACTCTTTTAGAATTTTCTCGAATTTTCTCAAATCTTCTCGGATTCTCTCCAATTTAAGAAGTCAGATGTTTATCATATAATGTATTGCGACCTTTCTATGATATATAATCACAATATGTATATGTATACAAATACAAATATATATACTTATATATATATATAGATATATATATATATATATATATATATATATATATATATATATATGCTATATATATTGCTGTGACAACACTTGGCGTTGAATAAATTATGTTTTGTGTACGAGCGCTTTTTCATGGTTTACGTAAAAATTTAATAAACTCGTATGAAAGTGGCAATGTATACAAAATATTTGCGTCATTTCTTAATTTACCTAAAAGCTCAGTCCAGTATGTCGCTAAAAATTTTAAAAATCGCGGTCATATTAACGTTGCGAGAAAATCCGGTGCACCTAGAGAAACTTCAGTTCAAGATAATCGTACATTGATTAAAATTATAAAAAGAAACCGAAGAGGGACAACAGCAGCAATAAATATACAGTGGGATAGATACACTGGTGAACATGTGACAGCTATAACTTGCCGCTGCCGAATTAAAGAGCAAGACTACAAATTTTATAAGGTAATATTTAATATATGCTTTACAAGTTGTAATTCTTAAATTGTAACATAGGCATGTCTAGCTACGATGTTGGAAATCTTCACTTCGTTGATGGCCTGATTGATGCCAATAAATATCAAAATAGTTTTAAGAATAATTTGCTACCATCGATTGAAAAACTTTAAACCAACGATTGCTACAATTTTCAGCAAGATAGTCCGAGTAGTCATACTGCTAAAATTACAAAGAAATAGATACGAGATCATCATATTGAGATATTGGATTGGCCTTCTAGTAATCTATGGGGTAAAATAAAAAAACAAATTTGAAAACCAAGCCCAAGAATTAAAGAGCTACTTAAAACCACTATCAAAGAGATTTGGATCTCAATAGCAACAAAAAAGTGTCGAAACCTGTTAAACACTATGAATTCAAGGATTAAGGCTGTAATAACAGCAAAGGGTGACGCAACGAAATATTAAACTAGGGGTATGAATATTTTTGCCGCACATAGACACCGTACGAAATATTTTGTTGCTTTGATTGAACCAATATAATTAGATTTAGGAATAAGCTGATATTTTTATGCAATGTGCACCTTTATTTTTTATAAGCTTATTTAACATTCTTTAATAGTTTAATATAGTAATCACCACCCAAACAAATATACATGAAACACGCTATGTGAAGTACGAATACATTTGTGCTTGGGCTCGTGTGTGTGTGTGTGTGCGTGTGTGTGTGTGTGTGTGTGTGTATATATATATATATATATATATATATATATAACGCATTAAGTCGGCTAATACCAAATACGGTATTAGCAATCCACTCACAAAAAGATCAACTTAAGTGCATGTTAATAACTATAAACAAAAACAAAGGTTTATAAACGCATTTAGTCATATGCAAATTACCTTGAACAATTAAAGGCAAACAGGAGCTCAGGAGCTGGAATTGTGATTCTATTTTGCAACATAGATATCGCCCTTCGCCAGCTGTACAACGATCAATTATCTGCTGAACGCCACTCTCTGTGCCTTTAAACCACACACGGAGTGAATGACGATATGATAACAGAGAAATGTTTACTCCTCTCCAACACTCAATATCTCCTCATAAGGCAGACTAAATTTACCAAAAAATAAATAATTAATTAAATAAAATTACTATTTACAAATCTGCGCCCCTTTTAATATCAAAGTAGGGAGTAAGACTCAATAAACAAAACTTTCAGAATATATATATATATATATATATATATATATATATATATATATATTGTTGCACTATTGCGGTCTGTTAAACACAGCTTAAAAAAACCCTAAAATCCTACTTCTACGGCCCCACTATTTGGACTTCATTAATTGCTACGATCTTCAGAACTGAAACGTTTAAAAAGGAAATACATGCCACGACTGCCGAGCTGCTTTCTGCAATTCAACTAACTCACGAAAAAATATAGCTGCTACGGTAAATCACGTACATTTATTACATACTCATAAAAAATATTCACGCCAAATCACAAGTAAACTCTTTTTTCACACATTATTTATAGATTATATACAATCCCTGATAAACTAATACATTTTGAGATTAATAATTCTCCAGATTAATTATTTCCTATTGATTGTCCAAGAAAGTAACAGGACTTTACCATATGTTTTACTCTAACCTAGGCTTAACAATATTTCCTAGTAACCATAACCTCTCGTGCTACTTTTCGCACATGAAACAGCAAAAAGTCTCTTTTACTTTGTACAAACAAATATTATCAAAATCCTAAAGCTTTTTCTCTTAATATAAATTACCACATAAAAATACAGTAAAATAATACAATATAAAAAAATTGAATCAGTAACTCTTTCCAAATTTGTTCTTTTTGTTCGTAGATTATACCCACAATGCACAAAAGTCATTGAACACCAGTTTATACACAAAGGCAATACAAAACAACAGTTACAGCAACAGTTACCTGGATACTATTTCTGCATACGTCCGGCTATCATTCCCTCAAGAACTGCGTCATACAGGAACACCATCTTCACTTGCAATGACCATAACTGCCCGCCGCAACCATTTGACCATAATATCAACTCATCTATCACATTGAAGATGCATTCAAATCCCCCCAAGCTCCGCCACTAATACAATTGAATGTTGATACTCAACCAAATTGACCAACAACTGACATCAACTCCATCTCCATTTGTATGCCTTTGCACACTTAGTGCAAATTAAAATTAACACAATCTTTACTTACGTAAAGTACTAATACTGATAAAAATTTGCGGATTTACCCGATCATCTCCATGAAATTTCATGTGCTGATCTAACCACAAATTAATTGTATAAAACCTCTGTCCATCCCCCCCGTTAAGGTGGTCACATTTCGTTTGATTCCATACACTTCCCTTTCAAATCTACTTAGCTGGTCCCTGCATGAATCACTTACTTCTGTCATTTGATTGTTAATTTCTTTCTCACAAGAAACTCTCACTTCCGTGTTCAGCTGTGGTACTTCCCGTTTGATCTCTATTATATACTTTTCATTCCGTTCTACACGCATTTCAACTTCCTCCATTTTTACCGTCAAACTATTTTTAAAATCACTGAATTCTTAAGTCGACTTCTCTATTTTTTCACCTAACTGCTCAAACTTCCTGTTGGAGTCTTCATTCATTCTTTCTAGCATTCTCATAATCATTTCACTCCTTTGGTCTCCCTATTCTGTCTTCGACTGATCCCTACAACCTCCTGCCTCTGCTTTCATTTCTAGTTCCGGTTTATCAAACAAAGCACTATCACTACTTTCGATCTCAATTGCTTGACTCCTCAACCACTCTTTTCTCAACATACGTTCCAAACTCCACACTTACACATATACCAGAAATACAAAAATATATAAAGAACTCCAACACAATCAACCCTTGACCTTCTGGTCGTCAGTTTCCTGAAATAAATTCAATTATCAGAATTCGAGCACCTCACGTTCGGGTTGCCATTTTGCTGCACTACTCCGGTCTGTTAAAAACAGCTTAAAAAACCCCTAATATGCTATTACTATGGCCCCACTATTTGGACTTCATTAATTGCTGCGATCTTCGGAGCTGATGATGTGTTGATATGCTGTGCCTGAAACGCTTAAAAAAGAAATACATGGCACGACTGCTCAGCTGCTATCCGCAATTCAACTAACTCACAAAAAAATAGCTGCTACGATAAATCACATACATTTATTACATACTCATAAAAAAAATACACGCCAAATCACAAGTAAACTCTTCCTTCATACATTATTTATAGATTATATACAATCTCTAATAAACTAATACATTTTAAGATTAATAATTTCCCAGATTAATTATTTCCCATTGATTATTCAAGGAAGTAACAGGATTTTACCATATTTTTTACTCTACCCTAAGTTTAATAAGATTTCCTAGTAACCATAACTTCTCGTGCTACTTGTCGCACATCAAACAGCAAAAAGTCCTTTTTACTTTGTACAAACAAATATTATCAAAATCCTAAACGTTTTTCTCTTAATATAAATTCGCACACAAAAATACAGTAAAATAATACAATATAAAAAAATTGAATCAGTGACTCTTTCCAAATTTTTCTTTTTTGTTCTTAAATTATACCCATAATGCACAAAAGTCATTGAACACCAATTTATTCACAAAGGTAATATAAAGCAACAGATAAAGCAGCAGTTACCTAGTTACTATTACTGCATACGTCCGGTTATCATTTCATCAATGCCTGCGCATGCAGGAACACCATCTTGACTTGCAATGACCATAACTGCCAGCCGCAACCATTTGACCATGACATCAACTCATCTATTACATTGAAAATGCATTCAAATTCTCCAATCTCCGCTACAAATACCATTGAATGTTGATACACAACCGAATTGACCAACCACTGATATGTGCTCCATCTCTATTCGTATACTTTTGCACACTTAGTGCAAATTAAAATTAAAACAATCTTTACTTACGTAAAGTACTCTTTTATTCTACTCGTTAACGTATTTTATACTTGTAACCATCAGCTGGTTGTAGATTAAGTGAAGACTTTCCGCTATTCGAACTCGGAGACTCAGATGAACTAAGAAAAAACTCCACAACAATCTGTTGGCGTTTATGTCTTGTCTCTCACACCACAAACGCCTCTCAATTCCTGCAACTTTCATCATTACAAACATTGACTTTCACGTAAAACTTTAACCGTCCACAATTCTTAAAATTCCACTACACAAGCAACCCCAAAGGTCACCGTTTTCCAGTAATATTCTAACGTACGTTCAAAATTCTTTGTAATTTCTTTAATCGTCACAATTTTTCAAAACATTTCTTTAAAAATCCAACTGACACTCCTAACCCACACTCTTACTCGACTTGTGTCCCCGTACTCCAAACGTCTCTCACCAATCACGTTGTGTGTATTTAACCATCCCAACTGACAAAGTTAACATTTAATATGTCCCTAATGCTACAAGTGTAGTATTTATCTCTCTCTAACCTACGCCTCAAAATCACCTTTCTCTTGCTTTGTACTCACTTCACTTTGCAGAACCACCTCTTTGTTATCACTCCACTACCTTATATTCATAGCACGTGTTATCCTCATCTCATGCTAACATATACAGTTAAGCAACTATCCTTTACTTCATCTGCGTTCCTCGTTGTCAATGAACGTTAAGCGCTCAATCTACACCTATCTCACTTGTACCTATTTTATCTAACACTCCCTTTTTGTTTTCTTGTTGGCAAGTTGAATTTGTAACTAACAAAAGTTATCTACTCATTCCACGTATAAATCTATATAATTGACGGCGATAACCAATACTACCTAGAATTTGCTGTGTTTGTCCAACGCTTCTTAAAATATAGCGGGAAAACTTAAGACAGTTACCTTCGTTTATTATTCAATGTTACTAGGAAAGTTTGTTTAACAACACATTTAACTTCTCGTAAATAACATAATACATCGGCCACTTTGCTTGTAAATTAAACGATTTGAAATGCTAAAGCTTTTGAGTAAATATCCATGCCTATTATTTACACTTGCCATCTACAACTGTTAAATATGTTTATGATGTAAAATTTAGATGCTCGCTTCTGCCTTTTCACGGTCTAAAAGCTTTTGGAAAATTTTGCTATACTTAAATACTACGGTTAAAATATGTTTATAACTATCAAATATGAAATGCTATCTTATATACGCTATACCTTTTAAATGCTATCTTATACGCGGAACGTTTATATTATAACACGCTAAAGGACTATGCAAAATTACATTCTAGCTTCTTGAACAATTACTGTAGAATTATTAAATTCCCAAATAATGAATTTGGAAAACGTTTCAAATTTATTATTTGTATTTTCACATGCTAAATAACAAAATAAATTTCAAAACTAATACTTTTATAACCCCCAAATATCACAGTAATATATATATATATATATATATATATATATATATATATATATATATTGCGGTGGTACTCGGGTAAAACCTTACCAACCATAAATATTTCGAAAATATTTATAAGATTTTCAAATTCGAAAATAGAAAAATTTCCAAAAATTTAAATAAGTCAAAAAAGATATTGTTTACCCGTTTTCCTCTCTTCCTCGGTTGAATGGCCTTCTTCAACTGCTTCCGGCTAGCTCATTAGGACCTGCTTTTGGATAGCTATATTCATTCATAAATCCTATCACTCAGGCACACGCCCAATAAAACCACAAAATACAACAAACATACAACCTTTTATTTATTCCTATTTACAAATGCAATTCATTATTATTTTATTGTTAACGTTCCACTTCAATAAATTTTACTTTGTAAGGTCCTGTATTTAATTTTTAAATCATCAAACACATAAAATGTACTCGAAGTAAATGGACCTTGAATAATACCTTCTCTAAAATTCCTTTATTATAATTTATTTATCTATTTTAATACTCTACTGTGGGATGGTGAGCTCATAATAACCCAATTAGTGTATGCCTTTCACTTTGCATACTCTAAAAGTAAACAAAAACAAAGCCATGTACTGTTCACAAAATTTCACGTTCTGATGGAACGTTTAAAAGCTTGCTAGACACCTTCAATTTCTAGCTGAATACCGTAATAAAGTTATTTACACATATTCTGTTCAATACTCAAATAATTTACACTACCTTAAAAAACACTCTCGCACGCCACCCCAATATTCACAGTTTATAGGAATCACAAATTTAAATCGTTACCTGGAATTTCTAGAAGATCTTCGCTCTGTAGATGATGCCATGTAAATTTCTATCTGGTCTGCAGGTCGATTCTCTCAATTACTAGACGACTTTCATTTCAGTTGATCCGCCAACACCTCCTTCTGGGTGTAACCAAATTCCAAATTTTATTTCACAGTAATCTACGTTATTTAATGTCCCGACACGAGTTGATAATAGATTATAGGTGATACTTCAAATTAAAATACATTTCGGCACACTAACCGCGTTTTAATTAATTTAGAGGCTATCACTAAGCAATACACGTTAAATTATTTGTTAATACTTACAACACATGTTTAACTTTCATATGTGCTTTCGGGACGATCGAAATAATAAGGCACGCAGTTAAAAGACAAGAGAGCGAGTCCTAGTTCTCTATGGTATTTATCTCGTTCGACTGTAAGCTCTCCAGGCCCCCAGTTATCCGAAATCCACTGCACACCACACACATTCCTACAATTTTTGCACTCAACCCCAATTTCAAATCTGCGAATTTCAATACCTTGTTATAAAATTACAAGAAAATCACGCTACACTATTCTCGCGTCTATGCCAAGTTGAACTAACATATCGACCAATCGTAGACTTAATGACGTTTCTCACATCGCTCCTCTACTATTGTGGTCGCATGCTTATTCGTTTTCCCCGTCTCAGTTTAACCTTCCTTGAGTGGTTGAAAAATCAATATTCTCGTTTGTTCACTGTTTACACACGTGGACTGTACGTGAGTTAAATAACCCCCTTGTTAGCACTTCCCGTGAATATAAGCGACGGTTTTACAATATACGTAGAATCTTTGTTGGTTATCTACAGAAATTATTGGAACGTGACATTTAAAAATACGCAGGTGTTCAGTCGTAACATTTTAAAATAACACTTCTACGATTTGGATATTCCACGTATTTTAACCCTTTTGATATATTGGTACGTTAGCAACGCGTCTCATCTTGGTATTACCGGGCTTTTAAATTATAATCGTTCAATTAAATTCAAATTAATTATTAAATTAATGGCATTGGCTTCTACCATTTAATTTCTTTGCAAACCTACTTAAATTTCATTAATTATTTATAAAATTTCGTTAATACCGGATACTTAAAAATGATAACTAATATAAATTCCGCACGTACTTTCTGGTTGTTTCTTTATACAGGGTGTTCTGAAATTGCTTTGTTTATATTTATTTTTGATCTTTTAAAACCACTATAATATATAAAATACTCATATTTAGACCAGGGTCGAAAATTAATGAATTACATCAAATAATTTTAATCACCGTGTATAAGGAATTTTATTAGATAATACGCTTTACTAAAAAACCGTGGAGAATAAAAATTCATTCGTTTCATTAAAAATAAGAGATTTAAATCATGTACAAGACGCTTTATATCAAAAGAAGCAGTATTAAAACGCTCTACGTAAAGAAACAAAGAGAAATTATGTGCAAAATTGATATTAATTAACTCTATTTTAAGTAACCGGTATTAAACAAAACGTACAGATAATAATTAATATTTAGTTAGGATTCACTAAAATTTAAAGGGTATTAATTTTAATTGAAGTTAATTGAACCGTTAGTAACATATAATATCTATAAAAACTTGTAAAAACCCAATAAAATGCAAATCGTAGAGGGGTTAGTTAGAAGTAGGATGTTTAAACACCTGCGTATTTTTAAAAAGCTCATTCTGCGTAAATTTTGCAGATAATTAATGGTTTCAGAGAATGTTGGAGAAACCGTCGCTTATATTAACGGGAAGGTTGGATACGGGGTTATTTAACCCAGATAACAGTCCACATGGACTGAAATAATCGATAGTAAGGAATATCAATTTGCACCACTAAGAACAGGTTAGAGAAGGAAAGATAATGTGCGTAAGACAAAGACACTAATAATTAAAGGCGTGATATGAGCAACGTCACGAGGGTCACGATTGGTTGAAAATAAGATGCACATATGAGAGGTAGAAACAACAATTTCTGTACAAAATTTAATTAGTTATTCTCGGACATGTTTGCGTGCCGTGTGAGAATTTCTGAGATGTAACTGGTGCGAGTGAAAAATTGGTAAAAATCGCATGCCGGGCTGCGGAATGGGAACACAGCAGGCGAAATTCTTTAGAATTGTCCGTTTTGGGGACTCGACCGACAGACAGGCTAACCTCTATATATACCCAGGGGAATATGAACAAGCTGTCTTAGATCTTCGACTTGATTCAACGCGTTAAACAGTGCTTTTTAGTTTTCCGGTTTTGATTAAATAATTTTAAACAGTTTGCTCGAATATTTTTGTGATGTAAAACAGCTTGTTCTTTACGTGCTACAATAAATGTACTTTAGTGCACTTAGAAAAGAAGATACAAGGTAATAAAGTTAGTATCACTGTACCAATTAGTAAAATTTACAACGACAAATGAATACACAAAAGTAGGCAGTTTTGGCGTATATTGGTGAAAGAAGTATGAATTTCTTTGCTATTTTTCGGGGGTATTAATAATTAAATGGTGCATAAACGTGTATGGATCCACAAAACAAGGTTCAGATATACACAGATGAGTTCCGGAAAAGCCCTGAAACAACTTTAAATAAATGGTGATGGAGAAAATTTTAAAAGCGTTGAGAATCAGAAGCCGTAAATATAACCCAGTTGGAATGGTGTAATTAACAAAGGGACGATGTACATTGAAGCTACGAGTGCAGTAACCTTCAGGTAAATTATACTATTTTGTTCGAACTTTGATATTTTGGTGTGTGTTGAATAACTTTATAATTTGTTTATTTAAAATGGACAGTAGTGAAATTGTACTAACAATAATATTTTAATTTTAAGGTGAAATTTGCTTGTTTAAGTAAAAGGGGTATTTAGTATTGATGTTCTGGATTATGATGAAAATATGGGTATGTCTTTGAGCTCAATTAGACGAACCTGGTTAATTAACGTAAAGGGTGGTAGATGCTCCTTTGTACTCAGACTCCGGTCTGCATATATTGTTATAGTAATTAGTAGGCATCCTACAAGGACTTTAATTCTGGATGCACATTAAAATGATAATAAATTTAATTTTGAAACTTTCTGATATTAAAATTTATGCTGAATATTAATTTTGAAATTTTAATGTATTGTGAATATTGATGTAAATAGAGTTGACGTTGATGTTTGTGGTAGGAATGTGTTGGTTTTTTTATGTATGAGGATGAAAGCTATCTAGAGGAGCAGCCGAGGCGATTAACGGAAGAAAGTCAATGGACCAACACAGTTAAGGTAATGAATAGCTTTTTGTAGGTTACACAGCATTCTTGACGCCCAAAAGTGAGGCTCGATTCTAATACAAGGATACACAGCATTCTTTGGCGCCCAACGTGGGGCTCGATTCGAAAACCGTAGTTCCCGGATTTTGGTGGTTACACAGCATTCTTTGGCGACCCAAAAGTGAGGCTCGAGTTCCAAATAAAATTTTTATGATTTTATTCCAGGAAACTGGCGATTTGAGAGAGAGAGAGTTTCTGTGTGTGTATAAATTTAAGAGTATTTTAGAGTGTGTGTGAGTGAGTAGAACGTATGCAGAGAAAGGAGTGGTTAAGGAGTCAAGGAGTGGAAATTGGAAGTGACGATAGTGCATTGTGTGAGAAAAATTCGAAAATGGAAGAAGCTGGAGGCAGTAGAGATCAGTCGAGGATGGAATCAGGGGATCAAGGAAATGAGTTAATGATGAGAATGTTAGAGGAAATGCGATTAGCTAGAGAAGAATCGAATAGAGCGAGGGAGGAGTCCAACAGAAAATTAGAACTGCTAAGCGATGAATCTAAAAGAGCTAGGGAGAAGTCCAACCGAAAATTAGAGCAGATAAGCGGGAAAATTGAACAAAATACTAAAGAATTTACAGAATTTAAAAATAGTCTTACCGTGAAACTGGGGGAAGTAGAAAATAGGGTTGAAAAAAATGAGCGTGATATTACAGGTCTTCGACAGGAAATGGGACATTTAAGGTCCGAAGTACGCATTTTCTGTGAAGAAGAAATAAATGTAAAAATGACTGAAGTAACGGACTCATGTAGGGATCAGTTAGGCAGAGTAGAGCGCGAAGTTAGTAGTATCAAATATAACATGTCAAGTTTAACGGGGGATGGTCCCAGATTTTATACAGGTGGCGTATCATTGGACCAACACATGAAGTTTTATGGCGATAACAGGGTAAATCCACAAATTTTTATTAATAGTGTAAGAAATCTAGTGGGAAATTTATTTGACGAACAGACTAAACTGAATACGATAAAGGCTTTATTAAAGGACAATGCGGAAGCATGGTACAATTTAGTAGGACAGGACATAGACACCTACACGGATTTTGAAGACAGGTTTTTAAAGCACTACTGGAGTGACCACAGACAAGACCAGGTACGAGACGACTTAATCACAGGGAAATTTAAGGGAGAATTTTCAGGAAGTAGGGAGCAATATGCTATACGCAAGTATAGCATAGCAATGCAACTGAACCCACCACTGACGGACCGACAAATTATTAAGTATTTATCACGACACTTCGAGGTAGAAGTAAGACAACACGTAGCACTACAGAACATGGTAGACAGAGAATTTTTTTTAGAATACCTGCAGAGGTACGACGACGTAAGTAGTGGACGACCTCGGGATAATAGGGAAAGACAGATCAACACAGTTAGGTTTGACAATAGACGGGACAACTATGCTAGAAGGGGGAATAGTTACGGATACCAGCGACAGAATTGGGAACAGCGACGACCATACGTTAGAAGTAATAGTTTAGGAAGGGGGACCTGCACCGAGACCGGAACCTACCAGAGGGGAATAGTTCACCGGACATGAGGGGGACTGCTAATACAGACACGGAACGAGTGGAAACGCCTAGGACATACGCTGAGGTGACGGCTAGACCAGGACCAAGTAGGGAAAACAGACCTGGACAGGATTTTTAGAACGCGACAAACCACTAGATTTCAGTGTAAATGTATATGAACATCCACGTGAATTTTTCAAAATTGAGGAGGAAGTAGAGCCAGAAACTAAGGAAAAATTATGTTTGCCAATTATTAATATAGAAATTTTTGAGAATAGTGTAGAAGTATTACTTGATACAGGGGCAGAGGCGAGTTTAATATCGGAGGAATTCGTCAACAAAATTAGGGATAAGGTTTGTGATAGAATTATGCCTATAAAGCGTAGCCATTTAGTAGCTCCAAATAAAAAGAAATTTGCTGTAGTAAATAGTGTTGTGGTGCTTAGGATAGATATAGGAGGTTTAAGCTGTGAACAGGAGTTAGTAATTGTACCTGGACTGAAGTTTCAGAGCATTTTAGGTGTTGACTGTATGATGCAGTTAGGGGTTTTGATAGATATGGAAAGGAAGGTAGTAAGGATTAAGGATAGGGTAGTGCCATGGAAGGGCAGTTATGAAGTCACAGAGGATGACACAGGGTTTAGTATTAATGTAGTAGAGGTAGAGGATGATGAAGTTAAACAGATCAACACAATAAGATGTCCAGAGGATAGGAGAGTAGAGGTTCAAGCTTTAGTACAAAAACATGCAGAATTAGTGGGGGTAGAAGCAACAGCAGCATATCGGGAGCAGGTGAAGGCAGAATTAATTAAAGATGCACGAAAAATTAATCAACGGACCAAACCGCAATTCCATTGTCCACCATCCATGGACACACTTTTGACGAGATTAAATGGCAAGTTTGTTTTTAATAAAGTAGATTTAAGGAATTCATTCTGGCTGATTCCAGTACACAAGAATTCTAGAAGGTACATAGGATTTTCCGTAGAGAGAAAAATCGAGAATTTTAAAGTAGTATCGTTTGGTTTGTCGGCAGAAAAGAAAATAAGAATAAATAAGAAACAGACAAGTGTAGGGACTGAAGAAGAAGTAATATTTAAGAGTCAGGATAATAGGGATGATAAGTTTAGTGTATGTGAGATAATAGGGATGTTAAGTATAGATAAAGAAGGGGGAGAAATAGGGATGAAGAGTATTAGGTTGGTGAGAAGAAAGACTTGGAGGGTCAAGAAGAGAGTTAGATTTAAATAACTTAATGAACAAAGGATAGAGATAGGTGAAGTTTAGTATAGATATAGAATAGAGAGTAGATATAGGTGTATAGAGAAGAGTATAAGTAAGTGTTTAGGGAAAATAAAGCTAGGTATAGGATAAATATGGGAGATAATTAGAAATAGGTTTAGGATGAGAACAAAGATTAAATGTAGAAAGAAAATAAGATAGGTTAAGTATAGATATTTCATATAAGATTAGTGGAGAGTTAGGAATAGAGTAAGAGTAGGATAGGCATATAGGATTAGGTAGGGGGAAGTAAAGTATAGTGAAGATTAGTTAAAAGTTAGGAATAGGATAGGTATATAGGATGTATATAGGATTAGATGAATAAGTAGGATGAAGTTAGGGATAATTTCAGTTTAGAGAATTAGGTGAGAGTTAGGAATAGGATAGGGATATAGGATAGGTGTAAATATTTTTTTTGGGATTGGATAATGTAGGTAAGTTAGATAGATAAGGGCAGAGAGAGATAGGCATTTTTTTTGTAAATTTTGTTTGCGGTTTAAATATTTTATATTTGCATTCAAATAAGTGGGATTATTTGTATTCAAATAGGGGGAAAATACTCATATTTAGACCAGGGTAGAAAATTAATGAATTACATCAAATAATTTTAATCACCGTGTATAAGGAATTTTATTAGATAATACGCGTTATTAAAAAACCGTGGAGAATAAAAATTCATTCGTTTCATTAAAAATAAGAGATTTAAATCATGTACAAGACGCTTTATATCAAAAGAAGCAGTATTAAAAAGCTCTACGTAAAGAAACAAAGAGAAATTACGTGCAAAATTGATATTAATTAACTCTATTTTAAGTATCCGGTATTAAACAAAACGTACAGATAATAATTAATATTTAGTTAGGATTAACTAAAATTTAAAGGGTATTAATTTTAATTGAAGTTAATTGAACCGTTAGTAACATATAATATCTATAAAAACTTGTAAAAACCCAATAAAATGCAAATCGTAGAGGGGTTAGTTAGAAGTAGGATGTTTAAACACCTGCGTATTTTAAAAAGCTCATTCTGCGTAAATTTTGCAGATAATTAATGGTTTCAGAGAATGTTGGAGAAACCGTCGCTTATATTAACGGGAAGGTTGGATACGGGGTTATTTAACCCAGATAACAGTCCACATGGACTGAAATAATCGATAGTAAGGAATATCAATTTGCACCACTAAGAACAGGTTAGAGAAGGAAAGATAATGTGCGTAAGGCAAAGACACTAATAATTAAAGGCGTGATATGAGCAACGTCACGAGGGTCACGATTGGTTGAAAATAAGATGCACATATGAGAGGTAGAAACAACAATTTTTGTACAAAATTTAATTAGTTATTCTCGGACATGTTTGCGTGCCGTGTGAGAATTTCTGAGATGTAACTGGTGCGAGTGAAAAATTCGTAAAAATCGCATGCCGGGCTGCGGAATAAGAACATAGCAGGCGAAATTCTTTAGAATTGTCCGTTTTGGGGACTCGACCGACAGACAGGCTAGCCTCTATATATACCCAGGGGAATATGAACAAGCTGTCTATGATCTTCGACTTGATTCAACGCGTTAAACAGTGCTTTTTAGTTTTCCGGTTTTGATTAAATAATTTTAAACAGTTTGCTCGAATATTTTTGTGATGTAAAACAGCTTGTTCTTTACGTGCTACAATAAATGTACTTTAGTGCACTTAGAAAAGAAGATACAAGGTAATAAAGTTAGTATCACTGTACCAATTAGTAAAATTTACAACGACAAATGAATACACAAAAGTAGGCAGTTTTGGCGTATATTGGTGAAAGAAGTATGAATTTCTTTGCTATTTTTCGGGGGTATTAATAATTAAATGGTGCATAAACGTGTATGGATCCACAAAACAAGGTTCAGATATACACAGATGAGTTCCGGAAAAGCCCTGAAACAACTTTAAATAAATGGTGATGGAGAAAATTTTAAAAGCGTTGAGAATCAGAAGCCGTAAATATAACCCAGTTGGAATGGTGTAATTAACAAAGGGACGATGTACATTGAAGCCACGAGTGCAGTAACCTTCAGGTAAATTATACTATTTTGTTCGAACTTTGATATTTTGGTGTGTGTTGAATAACTTTATAATTTGTTTATTTAAAATGGACAGTAGTGAAATTGTACTAACAATAATATTTTAATTTTAAGGTGAAATTTGCTTGTTTAAGTAGAAAGGGTATTTAGTATTGATGTTCTGGATTATGATGAAAATATGGGTATGTCTTTGAGCTCAATTAGACGAACCTGGTTAATTAACGTAAAGGGTGGTAGATGCTCCTTTGTACTCAGACTCCGGTCTGCATATATTGTTATAGTAATTAGTAGGCATCCTACAAGGACTTTAATTCTGGATGCACATTAAAATGATAATAAATTTAATTTTGAAATTTTCTGATATTAAAATTTATGCTGAATATTAATTTTGAAATTTTAATGTATTGTGAATATTGATGTAAATAGAGTTGACGTTGATGTTTGTGGTAGGAATGTGTTTGTTTTTTTTATGTATGAGGATGAAAGCTATCTAGAGGAGCAGCCGAGGCGATTAACGGAAGAAAGTCAATGGACCAACACAGTTAAGATAATGAATAGCTTTTTGTAGGTTTCACAGCATTCTTGACGCCCAAAAGTGAGGCTCGATTCTAATACAAGGATACACAGCAATATATATATATATATATATATATATATATATATATATATATATATATATATATATGGATAGATATAGATATATTGCTGTGATACTCCAGCCCCACGATTTGGGCGTACCATAAAATGCTGTGATATTAATCCCAGCGTTGAACCGTCTTAAAGTTTATTGTGAAATAACCAAGCACCTATGATGTGGAATGTTAAGTTATGGTTTTTGCCCCAACTAGCTAACTAGCTTATTCAATTAAATAAAGCAATTCTACAATACTCAATATAATGACTAAATGTTTACAATCTTTAAATTTTCCCTTTTTCAGAATATTTACAGATACCAAATTTATGAAATTTAAAACCAGTAAAACTGTCTTTTTGCTTATTCTTAGGGACCTTTGAAACGTTCCCAGATGCCTATTATCTTTGTCATAAATTGATCAATGAACCTACTATGTTTTGTTAACTCGTTCAGATAAAATGATAAGTATTGAATTAAAACAGTTTTCAATAATAAATTATATCAAGATCGCTAACCTGAAATGGTTTTGTAGTTCCTTCCTAACTATGTCCAAATTGAGAGTCGAATTTGGAAGTCGACATCAAAATCAAAATACAATCCAAACTTCGATGTAGTTATTAAAATTCCATTTGTATGTAGGTATTTAGACCATTTCAAATTTAAAATCCCATTTGAATATGTGTTAAAAGCCAGTATTAAAACACCAGTAATAAAATAGTCCAGTTAAAAATACCATTATTAAAGTCCAATTTATATATCAGTAATAGAAGTTAGTAATAAAAGTCAGTAATAGAACATATTCCATATCAGTAATAAAACATCTTCCATATCAATAATAAAAGTCAGTAATAAAAGTCAGTAATAGAACAAAGTCGTAGCTAGGTTTAAACTCGTCGCTTCATTCTTATCGTATTTAAAGCCGTACCTTTATCTGCTTTTATTGGTTCATTTACGCGTTGGGACGACTCCTTTAACTTTTATCTTTGTGTACTTCAAGATTTTCACCAATTATGTAGTTCAAATATTCGGATGGATGCCTGACTTGTCACGTAATACTCTTCGCATATCATGATGTTATTTGAGAAATTCCAACAATTTACTTTTATTAAGTCGCTTGTTTAATGTTTGTTATTTATTGTAATCTAAACCGAAATAATCTAGTGCTTGTTTATTTCCTAGTTAATATTAAATTTTTGAACAAATGCGATTCTTCATGTCACATACGATTTTTTAATAATGCATAATTTAGATTGCGTAAACGATGATATTTTTAACGCACTTGTTAAATATTTATAAAGCCAATTCATACCGGTTTCTCGTTGATTTAATTTTGATGCATTTTCAAATCTTATCTTAACTTTTAAACTACTTTTGGATATTTCTAAGTTCTTATGCATTTAATCTCATGTATTTTTATATACAGTGTGCTCTCAATTAACAATATGTATAGTGACCTATTTATTCTTATAATATCTGGAATTATGTCCTTTTATTAACTGGAAGTTGCTTTTATTTATTCTACGACCCCTGTGACTTAACCTACCCCTAAACTATCCTATAATTATAGCATTAATTCCTCAAATTAAAATAAAAAATTTCTGAAAAATGTTAATTTTTGGCGTCCAACGTGAGCAAAATCACATTGGTCCAAAATTATTTTGTTTTTATTTTCTTTTACTGTATACACAGCTCCTACATTATTTTTACATTTTATTCTTATTTTGATCTATTCTATACCTATACACCTATTCATTCTAAATTTTATCATTATTATGTTATTATAATCTACTAATATTTTAATCTCTCTTTGTCTATACTTTTCCTATTTACATATACTTTTCCTATTTATCATATACTTTTCATATTATCACACTACTTGTTATGATCTACTAGCATTTCACTCTCTATTTACCTATATTTTTCCTATTTACATATATTTTTCCTATTTATCATATACTTTTCTTATTTTCACACTACCTGTTATGATCTACTAATATTTTACTCCCTATTCATCCATATTTTTCCTATTTACATATACTTTTCCTATTTATCATATACTTTTCTTATTTTCACACCACCTATTATGATATACTAATATTTCACTCCCTATTTATCCATACTTTTCCTATTTACATCAACCTATGCTACTCCTACTTATCCTAAACCTATCCTATTTATTATTAATCTATCCTATGCTTTATTGTTTTTTAATATTTACAATAAGTTTTATTCCATTAACCCACACTACTCCTAGTTTCCTAATTATTATTAACCTATCCTATGCTTCATTGTTCTTTCATATTTACAATAAGGTTTTATTTACTTATAGTTCCACTTTCATTAACCCATCCTATACCTTTGGTCGTCTAATATTTCCAATTTAAACAATGTTCTATTCCTAAACCTATCCTAATTTATGATTATATTTCTATTTCCACTAGTTTATCTTACAGTATGTACACTTTTCTCCATTATTAAAAGTTTTTTCTCTGCAATAGGCTTGTCTTTCTTGTTTCCCTTATACGCTCTTTTTCCAAACTTATTCTCTGAAGTTAAGCTATCATCATTGTTTTTCCCCTTAGTGTATCCTCCTTCATATCCCAAAACTTCTTTAAATTTAACCTATCACTCCCAAATTCTCCATTCAGTGCCCATATCATATTCTCATTTTCCAACAAACCAAAAGAAACCATTTTACACTTATACTTTTGCTTTTTTCTATAAAAACCGATATATTTTCTTGATTCTCTTGCAAGTGGAATTTTATTAAACGTCTCTGTGTCAACAACTTCTGATTTCTTCACATCTTTTTCTATTATTTTGGATTTTGATTCTGTTAAATCTGAGTTCTTCTTTAATAGTGTCTTTACCCTATCCTTCACTTCTTCTGGACATTTTATTTATCATCAATATCCCCCTTTATATCAACTTCACCCTTAAATTGATTAATATTCAAGCAGTCTCCTTCGACTTCAATGCTCTCCTCATTATCCAATTTTATATATTCCCCCCTTACATCTATTGCCTTTCCTTTGGCATTTATTTTTAATCCCAACTTATCAAATGTGTCCATACCAAATATTGCATCTACGCTTAACCCCGGCACTATTATAAATTCATTTTCAAACTTTATCTTACCCATTTCGCATTCCAGAATTATCATCTTGCTCACACTTGCAAATCTCTTGCTTTTTGGTGCTATTAAATTAAACTTCCTAATGGGCATCATTCTCCCTATTAACTTTTCCCGTTTAACAAAATCCTCAGACACTAACGACGCTTCTGCTCCCGTATCAATGAGTGTTCCACCTCTATTTTCTATTTAATTATCGGTAATAAGCTTTTGTTCATCTCCTTTTCCATTTCACATTTTATATATTCACGCTGGTGTTCGTATCCACTTATTTTTAAGGGCTTACTCGGTTTGTCCTTTTTCAAAAATCCTGATTCGACGTAGATGGTCTTGCCTGACTCGTGCTGATTGTTCCCGATGTTGTGCTTGTAGCGTACACTGATTTATCTTTCTGTCGTAATTCGTTCGATTTGTTTCTCTTCTTGGCGTGTCTCTTGTGTTCCAGTTCCTTCTAAAATTATTATCATTGTAGTTATTGTAATTGTTTCTATAAAAATTTCCCCTATAATTTTTCCCTTATTATACGATCTATTATTTTCTTTGCTTTTTTGCATTCTAATTAGATTTTCTCGCTGTCTTGGTATTATCTTACCTTCCGCCACACGACTTTGTCCTAACTCGTCACAACGTTGTACATAGTCCAAGAAGATCTCCCTGTTTACTATATTTTGAATCATTACATAATGTCTTATTTCTTCGCCAAAATGTCCCGCTAAGTACTTTATGGTTTGTGTTCCTTCCGTCGGCGAATCTAATTGCTTTGCTATTCTGAATTTTTGTATGGCGTATAGTTCTCGTGTCATCCTTAAGCTCTGATTATATTCTCCTGTAATTAAATTATCTCGCGCCTTGTACTGTTGAATGTCCTCCAAAATTTTCTTAAAAATCTACTTTCAAACTCTTGAAATGTCTCTATCTCATTTTCTATTAAGTCGAACCATATTCCCGCGCTTCCTTTCAACATTGATCTAACGAAATTTAAATTGTACCTTTCATCCGTTGATCTCTGTATTAATTTTCTTATATTGTTCAAGAATACCTTAGGATTCATCTTGTTGTCTCCATAAAATTTGGAATACTGTTCAACTGAAATTTCCGGTCTATTTATCCTAGTGTGTTGCCCCTGATTCCTACCAGCGTTTTCAAATTCTGATTTTAAATTGCCTAATTCTCTATTTACATCATAAGTCCTATTTCACAGTTTCCCTGAATTTCCCGCATCTTTTTACCTAAATCTGTAATCCGATCATTTGTTTCTTTTTCACGCGTTTCCTAATCTAATTTAGCTTTTCGAACCTCGTCCCTAACTTTATCTACATCGTCCATCATTCTAATGAATTTATTTTCAAAGTGTACCTGCATTTCCGCGATTGTTTGATTGCTTTTTTTTAATCCATCGCTTATAATTTTTATTTCGGCACCGAGCTTTTCTCCATTTTCCTTAATATTTTTCATGGTCTCTTTGCTTTTGTCCATTTTTTTATTTAAGGCTAATAGAATAGACATAATTTCAGATTGTTGTGAAATCTGTTGTTCTTCACTTTGACTTCGCGTCAATCTTTGCCCTTGCATTTCCATAGATACATCTTGTAAAATTACGTTTTCTTGTGACCCTATTTGTACCACTTGGTTTCTTAATGCCTCTCTGGTCTCCTTTATTCGTTTATCCAATTTTAAATTTTTTATATGTTTCAAATTCCTTCAGATTTTAAATTCCTAACCCTTACTAAATTAAATTTTTATTCGTGCTTCTACAAATTTTAATTTTTAAATCTCCCGCTCCTACAATATTTATTTTTTTTTAGTGGTGTTCTCGCCTCACGTTGGGCGCCATAAAATGCTGTGATAGTCCAGCCCCACAATTTGGGCGTACCATAAAATGTTGCGATATTAATTCCAGCGCTGAGCAGTCTTAAAGTTTGTTGTGAAATTTACCCCTAATAATCAAGTACCTATCATGTGGAATGTTTAGTTATGGTTTTTGCCCCAACTAGCTTATTCAATTAAATAAAGCAATTCTACAATGCTCAATATAATGATTAAATATTTACAACTTTTAAATTTTCCCTTTTTCAGAATATTTACAGATACCAGATTTATAAAATTTGAAGCCCGCAAAACTGTCTTTTTGCTTATTTTTAGGGACCTTTGAAACGTTCTAAGATGCCTATTACCTTTGTCATAAATTGATCAATGAACCAACTATGTGTTGTTAATTCGTTCAGATAAAATGATAAGTATTGAATTGAAACAGTTTTCAATAATAAATTATATTAAGATCGCTAACCTGGAATGGCTTTGTAGTTCCTTCCTAGCTATGTCCAAATTGAGAGTCGAATTTGGAAGTCGACATCAAAACCAAAATACAATCCAAATCGGTATTAGAATCCCATTTTAAAAATCGGTGTGAGAACAACTTCGATGTAGTTATTAAAATCCCATTTATATGTAGGTGTTTAGACCATTTTAAATTGAAAATCCCATTTGAATGTGTTAAAAGCCAGTATTAAAATACCAGTAATAAAATAATCCAGTTTAAAATACCATTATTATAGTCCAATTTATATATCAGTAATAAAAGTTAGTAATAAAAGTCAGTAATAGAACATTTTCCATATCAGTAATAAAACATTTTCCATATCAGTAATAAAAGTCAGTAATAAATATCAGTAATAGAACAAAGTCGTAGCCCAGTTTAAATGCATACTAAACTCGTCGCTTCATTCTTATCGTATTTAAAGCCGTACCTCTATCTGCTTTCATTCAAATATTCGTTCAAATATTCTGATGGATGCCTGACTTGTCACGTAATACTCTTCGCATATCATGATGTTATTTGAGAAATTCCAACAATTTCCTTTTATTAAGTCACGTATTCAATGTTGGTTATTTATTGTAATCTAAACCGAAATAATCTGGTGCTTGTTTATTTCCTAGTTAATATTGGATTTTTGAACAAATGTGATTCTTCATGTCACGTACGATTTTCTAATAATGCATAATTTAGATTGCGTATACGATGATATTTTTCACGCACTTGTTAAATATTTATAAAGCCAATTCATACCGGTTTTTCAATGATTTTATTTTGATGCATTTTGATGCATTTTCAAATCTTATCTTAACTTGTAAACTACTTTTGGATATTTTTATGTTCTTATGCATTTAATCTCATGTATTTTTATATACAGTGTGCTTTCAATTAACAATATGTATAGTGACCTATTTATTCTTATAATATCTGAAATTATGTCCTTTTGTTAACTGGAAGTTGCTTTTATTTATTCTACGACCACTGTGACTTAAGCTACCCCTAAACTACTCTATAATTATAGCAGTAACTATATATATATATATATATATATATATATATATATATACTCATATTTAGACCAGGGTAGAAAATTAAATAATCACATCAAATAATTTTAATCACCGTGTAGAAGCTTTGGGAAAAGGTACGCGTTATTAAAACCATGAAGCATAAAAATTCATTCGTTTCATTAAAAATAAGGAGTTAAATTATTTACAAGACGCTTGCTATAAAAAGGAAGCAGTATTAAAATGCTCTACGTGTAATTTAATTATTCCGAGTAAAGAAACAAATGGAAATTGCGTGCAAAATTTATATTAATTAACTCAATTTTAAGTAACCGGTATTAAACAAAATGTACAGATAATAATTAATATTTGATTAGGAGTCACTAAAAATTAAAGGGTATTATTTTAATTGAAGTTAATTGAACCATTAGTAACATATAATATGTATAAAAGCTAGTAAAAACCCAATAATATTCAGATCGTAGAAGTATTATGTTTGAACACCTGCGTATTTTTAAACGTTTTATGTTCTGCGTAAAATTTGCAGATAACAAATGGTTACAGAGAATGTTGGAGAAACCGTTGCTTAATATTTACGGGAAATGCTAATAAGGTGGGTTATTTCACAAGTCCACATGGATTGAAAATAACCGATACTAAAGAATATCGATTTGTACCACTCGGAACAGGGTAGATAGAGACAGATAATATGCGCAATACCGAGACACATATAGTAAAAGGCGTGAGTTGAGCAACGTCACTGGGTTGCGATTGGTTGAAAATAAGAGGCAAACTTGAGAGGTAAAAATAACATTTCTGTATAAAAATTAATTAGTTATTCCCAGACGTTGCGAGCCGTGTCGAAATTTCTGAGATTTAACTGGTGCGAGTGCAAATTTCATAAGAACCGACGCACAGGCGGTCAGGATGGGAACATAGTATACGAAATTCTAGAAACTGGCCGTTTTGAGGACAAAACCGACAGACAGGCTAACCACTATATATACCCGGGTTAATATGAGTTTCGCTCTCTTAGATTTTCGATTTGATTCAATGCGTTAAACAGTGCTTTTTAGTTTTCCGATTTTGATAGAATAATTTAAACAGTTTGCTCGTATATTTTGGTGATTTAAAACAGTTTGTTCTTTACGTGCTACAATGAATGTAATTTAGTACTCTTAGAAAAGAAGATACAAGGTAATAAAGTCTAGTATCACTGTACCAATTAGTCAAATTTGCAACGACAAATGAATACACAAAAGTAGGCAGTTTTGGCGTACATTTGTGAAAGAAGTATGAATTTCTTTGCTATTTTTCGGGGGTGTTAATAATTAAATGATTCGTAAACGTGTCTGGATCCACAAAACAAGCTTCAGATATACACAAATGAGTTCCGGAAAAGCACTGAAACAACTTTAGATGAATGGTGGTGTAGAAAATATTAAAGGCGACCAGCAATACGAGGACCTAAACATAATCCAGTTGGATTGGTGTGATTAACAGAGGACGATATACATTGGGGCCACGAGTGCATTAACCTTCAGGTAACTTATGCTTTGTTGTTCGATTTTTGATGTTTTGGTGTGTGTTGAATAATTTTATAATTGATTTACTTAAAATGGACAGTAGTGAAATTGTACTAACAACAAAATTTTAATTTTAAGGTGAAATTTTCTTGTTTAAGTAGAAAGGGGTATTTTGTATTTATGTTCTGGATTATGATGAAAATTTGGGTATGTCTTTGAGCTCAACTAGACGAACCTGGTTAATTAACGTAAAGGGGTGGGAGATGCTCCCTTTGTACTCAGACTCAGGTCTGCATATATTGTTATATTAATTAGTAGGCATCTACAAGGACTTTAATTCTGGATGCACATTAAGATGATAATAAATTTAATCTTGAAATTTTCTGATACTGAAATTTATGCTGAATTTTAATTTTGAAATTTTAATGTATTGTGAATATTGATGTAAGTAGAGTTAACGTTGGTGTTTGTGATAGGAATGTGTTTGTTTTTTTATGATTGAGGATGAAAGTTTTAACTAGGCGAGCTGCCGAGGCGGAAAAGAGTAAAGAGGCGATTAACAGAAGAAAGTCAACGGAACAGTTAAGGTAGTGAATAGCTTTTTGTAGGATTCACAGCATTCTTTGACGCCCAATCTGTGGGCCACGATTCGAAAACCGTAGTTCCCGGATTTTGGTGGAATCACAGCATTCTTGACGCCCAATTCGTGAGGCTCGATTCTAATACATGGAAACACAGCAATATATATATATATATATATATATATATATATATATATATATATATATATATATATATTGCTATGTATTTTTCTCCCCTCGTTGTTGCGTCATATAAAAATTGATATGTTAACGCCGTACCCGGTGTAATAAACGTACTGAACGCCACCGCTCTGTGCTTCTCACTTCAATCTTTTACTTTTATTATTATGCCACGGCTAGCCCTTTTTAATCTACACAGAGTGCACAACGTTACAATGATCAATTTTCTTTCACTCCTTTATGATTACCTGTTTGAATTGATAGAACGAAGTCAATCAACATTCATATAATAAAATGAAGTAATATTTACAATTTTTGAAATTCTTTAAATATGTTGAATATGTTGAACCAATATTTCAGTACGGTTACCCCCTTGCTTTCCAAAAATCACCTCGTGCTTTATTCTATATTTCTCTGTATATGCTTTAAATTTCTTCCCTTAAATATTACTTAAATTCGTGGGTTACTTAGTATTATTAATTATTCCAGAAATATACCAAGAATAGTCCAGAAATATACCAGAATTATTGTTTTTGAAGCAGATTAGGATTGAACCAGAAATAATCCAAAAATATACCGGAAGTATTGTTTTCGACGCAGATTAGAATAGTCTAGAAAATACCAGAAGTATTGTTTTCGACGCAGATTAGAATAGTCCAGAAATATACCAGAAGTATTGTTTTCGACGCAGATTAGAAGCCCTATATCATTATAAATATATAATTTAAATTAATTAACCAATTTCTACTCACGTTTTCTAAAAAAACGGCAAAAACTTTTCATATATTCTTAACAAAATTTTTATTCAGCACCATTTTTACTATATTATAAACTTTATTTATCTGACGCGTAAATTTCAGGTTAAAAGTGATGTGGATTCAACGTGCTTCAAGTGAAAACTGAGCTACCTTAACATCGGTGGGTGTTAAATAGCTTTTCCCCACTACATCTGGATTGGGTTTATAAGCAGTTTTTCAGATTTTCACGACCAACCAGGTTTGTCTTTAATAATTCAAACTGATTTCTGATGGAACTGTTTCGGATTTCCGTGTCATGGTGTTTATTTGCCATCTTTGAATGCCTTATTATTTGTTATCGTGGCTAGACTTTTAACTTACGTCTGTGTTTTGTATAGATAGTGCTTTTGGATAATTGTACAAAAATAAATGTTGTAACTCTAGTGCTGTTTCCGTTCAACAATTTATTTCGACTGATCTTTGAAAGTGCTTTTTCTTATCAAAGCGGATATTGTTCCTTCTTTATCACAAGCGTAATTGCATGAGGATTTATTAGGTTTTGTCTTATCTTCTGCGCCTTTATTTTATAAACTTGTTAAACATCCTCAACGTAATTTTAGTTACATGTACGATTATTACTCTGCTGAATGCGCGTTTTATTTTTGAAAGATATGCTTGCCGGCATTTTTAAACCTAATTACGGTCTATATACAGGGTGTTGAATGCTTGCTATTTACATAATGTACGAATTACTTATTTTCCTGCTAAATAAATGCAGTTTTCTGATTCCTATAGCTATTTATAGTTACTACAGGACCCTTACTACTCAATACACCCCTAAACAACCCCTTATCACAGCGTTATTCCCACAAACTAAAATATAAAATTTTAAAACAATTTCGTTTTTTTTGGCGCCCAACGTGAGTTTAACTTATATTTTTATTTTGTTTTACAAATCTAATTCTCCCTTTGTTAGTTCCCTATTTACATCTACCTAATCTTATACCTATGTCCTATTTTACTACCCTATTCATACCTATTTCTAATCTTATACCCATACCTTATTCTACCACCCTATTTATGCCTATTCTTAAATTTATTTTACATTTTATTTACTTATTCATGTCCCCTTTGTATGGGTAGATTAATTTTATGTGGAACTTCCCTTTTATTGTTCCCGAGTCTATGTGCTTTTTGCTCATATGTGTTCTCCCCTATTATGTCATTTACTAAAAATAGACCCACATATGGCAGGTGCAGCTTGGCACACGTGTGCAGGTGCTTTTTTTTAACCCTCAAATTTTTAATAACCACCTTGTCTCCTATTTGGAAGAGCGTTAGTTTTTTATTCTTTCATTCATTTTTTCTACATATTTTCTTACCCTCCCGTAATCTTCTACGAGCCCTTTGCATTTTCATTTCCAATTCGTCTTCTCTCGACACGATTTCCCATGGTCGATTAGGATAAACCTTTTTTATGAGACAGATTGGCGATTCCTCGGTAACTGTGTGAGGAGTAGGGTCAATGAACATTTCCACCTTGGGTAGGTTCGCTTCCCAGCTTCTTTGATCTTGGTAAGAGGTCATTCGCAGGAATTTACATGTCTCCTGGATATATCGCTCTGCTGGATTTCCCCGAGGGTGGCGAATACTACAGAAGACTACCCATACTTGCTGATTTTCCCAATGCGATATAAACCTTGCATTATTGAAATAGGTGGCTTTGTCCGCTACAATTCTTTTAAATCTTCCCTCTTCGTTAATAAACTAATCCAGTTTATCAATGGTTTCTATGGTATTACAGTCCCTCGTGGAAAATAGTCTCGTGTACTTCGAGAAGACGTCTACCACTTCTAGGATATGCTTGTTTCTCTTCCTACTAGGTACTAAATTGCTCAAATAATCTATTACGACCAAATCTAAAGGATTGTCTACTTGAATACTTTTAATGATATTCTGATTTATGTGATTTTTGTATTTCCCCAGGGTGCAGAGGTGGCACGTGCTTACCACTTCTTTAATGAGTTCCAAGTCCCTCTGGGCATAGAAGTTTTCTCGAAATATTAGCCATAGCCTCTTGATCCCTAAATGACCATACTTAAGATGTAGTTCCTTAATAATTAATTTCCCAAAGTTTTTGTCCAACACGTATAGGTCTTCACCGTTAAGGTGTTTTATGAGAAAGCCATCTGTAATCTCAAATGGTTTATAATCAGGTATTTCTTCCAGCTTATCCTTTATAATTTGAATGTATTCACTATCCTCCTGCATCGTTAAAATCCTATCATATGAAAATATCGTACCATCCCTCACTAAGTTGTGCATCGCTACAAAAATATCGTTCGATTTTAATTGTTATTTATTTTATTCCGACTGAGGGCATCAGCCACTATATTACTTTTACCCTTTATATATCTGATTTCAAAATCAAAGTCTTGTAACAAAAGACCCCACCTCTATATTCTATTATTGGTAAAACTACTCTTAAAAAGTGAACACAAGGCTGAATGATCCGTTTCTACAACGAAATGTCTTCCCATTAAATAGAACTTCAATTTTGTGATTGCAAAGACCACTGCTGCCACCTCCTTCTCACTGATCGTGTAATTAAGTGCGTGAGCTTTCAGCATTCTGGAGATGAATGAGATAGGTACTTCTACCCTATCCTGAATTTGGTATATCTCCGCAGCTACCGCATTATCGGACGCATCCGTGCGTACTATAAATTCCTTTGTGAAGTCCGAATGCCTCAAAATAACCTGCTTATGAAACTGTTTAATTAGGCTTAGGTATGCCTCTTCATGAGCCTCACTCACGACCATCTAGCCCCTTTTTTCAACAAAGCAAAAAGTGGTATCGCTTTTTGTGAAAACGACGGAAAAAACTTTTTATAGAAATCCATGACTCCTAGAAAAGCTCTCAACGTTCGTACGTTCTTTGGTCTAGGATGCTCTAATATCTCAGATAATCGATTTTTATCTAAAAATATGCCTTCCGTGCTGACTCGATATCCCAAAAATTTAACTTTATTTTAAAAAAATTCGCACTTCTTTATATTTAATCTTACGCCTGCTATATTTAACTCTAATAAAAATCTCTCCAAATGTACAAAGTGTTGTTCCACACTATCACTAAATATCAAAACATCATCCACGTAGTGGATACAAAATTCCTCATACGGTCCCAAAATATCCTGCATAGCTTTCACTAGTGCAGCCGTACTCGAGGACAAACCAAACGGGCCCACTTTAAATTGGTATATTCTTCCTTCTAAAACCCGTGTATTTCCTTGATTCTCGCGCTAATGGAATCAACCAAAATGAATTCTTTAGATCTATTTTGGTAAAGATTTTCTTACTACTTATTCTCGGTAATATGCTATCCATTGTTGGTGGACAATTGTATTGCGGTTTCGTTCGCTTATTAATCTTTCTCGCATCTAAACACACTCGGATGCTATCATCACTTTTCTTCACGAGGACTAGTGGATTCACAAAGTGTGTACTGGAGCTTTCTATGATACCTTCACGTAACATTTTTTCTATTTCTTCCTTTACTCTATCCCTGTATGCTACTGGAATAGGATATTATTTAGTGTTAAACGGTTCGGTGTTTACTACTTCCAACTTGTGCTCATAACTCGTGGCAATTCTTGATTTCAACCCTATTAATTCCGAATGCTTTTTAATAATAAATTTACACTGCTTCTTAAATTTTCTGGACATTTAATCTCTCCATTTGTATTCCCTTCATGGTCTATTTCATCCTCAAACTGATTATTATTCACGCAGTCACCTTCTATTTCTATATTACTTTCTTCATACCATTTAATATACTTCCCATTGCACTCTATTTCTTTGCATTCTGTATTTATCTTCAATCCCAACTTGTCTATAATATCAATCCCAAATATAATATCTATCTTTAGTTCAAGTACAACCATAAAATCATTCTCCCATTTTACATCTCAGAATTACCATTTCATTTATTTTCGCAAATTTCTTATTATTTGGTGCCACCAAATTACACCTCGTTATAGGTATCGCCTTATCCATCAATTTCCCTCGTTTAACAAATTCTTCCGCAACAAGTGATGCTTCTGCCCCAGTATCGATCAATACTTTAACTATTTTATTTTTCACCTTTAAATTAACTATCGGTAATAAGTTTCTTTCAAATCTTCTTAATTCATTTTCCTCTCATGTTTAATAAATTCACGCTGGTGTTCGTATTTGTTTATCCTTAGAGGTTTACTTGGTTCATCCGTATCTAAAAATTTTGGTTTCGCGTGGAAGATCTTGCCTGATTCGTTATGTCTGCTTGTGTGCAATTAATATTCCTTGTTTGCGTGCGATTAATATTTCTCGTTTGCGTTCGTCGATCCTCATGTTCCCGTCTATTTATTTCTCGATTATTATTTCCCTCATGATTAGTCCGTTCTATTTGTTGCCTTGGTATCTGACCCGTATTTCTACTTCGCCTGAAATCATTATTAAAATTGTTATAATTACCCGTATTAAAATTTCTCCCATGATCATAATTGTTTCTTTGATAATTGGTTCTTCGAGTGTCAGTATTTCTTTGCGTCCATATAAAGTCTGTGCGTCGATCCCTAGCATTATTTTCCGTTCTATGATTTGTTTCTAACTCATCATATCTTTGTAGATATTATATAAACGTGTCCCGGTCCACTATATTCTGTATCGTGATGTATCGTTTTACTTCCGTATTGAAATGCCCTGCCAAATATTTTATGATTTGTTTATCGGGTAAAGGAGGATCTAATTGTTTTGCTACGCTAAACTTTCCTATAGCACATAGTTCCCGCGCCAATCCTCTATCTGAATTGTATTTTCCCATGCTCAAGTCATTCCTAACTTTGTCTTGTTGATTATTCTCCCAAAAGTGTCGTAGAAATTTTTGTTCGAACTGTTGAAATGTTTCAACCTCGATTTCAAATAAGTTATACCAGATTTCAGCTCCCCCTTTTAGCATCGATTTTACTAAGTTTAATTTATATTACTCGCTTGTTGAGCCCTGTACTAACATTTTAATATTTCTCAAAAAGATTTTTGGATTTAATTTTCCGTCCGCGTAAAATTTAGTATATTGGTCAATTAAAAGATTTGATTGAATTAGCTTAATGGGTTCCCTACTATTACAATTTCCTGAATTAGTTTTCAAATTACTTATTTCCCGATTTATCGTCCTGAATTCGGTTTCACCATTTTTTTTTACGTTCCGTATTTTAGTATCTAAATTTGCAAGTTTGTCGTTGGTCTCACTTTCATATTGAACCTGTTTGGATTTCACCATTTCAACATGATTTCATACACAGTTAATTTCCTCCGTAGTCCTCACAATTTTCTCTTGCATTTGTGCTCTCATCTCCGAAATTGTTTGTTTGGTTTCCCTTAATCCATCACGCAGAATTTTGATTTTCTTTTTTACACATATACTATTATTGTGGCGTCGCATGCTAATGCAAAGACTCAATTCTGTAGGTTTCTCGTGTTCCAGCCGCTTGTTGGAATAAAATGTTTTATTTATTGATTAGAAATTTACGTAGTTCTAAATACCGATAACTCATCTCTTTATATTCCTAATATTTTACAAAATTCTTTATTAAAAATAAATTTCTGTAATCCGGGGGTAATTAATTTAAAATTTAGTTGTTTTTGATGCAAAAGGGGTTGCGTTTTATAAGAATATTTGCTTTCGTGTTTCCGTACACAAAATTTATTAAAATTAGGGTTTAAAATACATGTTGATTGTAGTTTCTTAAGCAAACTGCATGAAGCGAGTGCTATTAACAGCAAATCAAAAGCATTTTTATTAAAAATGTATTGATAATTAATAAGTGAAGATAAATATCTTTGTATTTATTTTAAAATGATGCGTTTTACGGAAACTTACAATTAATTATTTTTACATATACAACTTAGGTTACTTAGTATTTATTTACAATACGCTTATATCATACAAGGTGATTATTTATACACGCACAATTGTATTTATCGCTTGTACATCAATGAATAAAGGTACGCTTGTGTTATGCAGGGCGAACCATGAATTTATGGAAATTTTCATTTTTTTTGGATTCTATTGTATTATATATATATATATATATATATATATATATAATATTGCCGTGGAATCGGGAACCAGCTTGTAGCATCGCTTAATGGGCAACATAAAATTTTCAAAAAAAAATTAAAAAAAAAAATTCTTACCCTTTTATTTGGACGCCTTCGAATTTCTCTGCTCACCCTGGCTAGCTCACCAATCGGCTTCTTCTTGAATACCTATCGTTACGTACATATCTCTCTCACACTCACACACCCTCAAATGAAGTTACCAAAATAATACAATAACCATTCAACCTTTTATTTACACATATTGACAGATAAAATATTTACATATAAGTACAAACGGTTTGGTACAATTATTACCAGCTCAATTTATAGAATGCTTTAAAGTCCTTGTTTTTAAATTATTTTATACAACTTCGAGTAGGTACGAGTAAATGGGCCCCACATGTAACCCTAATTTGACTTCATACTGGTCTATTGTGATCTCATTATAACCCAGTTTTGTTTGTAAATGCTTTTTAAACCTTGCATTATTGAAAACAAATTTACAGACCCGTTTACTCCTTACAACCACAATTTGTGGCCTGAATAAATCTTTATATATCATCAATAAACTCTTTTTCAACACTATAAATTATTAAATTGTCCTGCACATGTACCTTTTTGAACAAGTTTTAAAAACAATAAATACGCCACCAATAAGTCAAACACACAACACAAAAATATACACAAATGTTTATATAAAAACAGAAATTTTAAATTTATTACGTGGAGACACCTTCACTCTTCTTCACCGCTGGAGATGGTTACCAGAAACCCTTGTCGATGTGTCCATCTACTACGCTGAGGCCAGGATTTACAGATCCCCACCACCTAATATCTCCGCTACCACTCTTGTTCATCGCAAGATATTAGCTTCGTCTCGACAGTAACATTCCATACCAGATATTTTACGCATACAAATTGCTTTCAGTTCTTCTTACCCCAAATATCATCCGTCCATTTACTAACTTTGTCGTAGTAACGGCACCCTTTATTTAAATAAGCACCAACTCGTGCAATCATTTTTATAACTAGCAGTCCGCTACTGCAGCTTTTATAGTTTCTAATAGGATGTTAATGCAACTTTACTGAACATTAATAATTGATAATAGCATTTACTACTATTCTTGTAGGTCTGAACCCGTATTCAGATCTAAGTCGAAAGAAAAAGAGGTTTAATATCCTCGTTCGTTTATTTATATTATTCCAAACCCCCCAGTGGAACCCGTTTCATGTGAAAAGCTTGTTTCCGAAGCCGCTTCCTAAAATTTTTCATGTAACGAACACTGAATTCTCCAAAATTCTCACTTTTGTCGTGTTGTTATCTAGAATTTAGTTTACCACTGTAACGATTGCGCATTTCTTCAAATACTGCTCGCCATCGACCAATGATAGAATTTTTCACCGTTCAGACGCGCCACCTCTCAGCTGTCTATCTCTGTTCTACGCATATATGTTGTCTCCTTTCAAACCCCTCTTAAGTTACAAAAAATCGATGTTGTGGTCGTATTTCACAAATACACGTGTATATCTTACGTGACTTCTATCCAACGCTTGCTTTATGTGCTTCTCTGTCTGTCTTACATTATCGATCGTTTATTCCACTCACTCCTTAAGATATTTGTTATTGTAGGTGCTTATACAAATCGACCGTTGAAAACAATTTCTATAGAATTCTATATAAACGTTCGTTTAATATTCTCTAAACGTAACATTTAACCCACAGGTGTTTCTTGAAATTATCGACCGTTTGAAAATAACAATTCCTAGGTTCTTGGTTTCTAAGTATTTGTATAATGAACGTTGGCTTTTAAAATGAACAACATTTGTGTTTGAAATTATTGATTTTCTATGCAAGCACGCTCCCTTCTTGTTTTCATGCATTTGATTAAAAGAAATTCTGATTAATTATGCGTATCCTTGAGCTTTTATGTGCTTTAAAGCTTTTCTTTCCTTCTGTAATTTTAACATTCTAATTTAAATATAGAAAAATACATTAATAATCGTCCGTTTTCACTATACGAATTAATTAATTTGGGGTGTAAATAATTTGCTCCTATTTCTATATACACAGTTAATAAAATTTTATATATATATATATATATATATATATATATAAATTACTGATCCCAGTAAAAAATGATACACAGACACTTAAGGAGTGGCTGTCGGTAGTGGTGGTGGAGCTATGATTTCTTAAAATTTGTTAAATTTATGGTGCTACGCCTCCACACTGAAGAGCGACGTGGATCTACTAAGAAAACCCGATTGATTTTACGCCGTAGTGGAAGTTGTGTTCTGGAGCTCCAAGTGTTGCAGCAATTAATTACCGTGCTTTACCGGCGATGGCGGCAACGGACACAGGCGGTGGAGCTGCTGTTTGTCTCAAGAAAAAATTAAAGGTATTTTTGTTCCGTCTTATGTTATGCTGCTGCTGGCGTAACCCCCCCAATAAAGTAGTTGATTGTAGTAGAATAATGTAAACGAGTGATGGAGCTAAGCAGGATAACAATCACTGACTGTGTAAGGTTAGAATAGTTGTGTGTTAATTAGGATAACAATCACCGGCTGTGTATTGATGGAATAACTGTGCGTGTGTTAAGACAACAATCACTGACCTTGTGAGAGTGAATAGTCGTGTACTAGTCAGAGTAATAACCACTGACTGTGTAATGTGTGGTTAAGATAGTGTAACTTGTACAGAACGTAAAACTTGACCACTCTTCGATAACAATTACAAGTGTGTTAGTAGTTACTGGTCCTTGAAAAAGAATCGACAAGGACTGAATTCCGGGACAATTAAGAGCTGCTCATATACGTTTTTCTTTTTTGACTGTGGTCCTGGCTATCGTAAAAGAGGCAAAAGGAAGTAAGCTTGGAGAATTGTTGCTTGTACACGTTCTATTTACTCAACAAAGGGAATTAAAGTCTAAGGGTTGTTGTCTAGTAACATTAGGTTTTTTCATTTAAACGACTTCGTCTAACAAAGCAGAATGAAACTGGTTTAAATGCTACCACAACTTTTTTGTCTGATTATTTGTATAATGGATCTTTAAATTTGACGAGATTTAAGTGGTACAAAAGCCTTTCCATGACATTTTCTAATGAGTCATCATTAAAATTTTAAAAGACCAAATAAGGGCAGAGTTTGAGCATTCAAATGTTTGAATTAAGGATATTTTCCTTACCTATACGTCTATTCAATATTGAAGTAGCAATTTATTCGTAAAAAGGCAAGAAAATACTTTTGATCTTTCGATGCGCAATAAAATGTAATTCTATTTCTGTCACATTAAGCTTGATACTGAACAAAAACGCGTGTCTGCTGAACCAATACTATGGTGCCCGATATTTTAATATAATCGGTATAATTACCAACAGCTTGTTTGTGCAAAACACAGAGCTAAATTTATAATCTGTTCAAGTATAGCTTTTAAATTCAATTAAAGCTTAATGAAGGGAAGTTGTGTTCGTGACATGCAAATTCTAGACCTTTCTTTGTTAAACAAAGCTGTCGACATTATTGCGCTGTCAATGTCGTACTGCGAGTCCTTGAACTGATTCTACCTACCGCACAATTTACCCTTGCCTAAACAAACAAATTTATACTTAATATTAAGAGCTTAATTATATTCCATCGATCTGTTGTAGACCGGGGTTGTAACTCATTTATAACAAAGGTTTGAATACGCCGAACATAAAAGACTTGATTATTAAAAAGTTCTTGCACAACCACTGTGCCTTACACAACTGTCTCTAATAAAACCTTGAAATCCGCTTATACATCAACAACACGTTTCTGATTATTACATTTGCATAACGACTTTGATCGCAAAAGCAGCGCTTGTCTTGATCTATATTTTCAACTTGTAATGCCCACAAAAACACAGCTGGACTGAAAAGGTTTCGTAAAATGATATTCTTTAAAATTTCTCATTTAGAAATAAAGAATTGAATAGTAGAAATAGGCAGTATATTAGCAATTTACATTTGCTTTACAAATTTTTAGTAAACTTAGTCCTCATCCCTTATTACGTCGAAAATTCAAATGAGAGAAAATCTGAGTAAGAAAGCTTTATCTGTATATGGTTTTTCAGAAAATGCTAATATTTTGCAACGGGTGAAAAAAAATTCATCTCGGTAGGTAGATAGGCTGTGTTTGGTTTTGAAGAAAAGGTTTATACCCATTGTTGATTCTGTTATCCTCGGGTAAGACATACGTACTAAATACGTTCCCTGACGTAAATAAATATACAAAACTCGTATAAAGCTTTCATAAAAGTTAACTCCGACGCTGCGAGTAAGAATATTTAAACTACGTATAGATTCTTTGTTCCAACGTCTGATTTTGCTAATGGATGATAATTCTGGAGAATCACCCTTGGATGTTTACACCGATCACACATATTCACGTACTCTTTTAAACATTCAGGGTATAAATGGAATTTTGTTTAAATTGATTGGGACTTGAAGTCTTTTGGCCAAGTCTGGAAATGTTAAAAACTCTCCACATTGCCGTGTCCTAAAGTTTCTGAAGCATCCATAAATATAATTCCGCTACGTTACTGCGTACCATTGTTTTGTGAGCAAGCGTTAGCGTCGAACCTTAATCTGTATAAATAATGTATGTCTAACTTAAAGGCTAACACAGGCCAAAATAAAGAGGTTTAAGTTTAGGTGGACCGCAGAAAAAACTTGAATATTCATAAAAAAGTAGGTTTATTTCAGAAAGTGCAAAAGGAAGAAGACGGGGACAATTTGATGTTTTCTGCCTGATACTTGGTGTCCCTTCTCTGCAACGATCTTTCCTATTTTGGGGGAAATATTACTTCCAGTAATTACTTTCAAAACTGACCCAAGATGAGCGTCGTTAATTCTGGAACTGACAGAAGACTTACTACCTTTTGTAAGTGTAAATAACTGCTCGCATCGGTAACTAGTTCCAAAAATGAAAATGATTTGACATGCTAATCTTCGTGTATTTTCAAATTCGGCTTGTAAATATATGTAAAATGCAAATACGCCGATTTCAATGAATTTTCTCTTTTAATCAGAATCGCACTGAATCTGTCACCTCCGTCTGCATATGGATAGGTGATGATTCTAAATTTATTGAGAAAATAGAAGAAAACAAAAAATTGTATTTCAAACATTTAAAATCTGAATATCTTGGTTCAGATTCACTTTTAGGACTTATAATTTTTTCTGCGCATTTTTGACACGATGCAGTATTACCTGAAACTAATATGTTCACATTGCATGTTGAAAAATAAGTTAAATTTTTATTTTTCAACTGCTTTTCTCACCGAACTAGCTTACATTTAAATGCTTTAACTTTGTCACACATGTTCGTAATAACCTGATAATTTCTTGTAGTGTTAAATATAAATCATTTAAATGTTGTGTCATTACAACCGTGAAAGGGAAATCTTGCAACCATGCTGGATCAGAAAAGAAGAAAGCGTCTCGATTTTTACTATTTAAAAACTTAGGTATTTCTTCTTTGAAATCCCAATTTGTTAAAGAAACTTGGAGCACGATAACCAACGTACCTCGGTATTGTAAAAGAGACCGGAGTAAGGATGCATCATCTATTTCAATTTTAAAAGCAGAGCATTGTTGATGATTTAAGTTTCGAGATCTTATGAAATTAATTACTTTATTGATATATTATAACCCATTTTCGAGGATTATTACCTTTGTGCATAGTACTTCTTGATTTATCATACAATGCACCTGATGTGTGTGGCATCCGTCACAAATTTAGGCTTGTCCTTTTTGTAGATGTGCGAAGTCTGCTTTTCCAGTCATTAAAGGAGCGCCAGCAGTATTTACACAAGTTATTAATACCGACAAATTACTTTTTGCAAAAGTGCAGAAACTCAATCAAATATATCTTGTCTTTAGAATTTATCATATTTTGATTTGCAGTTTGACGTTTAATGTTGTATAACTTAGATAAATTAATAGCGTTATTACATATCAAGCAAATTATTTTATCTTTTCATTTCCTCCACAGCAAATATATTATAATTCCCACTTTCCTTGGAAGTGTCGATGTTCGTCAGCTATTCTTCGTTTAGTTTTATTACATCTTGGTTTTAATAAAGACATAAATATATAGGGTTCCTAGAGTAAATAAGTTGCCGTTAAAACAAAATAGTAAAACATTTTTATAAAATTAATAAATTGTTGAACTTTAACTTACCACACATAGAATCATTATACAAATTAAAGTCATTATCATTAGGTCTTCAGTCCTAGAACTGGTTAGACGCGTGCCATCATTGATTCCTATTCTGAACTAACCTACAGATTTCCCTGAAATTTGCACTGTCTGCATCTATAACTATCTGATCTAGGTCTACATCTACCTCTTTTTTCCTATCTCTGCTTGTAATATATTCCATACTATTCCCTAAAAATGCTTTAGAACGTATTCTGTCCTTCTATTTCTCTTATCTTTTTCCCCAGATATTCTTGTTTTCTCCTATTTCTTTAACATATTTGTTATTATCTTTGTCTGTCCATGTTAACGTCCTCATACATCTGAAGCACAGCATTTCAAAAGGCTGCTACCGTTTTTCTGTCTGCGTTTCAGACTGCCCGTATTTCATAGGCATACTGTGCTGTGCTTCACACATATGCTTTCAACAATTTTCTTCTTGTTCTATGTTTGTTGCCTTTCCTCCTAGGCGCTGTTCTTTCTTGTTAGATGCAATTCGGTCACCTTCTATTGTTTTACAATTATTTACCCTATTTCTCTGACCTTCAGTGGTTGTGAATGGAGGTAAGCAGCCTGTGGTTGCCAAGTTCTCCCAACACTTAACCATTTACCGATTTAATATATTTTCCAATATATCTTTTCGCACAGTCATCATTAGTTGCAGATACTTCGCAACCAACAACTAGTTGTTTATACTAATCATCAAATTATCTGCGCTTATTTTTTCGTCATTAGGTTTTCCGTCTCAAAACTGGTAGGACACGTACCTGCACTTATTTATATTCTGAGCTAGCTTACATAGTTTCCTGAAATTCTCACACAGCATGTGTATACAGCTCGTTCCACTTCTATTGTTTTCTAATTTTATGCCCTAATTCACCGAGATTCAGTGAAGGGGGATAAGCAACCTGTGGCTACCAAGATCCCCCAACACTTAGACATTTGCCGAAGTAATGGTTTTCCAATAAATCCTTTCACACACTTAACATTATTCGAGAATATTGCCCAACCAATTCTTGTAGTTACTTATAATAATCATCATGTTTAAGCACAGTTATTTTTTGGTCATTAGTTTATCCTTCTTGGTATTGGTTGGATGCGTACCTCCATTGATTTCTATTCTGGGCTAGCTTACACATCTCCCTGAAACCCCTACAGCCTACATCTTTTACTATCTGTGTGCAGTAGTCTAACCTAGGTGTGCTTCTTCTTTTCTTTTTTCCTATCTATGCTTCTAATATATTCTGTACTATTCCTTCATGCCGTAGCATGTGGCCTATCATCCTATCGCTCCTATTTTTTACCGTTTTCCACATATTTCTTTTTCCCCTACAATTTTTAGTACCTCTTCGTTCATAACTTTGTCTGTCCATGATATCTTCATCATACGTCTGTAGCACCACATTTCAAAGGCTTATACCTTTTTCTTGTCCGCTTCTCCTACTGTCCAGGCTTCACAGCCGTACAGTGCTGTGCTTCACACATATGTTTTAAGCAGTCTTTTCCTTGTTTCTATGTTTGTGGTCTTTGAGCACAGTAGTTGCTTTTTATTGTTAAATGTAGCACGAGCTTGTGCTAATCTTTGTTTTATATCTTTTGTACTTTCCCATCTTGTATTATTTGGCTTCCTAGGTAGCAGAAATCCTTAACCTCTTGTAAGTTCGTGTTACATACTTGTATTCTTGTTTTTGATTTATTTCCCCACCTTTGCATACTAGAACCTTAGTTTCAGTTTTGTTAATTTTCATACCGTATCTCACTGTTAGAACCGTTTCCATTTCATTAAGAGCAGCTTCTAACTCTTCCTTGCTAGATGCTAATACCGCTATATCATCTGCAAATCTAAGCATATCAATTTTTTGTCCCTGCATAGTAATTCCAAATGTCTTCCTGCATTTGACAGTATTCATTGCCTCTTCTATGTACAAGTTAAAAATCAATGGGGATAGGGCACATTCCTGCCTCACCCCTTTCCTAATGTTTACTTCTCTACGTTCCTGTTCTAATTCTATTGCTGCTGTTTGTTCTTTGTATAAGCTATGTACTATTCGTCTATCCCTATAACTCATTCCAATCTTTTTGAGTATATCAAACATTTTTTTTCCATTTTACATTGTTGAATGCTTTTTCCAGATCTACAAACACTATATACACGCTTTCACCTTTTTCGATTGCTTTCTCCATTATCACTCTCAGAGCTAAGATAGCCTCCCGTGTCCCCTGTTTCGCCTAAACCCAAATTGGTCTTTTCCTAGTATTTCTTCCGCCCGTTTTTCCATTCGTCTTTGCACAATTCTAGTTAATTTTTTTGACACGTGTGCTGTCAAACTTATTGTTCGAAAATTTTCACATCTATCCGCGCCTTTCTTTTTTGGTATAGTTACTATCATGCTACGTTTGAAATCTTTGGGTATCTCGCCGGTCTCATACATATAGCTTACAAGTTGGAAGAGACGTTCTGTTACTGCTTGTCCAGCGGCTTTTAGAATTTCTGCTTGCACCTCATCTATACCCAGTGCATCACCATTTTTCAGACTCTTTAATGCTAATTCAAATTCATGTCTAGGTATAGGATATCGCAAGTCATCATTTTCTATATCTGCTTCCTTTTCTAATGCAGTTAATTCCTCTCCTGCATATAAATTCCCTATATATTTTTACCATCTACCCACTTTCTCTACGTTTTCTATGATGCCGTTTCCTTGTGCGTCCCTTATATTTTTGCTATACGGTTCTATATCCCTAAAATTCATTCCAATTAATTTGTATGCTCCGTCTGTCTTTCCTATTTCCATCTTCGTTTGTACCTCTTTGCACTTTTCACCAATCCATTGTTCTTTAGCTTTCCTGCATTTTCGAATAATTTCCCATTTTATGGCTTTGTATCTCTGTTTTCCTGTTTTGTCTGATTTATTTTTGTATTTTCGTCTTTTTTCTATTAAATTTAGGATATCCTTTGTTATCCATGGTTTCTTATTTTCCTTTTGTGTATACCATAGAATATCTCTGGCCGCCATGTCTAGGCTAGATTTAATGTTATTCCTTCTGTTTCTACTTCCTTAGTATCACATATTTTCCCGATATCTTTGAGCAATTCATTTGACTTTTTTCGAATCTTTCTTGAATATCTTTATCTTTTAGTTTCTCTACGTCCAAGTGCCTTTTTCCGTTTCTTTTTTCACATTCTTAAATTTAAGTGCGGCCTTCATAATTACGATGTTGTGATCAGTATCTATATCTGCTTCTGGGTAGCTTCTACAGTTTTTTACTTGATTCCTAAACCGTTGTCTAACAAGAATGTAATTTATTTGATATCTTCCTATATCTCCTGGCATCTTCCACGTTTATCGTCTTCTAGCATGATCTTGAAATAATGTATTTGTGATGATTAAACTGTTCTTGTCGCAAAATTCTACCAGCCTATTTCCCCTGTCGTTTCTCGAGCCTAAACCAAATAAACCTACTACCGCTCCTTCCCTACCCTCAATTACCACGGCATTAAAATCCCCCGTAATTATTAAATTTTCATGTCCTTTTACGTATCTTAATATGTCTTCGATATCTTTGTAGATGGCTTCTACCTCTTCGTCACTGTAGCTAGAGATGGGCATGTATACTTGTATTATTACTGTGTTCACCGGTTTAGATTCTAATCTAACCATGGGTACTCTTTCGTTCTTTTGTAAGTAATTTTCTACACAGCATCCTATTTTTTTCCGCATAACTATCCCCACACCCAAATTTCCTTCCTCTGCTCCTGTATGAATTACCCTGTAGTCTCCACTCCAAAAATTCCCCGCCACTGGCCACCGAACTTCGCTGATTCCTACTATGTCTAGTGATAACCTATTCATTTCGATTTTTAGGTTCTCTAGCTTACCTGCTTGCTTCATACTTCTAACATTCCACGCTCCGACTCGCAGAATGTTCCCGACTCTTATTTTTAACTTTCCGATCGCATCCTCCGAAGTAGTCCCCTCCCGGAGATCCGAATAAGGTATTATTTTAACTCTGGAATATTTTACCCCAGAGAATGCCATCATGTTTGTTACAATTTAAGTACGCTGTGTACTTGGGAGATAATGTGATGGTTTCCCGTTGCCTTCCACATCGCGGTAGTGTGTCTTAGACTGCCATACTGACCCCTGTGGTCTCTGCCAATCTAAGTACCGAAAGAGCCGCTGCTCTTTTTCGGGGACCTGTCTTAGTCTGGTTCCTCACTAACGACCCTACTACTTTGGTTGGACCTGTAGTTTGGCTCTTTAGCTCATTAGAACACGCAAGCCATTTCACCTGTTCTAGTAATTTAGAACTTCGGCAAGGTGCAGGTCCATTCGAAATGGACAAATTAATATAGTAAAGAAATATATGTTCGACCGTACAATTAATCTGGTACAAGAAAACTCGCACTACTCCTGGTTCGGATAGAGACATTTTGCAAGGAAATTTAAGACAGATATATAAAATTGATTAACTTGAAAAATAAAGTTGTATTTACAAAATTTATCTGTGGTATTTTACTAAACTCTATTTCTTTTTTATCAGCTGGATATAAATTCGTCATTTTTATTTCACACTTATTGCACTACCCTCACCTTTTCTGACGTAATAGACAAACATGTGCAAGATAAAGATAATACGTATCGACAATTCCGCCTTCTACTTGGTAAGCTAAGAGCAATTAGACGGTCAGTCGCTCAATTTCCCCACCGCAAAGTAAAAAACAATGGATAACGTTATTGCTGTTGGTCAATATTTTTACTGTTTGAATTCTCACTGTATATAAATAATATTGTCATTCTAGGCAGACATTTTGTTGAAATTACTTATCCATTTTTCACCATTATTTTCAAATGTGTATACTTTCCATTAAGTAATTTTATATACTTAATCTTTTTTTAATTGGCTGTTATCTAAGGCATATATTATTTCGACACATTTTATATTAATGATATCAATTTAAAAGTATCTTTTTTTAATGATAATATTATTAAACTGCTTAATAAACATGCACCTTTAGATACATCGCGTTTATCTAAACCGAAAGCAAACTGGTTAACTGACAATATACAAATTTTAATAAAGCTAAGGGATAAAGCAATGTTAAAGGTTAAGAAAACTGGAAATAAATACCACTGGGATTACTATAAATCGGTAAGAAATTATTGTACGCTTGCAATTCGTAAGGAGAAAAGGCATACATTGAAACGCTTCTAACTAGTGCTAATGGTGATACCAAGAAACTCTGGATTGGGCTAGAGAACTTAGCATTTCTACTAAAACACACAAAGAGCCATTATGTCAAAATCTTTTTGATGTAAATAAAGTCAACGACTTTATAGATTCTATTCCTACTTCGAAACTGTCATCACGGGACACACTGACATTCTATTCGAGCAAACTAAAAATACATATAACCGAACCCTTACTACTCCGTACGTTCACCAGTGAAGTAGTGTCAAATGTATTATATTCCATTAATTCACAATCAATAGGCTATGATGGTATAAGTACAAATATGTTAAAATATTGCATGCTATACCTACTACCATACATTTCCCATATAATTAATTATATTTTATCAGAGTATTTCCTTCATGCTGGAAAGACGCAGTTGTACATCTATTATCTAAAGTTAATAATCCATCACAAACAAAGGACTTAAGACCAATAAGTGTCCTACCTGTGCTTTCTAAAATTGCAGAAAGAATTATTAATTTACAAATTAAAGAACACGTTACTAAATATAGTTTCTTACCGGCAAGCAATTGGGGTATCGACAAGGATATGGTTGCACTGCAGCCCTTTCTAAAGTTATTAACCACATAATTTACGCCACTGATAACAACAAAATTACGGTACTTATATAATTAGACTACACAAAAGCATTCGACACAATAGATATCAACGTTATGCTTGATATATTAATATATATATATATATATATATATATATATATATATATAATATATATATATATATATATATATATATATGTATGTTTTGGCGGTGTTGCCTGTCAACTCAAGAACAGTTATTTGATAAATAGATCACAACGTTTATCCTTATTTGGTAGATATTTCAATATTCGAAAATTAAAGTCTGGAGTATCGCAGAGTTCAATCTTCGGTCCATTACTGTTTTCTATTTATACGTCTCAGGTTTCATCTGTAATTAGTAGTTGTTCAGTGCACTTTTATGCAGACGATACACAACTGCATTATTTCTTTGCGGTGGAAAATCTAAATGTTGCCGAATCGAAAATCAATAGTGACATAAGTAGGTTAGTTAACATCTCTAAACAACATATGTTAAACATTAACCCATCGAAATATAAAGTTTTAATTTTTGGACATAAGAATCATCGTATAATGGCAGTATAAAAAATTCATATTATTACACACTGTGTTGAAGCAAAAACCTGGGGTTAATCATTGATATCGACCAAAGATTCAAATGCCATATTTATAAACTAATACAAAAAACTTATATTAATATAAAACATCTGTATGCCAATAAACATTTATTAGACGTTGGAATTAAAACACTGTTATGCGAATCTTTGGTGCTGTCTTTGTTTAATTTTGGGGATGTTATATTTATGGGTCTTGTCTTGATAAAGAATACTCCAGGAGGGTTTAAAAGGTTCAAAACTCCTGTCTGCGTTTGATTTTTGGAATCCGAAAATTTTAACATATTTACCAGAGGCTAAAAGTTGTAATTTTGTTAAATATGTAAAAGCGTCGCTTACTACATTTAGCTTGTTTTTGTCACAACATTTTATTTAGCAAAACACTGCCATACCTATATAATAAGATTAAATACAGGACTGATGTACATAATATAAATATTAGGCGAAAGGGTATGCTGACAATCCCTTCAGATAAGAAGCAGATATTCAAACGTTCTTTCTCATATACTGCAGTACATATTTATAATTCATTAGCTCTGGACTTTAAAATCATGTTGCCCTTGCGCTTTAAAAGAAAATTAAAAAATCATATTTTACAACTAGATTTTAAGTAGATTTTTTTTCTTTTTCGTTTTTGTTTTCATGTCATCGCTAATTAAGTCAAACACCAACTGTGTACAATAACAAATATTTATTTATAATTTAGGGTGAAGTGTAAAAACAGAGGGTTTATTGTAACTCAACTGAACTACGCCCTTTGCACAAAAATTATCTGTATATATAAATGTAAATGTTATTAATTTTTCTGTCGTGCAATAAAGCCATTATTATTATTATTATTATTATTATTATTATTATTATTATTATTATTATTATAGAAAGGAAACGATGAAAAATGATGATTTATTTAATAACAAGAACGAGCGTAAGATATTCTTGTATGAAAATTTAACAGCTTACAATAAATCCTTGTTGTGGCAAACTAAACAAAAAGCCAGAGAATTCAATTACAAATTCGTGTGGGTACGTGGCGGTAAAATACTAACAAAGCAATCAAGTGAGTCGTCGAGTGTAGTACGTATTGATACCGAAAAAGACCTACAAAAGATTCATTCATAAATATTGATGTAATGGCTAGGTTAAAAGAAAAGACTTTACTGATAACATAAATTTTTGTACAGTTAGTAGTGTTACCGATTATGAGGAGTTAACTTCCGGATATAAGCTGAACTCGCTAATTCTGATATACCCAAATATTAATGGTATTAGATGTCATTTTGATGAATTGCTGTTGTATATATCTAACATCAAATTTCATGTTTTAAGTTTAGTAGAAGTATCTATTGAGGAAAATATGGTCTCAAATTTTCAAATTAATGGATATAAAATGTTTTATGAATTAAGAGAGGCTCGTAGAGGTGGTGGAATATTAGTATGTATTAAAAGGGTTTAGAATTTACTGAAACGATATACCAATCACTATCATACGAAAATGTGCAGGGTCATTACAATTTCAAGGAAAATATATAAATTTGATTACAGTTTATAGACCTCCAAATAATAGTGTTAACGATTTTGTGGAAGAACTTCAAAAACAGTTGCAAGAATGTAATGATTTTAGCTATATCATTTTGGGGAGATATTAACATAGATTTACTTGGTAAAACTTATATATCGCGGAAACGGAATATCAAATTTTATTAACATCAAGCGGTTTATATAAATGCATTTTGGACTATACACGTCAAGAATTGTTTGGTGTGGAAATTGGTAGCCTCTTGTATTGATCATATTTATGTACGAGGAAAGTACAAACACATAAATTCTGCTGTAATACAGTCGAAAATATCAGATCACTACATGACCGCAGCCCAACTAACTTTTCAAACAGAAGTTAATAGAACAACATGTACAAACAGGAAAAAATTTTTGAACGAACGTCAAATTAAAGTTAAATTATCCGATATAAACGTTCAACAGCTAAGCGAACATAAAAATTCTAATACATTGTACAATAGCATTATAAACAAATTTAACGAAGCATATGAAGCTTGTCAAGTTACACAAAATTTAATATCCTGAAATGTTTCTACTAAAAATTATAAAAAAAAGCAATTGTAAATTTGTATGCGAATTGGATAATAAATAACAAAGTAATGCAGGAGAACTGAATGTGGAAAATTGTAATGGAGAGAGAGAGTTGAGTCAGAACAAGGACTATACGTAGAAAGTTCTAAAATCATACTGTATAATAAAAGAAGACCATTCGTTTACTAGGTGATATTTAGTTCATATAACAAATATATTATGTATTATTAATTAATTATTTTATATACTTTTTGAAATATTCTAGATTATAACGAATGTATATACATAGTTTTAACACCATGTCAAGCAACTCATGGAGTTAGCTTATGGTGAAAAGAGAACAAACTTGTAAATAAATTGAAATTGAAAATTGAATTATTATTATTATTATTATTATTATTATTATTATTATTATTATTATTATTATTATTATTATTATTATTATTATTATTATTATTATTATTATTATTATTATTATTATTACTATTATTATTATTATTACTGCTAGTATTATTGTTGCTGTCTGGACCGCAAAACCGTCGTTGCGAACCGCGAGTCTGATATCAATGCACTAAATGCTCAGCTTCCTACACTAATTTTTCGAAACCTAAAGATTAGCCACCACTGCTTCTACCTTGTTTGCCTTAAACTCCATGTATGCTTCCCATGTACACATTTAACCTAAAGTAACATCTTAATGGGATCTCCATTGGTCAAATATCAGTCAAATGCTACGCTAGTTCGTCAAAAACTTCGTTTTGAAGAAACTGCCGTGATCTAGCCTTAATTGGCTTTGCTACCCATCGTGCCTAGCGGTCTTCGTTTCCTTCAGCATCCAAGCTTATAACTGTGACGCGTGTGATCTGACATTATAATTTAATTAAGGGCTGCTATGCTTGCGGCCATGTCCCTAATGCTCCACCCGAAGGTACTACATTGGGTTTAAACGCGAAAAATATAAACGTGCTCCTAATTATTCTAAATTCAAAATTAACACATCCTAAATAAAAATTTAACAACTAAAACAAAACTAAAAATAGTGTTTGATTAATGGTATCCCTAGCGTTGACTTTGGAATGTGCCCAATCAACAAGACACAAACAAAATGAATGGGGAGGAATCCGTAATACCGGATAGCAGCTGCCAGCTCTGCTTACCGGTGCCACCTGAAGGGTCGAATTAAAACTATCCAAATCTAGCTAACTAATTTAAAATGGATTCAAATTTTTTAAGAATACGCCAAATATATTAATAGTGAATCCAGCTATTATATCTGCTCTATAAATTTACAAATTCGTCTTCCTGGTCTAAGTAATTTGTTAGCCTAAGTCCGTCCCCAGCTTTCCCTATCATTCCCTAACTGATTTATATTGCAATTACAATCTTCTCAAACAATCTTCCTATATATAAGCTGTCACCAAAAATGGCGGCAGAACGTTAAACAAATAATATCAAGCCACAAACAATAAAAGCAATCAAAAATATAAATATAAAAATAAATATTTATGTAAATATATAAATATACATGTATAAGCATTAAGCGTTGAGCAGTGCATTAAATTGCAAAAAGCATAACCCAAATTATCAGGTGAACTCGCATAAGCATTATATCGGCTAGCGCCATTACGCACAAAACGTGCTCGTTAATTATTTCAAATCAACTAATTATCATACATCAATGCTTATGCGAGCACAACTGCCACAATTTTGTTCTTACCTCGTTAATATATTTCTGCAGCATCTGAAGATCTGGTTTTCTGCATACATTTAAACTTGCTGCTAGGGGGAAATAAATATGCACTGCTAAAGTTCTGGTGGGTATGCACTAATCGTCCGGGGGTCACAATCACTATCACTTCACTTTTATGTCCTGGAGGGATGCGCGGTTTCACTCTATTTTATTTTATTATTTTATTCATTTGATTATTTAATTGATTTAATTTAATGAAAGTTTTTGATTTATATGTTCTTATTTATTTATTTGCCCGGATTAAGTTTTAAGTTTCTTATTTATTCTCGATTTCCGCACGTATAAAGTTAGATAGTGATTACAGCGAATGTATTAGTGGTGCGGGAGTTTCGTGCATATGGACGTCTATAAATATTAGGATATTTTTTGTGTTTTTTTAAAAATTTTAGACAGGTTCTTTTTTTAATTATTTAAATACAGGTTTTGGTTACCAAACTCATATCATTTATCGCCAGGTCAGATCGAAAATTTCCAATATCCCCCCTCCCTCCCTTTCCCTTCCGATTTACGTGCGGTTATCGCCGTCTAATCTCTCCCTTTCCGCGAACTCTTTAAAGGCTGTCCAGAACGCCTTCTGGTCAGCCACTTCCCCAACTTCCTCAAGGCTCTTTGGTCATGCTAAACCTAGGATAGCTAATTTGCTATCAGCTAACCCTCGATTTGCCGCCTCAAGCGGGCAGTCGAAGAGCACGTGCTCTTCGCTTTCAGCGCCCTCACCGCATTCGCAGCGATCGTTGTCGGTTAAACCGAATCTTTACAAATACGCTTTTAGGGCGCTGTGCCCTGTTATGAGTTGCACCATTTTATGATCAAGTTTTACCTCGATATAACCTCTAGCTTCTAAGCTCGGTATGAATTTGTGGGTCAATCTGCCCGTGGCAGCGTTGTTCCATCTCTCTTCCCATTGTCTGATTGACATTTGGTGCAGCTTTCTTTTAATTAGAGACCTCGGTATCGACGAATGTGATATCCGAAAGTCGCCCGTCGCGGCATCTTTAGCTAATTCATCAGCCCTATCGTTTCCTACATTACCATTGTGCGACTTGACCGAGCAGAACTTTAAACGTCGAAACTCGAGCACCGTGCGCTCCATCCCCCAGACGTCCGCTTGGAGGTCTGTTGAGGTGTTCATTTTTGTTAAAGCCGTCGGCGCTGATTTACTATCATTGATTATATAATACTCGTTTCTGCCCGTATGGTTTAGTACGTAATCGATAGCCTCTCGTATGGCTACCAATTCGCACTGGAATATAGTGCTCCAGTTTGCGAATTTGGTTTGAAATCGAAACACCTTTCTTTCCTGCTTATATACGACAAACGCCGCGCCTGCTTGCCCATCGTCCATACGTAAACCGTCCGTATAAATTCTGAAACCCATTGCGTCTCCATCACCTTCGACAAACTCGATTCCTCTAATATCAGCCAGGTGCCCCAACTCAGATACAACGAGCTTTCTCGCAACTTCCCTATTACCAAGATTAAGATCTTCGATAATTTTTCGCCCTTTCCCTATATTTATTAATCTCCTATCTCTAATCTACCTAACGACATATTCGATAGGGAGAGTCCTACTGATCACCAGAACCGCCTCCGTGGAGGTGGTCCTGTACGCCCTCGCCGCTTTTACCGCGGTTATGCGTTGTGCGCTCGTCAATTGACGCATTTCCATGACTTGAAAACGTTCTACAGATACAGAAGCTGCATACAGCATTGCCGGCTCAATTGCTGCGGTATAAACCGTCTTCAGCGATTCGCCTTTGAAACCCCATTTTATTTTAGCCGCCGCCATCATTTTATTTAATATTTTGCCGCCCTTACTTTTTACGTATTGTACGTGCGCTTTCCAATTTAATTTATCGTCAATCTTGACGCCGTGGTAGGAAATAGAATCTTTAAACGGGATTTTCTCCCCTCCTAGCTCTAGCCTAGGGGTTGTTGTCCTGGTTTCGTGCCGAAATAAAGCGCCTCTGACTTCGCCATGTTAAATTTTAATTTTACCGCCTGCGACCATTCGCGTAATTTATTAAGCGCCTCGTTCGGTTTTGTGCGCAAATCCATTAACAATCGCGATTTTACAATTAAAAGCGTGTCATCCGCAAAACCCAACGATTGAGCATCCTACGGGCAACTTGACCCTAATGTGCGAGCAGAGCATGACCCCCTGTGGACATTCCCTTTCCACTTCACGCGACCAAACTTCACCCGGAATTTCAACCTGTGCCAATCGCCTCGAGTAACAACTCTTGACCTAAGACATCAAGTTTCGCGGACAACCCCTACGATCTAACTCGCAAACGATTAATGGCCACTAGGCAGCATCAAATGCACCTGAAATGTCCAAAGCAACAACGACACAGTACTCTTTAGCATCTCTCACCTGCTTAATTTCACCGACAACGAACTCTAACGCGTCGATAGTCGACTTGCCCTCCATGAAATCAAACTGTCGGTTATTAAAACCGCCGCTGTCACGCACTAAGTGCTCAACGCGCGTAGTCATAACGTCATCTAAAACTTTCCCCAGCATCGGTTGCAAGGTAATTGGACGACAGCTGTCCGGATCTGACGCATCCGCCTTTTTAGGTTTGGGTATAAATTTCACGTTCTAAATTTTCCAGCAACGCAAGAAAACGCCCCTTTCTAAACAAAGATTAAACAACCCGGTAAAGACACACGCCTCCAGAGCTGCGTCTGAAGTGATTCCGTCATGCCCCGGTGTCTTCTTTGGGTTCTTCCTCCTAAGAGCCCTGAGGACCTCGTGAACTAGTATTGCCTTATCGGCAACTATTCCTTGCGCCTCTGCAGCTTCCCGACGTACTAAATCGTGCGACCCTTCATCCCCCTCCGGATTATCCGATGGGAAGTATTTCTCTAGTAAATATTCCGCCGTGGTATTAAAACCTTCCGAGCATTCGCCATTTATTTTCTTTATATTACCGAGCGCGATTTTTTGTTCTTTTCCTCTAATTACGCGGTATGCGGTTCCCCAGAGTTCTTTCTTTGGGCTTCGCGTGCAGAATTCTCTAAATTTAATCGTTCGCGTATCTTCTATTAATATTTTATATTCGCGGTTACTCTGATTATATTTGATTCGCCGTTGTTCTCTTATTTTTCCCGAGGCGCGTTGGTAGCGGCGCTTTAGGTTACGCGTTTCTGCCCGCTTGGTGGTTAGTTCCCGAATCCACCAGGGTACGCTGTCTTTAAATGTTTTCTTTTGCAACATGGAATACGACGACGCGTCTACCTCCGCGTCGTTAAATTTTTTCGCGAGTGTTTCTGTTTCGTCTGCCTCTCGGCAGTTAAATAGCTCATTTTCGAGCGCAGGGATACTTTCTCCAAATTTTTGTTTAAACCGCTTCCAATTTGCATTTTTATTACAGAACCGCAGAAATATAGTTAGCTGCTCGTTTGCGCTTGTTTTGGTTTCAACGTCCCATTATTAATTTATGGTCGGAGAGCGTTTCCTCGTCCGATCGTAATTTGCAATTGCAAATCATTTCTAACATTTTGTGCGAGGCTACAGTAATATCTATAAAACTGCTGCCTCTATGTCCCTCAAACGTAGGTGAATTATTAGTGTTTATCACACTAAGATCCCATTCTGTAAAAAGATCAGCAACCTGCGAGCCTCTATCGTCTTCGATAGGGCTGACCCATAGTGGTGACTTGGCATTAAAATCTCCCCCGATGATTAGATTTTTATTTCTGCCAATTCTACAAATAATATTTTCCACTATATTTATCAAGTCTTCGGTTTGGGAATTTTCCCGCCTAGAATCGACCGGCGGGAGGTACTCGCCTATTACGTAGAACGCATTTCTGCCTGATTTAATTTCGGCCGTCGTTAAAAATTTGTTGAATAAATTATTTAAAATTATTCCAGCGCGCGTCTCATTATTTATTATTATCCCGCTACGCGGTCGTTCGCAATCCGTGTTTAATACGGTAACCCCCTCCCAAAACCTGTTATTTTATGGCTAAACAGGTGCGGTTCCTGTATAAGTTTGATGTCGATATCTTTGTCGAAGAATAACTTTACGAAGTTATATTGTTGCCTGATATTAATAGCATCCGTTAATATACGCCTTTGAAGTGTGGGGATCACTTCGAAAACTACGTTGGCGAAGGGATCCCTAGGGCCCTTTCCGCCAAACCTGAACGTTTTCCTCAGGTGGTCTTGCAGCTTCAAATCGCCGAAATGGGGATTCTGGCTCGCGATCAAACGCACAAGTTCTTCCGCCTTCATCCCCGCCTCGACCCCGGAAGAACGACCCGTGGACGCTTCATCTCAATGGTCTTCGCTACGAGCTCTTTGCGGTGCCCGCCAACCTTCGACGCAACTTCTTGGCGTCATCACTACCTGCGCACTCCATTACAACATCGCCCCTACGTGTTTGATTAGCTCCGACTACAACAAACTCATCACGTGCGGGATCGACCTTCTTCTTAAGCGTCGACATGACGTCTTCCTTCTCACCGGGCCTGGCGTCGACACTGACTGCATACGTAGGCGTAGCACCTGATGCTGCTGCGACATACGAGATCTTGCGCGGCATCGCCAACTTTTGGCTCCGGGAACCCTACTGTGCTGAAACAGAAATTACCCCCGCTGGACTTTCCACGACAACACTAGCTTTCCAGAATTCTCTAGAAAAAGTTTAAGCGCTCCTACCATGCCCATAAGCTGATTTTTCGTGTCGCGGATATCATCCACGGTGTGACGAATCACCTTTTTGTCCTCCACGATGATAGTGGCGGAGGTTGTCGGAACTTTCCCGCAGATAACCGCGTGCGCCTTCCTTACCCTAAACTTCAATTGCCCCAGCTCATCGAGGTCGCTAGCAGCAACGCTACCGTTGCTGCTAGTCGACGTCTTGCGCTGGCCTTTTGAGCTAGAGGGCAATTCAAGCGCCGCAGTCACCGTTGGAGGCCACGACTCTCCCGACACGACCGTCGCAGACACAGGCTCCTGCACTACCTCCTCAACCCTCTCCTGAGTCCCTAATCTAATGTTCTTCAAAACTACCTTAAGCTGTTTTCCTCCAACAGCGCCCTCAGCCTCCGAGCTAGCAGACTCCGACGATTACCCCTCTTCTTCCGTGGCAACGGCTCCTGGTCCCGATGGACCACCATGCTAACAAAGCTAACGAAAAAGAGTAACCAACGAAAAAAAAGCAACTCAAAAAAACGACCTGGCCGTTACGACGCTAAAAGAACGCAAAATGCTGGTCTAATAAAAATATTTTGATTAAAGATAAACCGTAAACAGCTCTGTATTTATTATTTAACTTGGAACAGTCAAATTAAATTTTAAATTTATCAAAAATACAATAAACACTAAACGTCAAAATAACGACTAAAACTAAATGACAACACTATTTATTTTTTTAAAATTTTTAAACCCTCAAATCAAATTTAAACACGCTAATGACTTGAAAATATTATTTATAAAGTACTGTATTTTAAATTTAACTGTGGAAATAAACAAATAAAAACACGCGCTATTGGAATGCGATACCGGAAACGCACTTACCCCGTGTTTACTCAAGCTTTATGTGTTACACCACCAATTAGACTGAAAACTCGACTTTAAGATGTTTAAGTACGCGTCACATAAAATATGGAATATTTATATTTAATTTATTTCGAAATTTACGGTTTTTGAGCTATTTATTTAATTTAAGAGAGTCTAGATTTTGGTTTTTAGGTTGTTATTTTATTATACGCGCACTATAAAATTTTTACACACTTTTTGGTGATTTTAGGCCGTCTTCTACACGATTTACACAGTTTTTGTTTTAAATTTATTAAAGACGCCTTTTAAATTATTTTGAAATTATTTTGGGGTGTTTGTTTATTAGTTTTTTACTTTATTATCCCGAAATTTAATTTAGTTAATTTTTAAACCCGGATTTTAGTTTAAATTTAAAGAAAACGAGATTTATTAATTATTTAACGGAATTAATTATTATTTTTAATTTAATTTCACTGCCCTGTGTTGAAAAATTAATGCCGCACAATAATGAAAATAAAATACAATAAAAAGCAAAGCTTAAAATATAAAAAAAATAATGAAAACCCTATATAAACACTTACTTGTAGCCTTGTATCCGGGAGCTCCATGAGACACGTCCGCTCACTTTAAGCGCTAACTAGAAAGTCTGGGATCTAACAACGATAAGGGTACCATTAACACTAAATGACCTTTAAATAGCGTATGTAGTCGCTAGGCTACATATAAAGATGCTAAAAGGTACTAGAGATAGCAGAACTTTGCAGAACCTGAACTTTTGATGCTTTATCGTGAATCTTATTCCATTCAAATTTATATGAAAACTTTTACGGTAAAGATTACCTTCGGAATAGACAACGACGCCTAAAAATTTTCTTCCCTACGTAAACATACACAAAGTCTTCTTGCATACTTTGCCAAAGATCCTTACCGCGCCTTTAAATATTGCAAAGGTAGAAATATTCCAGTTAAGTTTATCGGCTATATGTTTCCTAACATCCACTGCTTTGATATATGTGTTGTTTCTAGTGGATCACGATAACAATCGTTTCTGCACTCTCCCATCATTAAAAGCCAACAAGTTAGTACTTCAGAAAATCAGTAAATTTACTAACTTCTTTGAATATTATCAGATTTATCGTTATTCACAAAGTTAAAATAACTACTTAATCTCAGCATGTATAATCTTAATTAACACCATGGTTGCGTATGCTCGGGCCACATATGAAGCGTTTCTATCTTTGTAACTCTTGAAACCGTATTGAAATCGCACTTTTTATATTCTGATAACTTTGGTTCCCTTCATTTTAGTACCTCAATTTTTCAAACGCCTCTGTTGACGTGTTTGAGATTTCAAATATATTAGTGGGTATAATTCTGTTACAACTAGAATTCTATGCCTTGTGCAAAATCTTAGACTTTTTAGTTCAGTAATATGATATACAAACTTTCCCACGTATAGTACACGTTATGAGAGCTTTATTCCTTAGTAATTTTGATATTGTCCACAAAGAGTAGATCTTGAGTTGAAGTATTTATGTTCATCAAGGATGCCAACCCTACGACTTACTTGTTTGCCGTCCAGTTGTTAAGCACAAATCAGCAACACATATCCTTATGGGGTTTGGTCTGCTGTATTTGAGCGCCGTTGTTCCGACGCTTTAGGTTTGTCGTACTTTGGGTTAGTTTACCTGAGGCTGTAGAAGACTGTAGTTGTCTCTACATCGAGTGTAGACTAAATATTGTGCGTCATACCCTTTAAATCGGCATAAATAAAAAGGTATTTTATTTCAAATCGGTAAGTATAAACCCCTTAGCATCTTCCGAACAAAAAACCTCCAATATACAGATGTTGTAGAGGGCATCCCAAAGTAACTGCTTTTTAAACTTAAAAAATTTTTTATTTTACAAAGTTTACTCTGCCTGTCAATTGTGGTGCGGATGTCACACAACTGTCACTTCTGCCGAAGATGAATGGAAATTGAAATCTTTTAAGTTTATATTGTCGTTTCGTTTCTGGCTCCCCTAGCTCTTTTTACAATATTTTCTCGATTACCTCTAAGTTGTCAGTAAGTAGCTTGAAGCAACTAAACACCGACAAATTCCATCACTGTTATAGTGCTCTACTGGCTAGTTTTTCTTGGCACTGCTAAACCATTTATGTAACTTTTAGTAGTGATCTTGGTGAAACATTTTCCATAAATTACATACAGTATAATTTTAAATACTACAATAACTTGATATATTAGCCAATAAGTATTGAAATTGTAGCTTTGTAAATAAAAGGAATATTAGGTTATAGAGAAGAATTTATTAAATTTGGTTAAATGAACACTTAACAAGAAAACACCCTGTAAAGCTTATAAGTTATGGTAGTGTACATTTAATAATGTTGCTATTTCAATACAATATTACATTAAAACACAGAATTAAATTAGGAAAGTATCAGGTGCATTAAACACAAATGTTACTAATAATCACTACATTACAACTCCTTGGATTAAATTTCAACAATTATAGATAAAAACACGCTCAAAACAGCTATAAAAATATGGTGAAAGCGCTTAAAATGGCGCACACTATCAGTATTACAATGTAAATTTATGGGAAAGAATTAGGGTTCACATGGGCAGAATAATAATAATTTCGAAAATATAACAGTTTAGACGTACAACCTGTAAAAATGACAAGTTCGTACACTGAACCACAGAGAAGTGAGTTTATAAAAGCCCACAGGTAGTAAAAGAGGAGGTTAGAAGCAAATCAGACTGTTGTTTGATACAAGACATCAGAGAGCAGATATTTAAATCGCAGTGCGAGACGAAGTTGGAAACTAGGCGCAGTAGCGTAACGCGACGATATTTGTGCCCGGGGTCGTTAGTAAAAGAACAGGTCTGTGGCAGCGAAGAAGCGCGGATGTAAATTTATTGATTCCGTAAAAATTGTTGGCATGGAAACTTTGTTCAACGACTAGTTGAATTTCATAACCTGCAACGTTTTGCTGTGCTGAGTTTTGATGCGGTCTTAAGGAAACCAAAACTATTAGTCGATTAAGTTTAGTTGTCTAGTTTATAAACATTATACGCTGCTTTATCATACTTAATAACCGTGATCGATTATAAAATATGTAGGGCTTATTATTAAACAAGAACTACTAAGGTTGGAGCACACTTATTTAAGCGTAGAATTCATTATTCTAGAAGCAAATTAGCACGTAAAAGTTAAGTAAGTTAATTTTCTATTAACCTGAGCCATTGATAATATTAGATTTTTCTTTATTTTGGCCAATTATGGATATATCACATCTTTATTTTCTCTGTTATTATTTGTTGAAGAAATAATGTTTTAGAATATATATGAGGTATAAACGGAAGTTTTTTTTTATTCACTCCTACACGTGTAAGCAAAGTTCCATCAACCTCCAGCGGCATTGTCAACCGCAAAACAGTTACTCGAAACACACACCCTCCAAGTAAGCTTTATTTGTATTATTTTTTCAGATGCGTTGGCGCTCAATGGCTTAATATAGAAAATGGTATCTAAAGATCTGTCTAATTAAACGTACAGGTATTTAGTAGAAGTTTCACAATTTGTATACCCTAAAGTATTATATTTGTTTTATAGAACTCAACCTACACCACTGAAAGTTAGTTGAAGCATCAATTAACTGTTACGTCACTTTGCCCAGTGTAGAAAAATAATTAAGTAACGTAACTTCAATTCGGCACGTAATATAATTTTAATCCCTATGTGTGGGGCTGGTTCTTATTATTTACTTGTTAAATAGACCTTTGTGCACAAAGAGAAAGCTCTTTCTTTGTATTTTTCTTGACTTCTAAAATTGCTACTTTTTAAAGGGTAGCAATTTAGTTTTTTAAAAGGATAGCTTTTAGAAAAATTGTCTTAAAAGGTAACCGATTGCGACATAAAAGAAAAAACAAAATTTAGAGCTTGTAAATGGATTTTACTTGTAATGAGTATCATTTGCTAAGGACTGAATTACTTTGTGAATTAAACGTTAGAAATATACAAACGGAAAATTTGACAATTGCGGAGTTAAGAAAACTTTTTCGAATAGCAATTAAAACACCGACAAAGGAAGATAACGAGTTTGAATATTCATTTTATTTTACGGATGATGTCACAGCTATAAAAACAGCGTTAGATCAAATTGGGGAAAATATTATAAGTTAGACTAATTTACAAAGAAATTACAAAAAAATTGAATAAAATAATGATTATTATTATTCTAGATTATGACGTAGCTTAGAATAATAAGGAGAATCAGTTACAAATAGACTTAAAAAAATTAATTGAAAGTTATCAAAAGAAAGAGGAAAATAATTTTAAAGTTAAGGGAAGGGTAAATTAGGAAAACGGTAAATTGAGTTTCAGAAGCAGATATAGAAAATAGTGTAGATAGTTTAGAGAAAATAGACCATGGCTTAAAAAATTTTGAAAAAATTAGGTTCAAGGTCGTCACTAGTAGAACCCAAACTAGTTAATTTAAGGAATACATTTTTGATAAGTCTAAATCGACATAGATATATAATAAATAATTCAATAGTATATGAAGTCACACATATCTCAAAATGGGGACTAACATTTTAAGGGCATACATTGATAAAGGCACGCTTAGAACAAGTAAAACGGCTAAAAATAGCTAGAAATATGCCAGATTTTCAATTATTTTTAGAAGCTTGCAATTTTCTTTGCTGGAAAAGTGTTAATTGGGAAGAACTAAGACGAAGAATTACTGACGGAAATAATATTACGTACTCAGGGACAAACGAAAGCAAAAAGATTATATGCCGCCGTAATGGCAAATACGTTTCCTCGTTTAGTAGAACTGTTAAGCGTGAAAAACCGGTTAAAAATTCTACGAAAAAGTATGCTACTTTTTTAACAGACATCTCAAATTTAATTGAAGTAAATTCAGTACAGAATTTAATTAAATTGAAGAAAGAATTAGAAGAACATAAGATTTACATTGAAAATTTTGCTTCGCTACGAAGGCAAGCGCGTTAGAAACACGCTTAGCTTATCAGAAATCTTAGTGTTCACAAACTAGAAATACTAATAGACCTCAAATTAGGGAAATGCAAAGTGTTAGTAATAACTCGACTGTAATTAATGGTAATAACACCCTTCAATTTAGTGGACTTGCTATCAGTGCGGCCAGGTTAGCCATTACCGACCGCAATGTAGAAATTCCAAAAAAAAATTTATTTTGCAAAAGTGGTTAAAAACGCGGAATTTAATAGATGTCCACGTTGACGTCATAATACCAATCGGTTAAACTAGTAAAACCATACTGGTTGTGTAAGGTCTCCTGCTTTGACTTTGATAGTGCAACGATTGTAACGATCTTGAATTCCAGTAAACAATGTAAGATCATTACATTCTATTTTTTGTGTTTTTGAACTCCATTTCCTCATAAAATATTCACGGCGATCCCACCATGTTTAAAAATAATAAATCCTATACATCTAAAATATAAGATTTTTGAATTAGTACAATGTTTGCCTGGAATGTCGCACATGTAGTCTTCAGAAACCAAGTTTAGCCACGCCTTATCTAACAAATATCCCAAAAATAGAATTATCTACGGGACGAGGTTTGTCGTAACTTTGTTTTCTTCGCATTGTACGATTTAAGATGCACTAATATAAAGCGTCAAATGTTATGCAGCGCATAAGGCAGTTGGCATTATCTTATCGTAGGGAAGTGATGTCTCAGATACTACTCTCTGTAGTCGACTGGTGTATTGACTTTTGATTATAGATAAATCTTCTGGACAGACTCCTAGCATTGGTTGTAGGGTAAAGTGTTTTAGTTGTAATTGTTCGTTAGACAACTTACTATATTTGTACGATTGATGATAAATGAGGCTCGTCTAAATTGATAAAAGCTTTTGTTCTAGCGAAAGCATTAAGGTGTACCTAAAATGCATTCAGAAGTACCTAAAATGTACTGGAAAACATTTTAAAATGTACTGAAAACAAAAAGGTACTAAATTTGTACTATAAAACTGTATTAAGGGATGCATTGGGATTCTACTACTAATGTAATCAAAATGTGTAATGGAAATACTTGTTTCGTTATTGAAAATTCTTATCTCTACGTCAAGTCCAACACGAGAATCGTTTTGAAGAAAATAAATGGATAATTTATGTGTTTTCATATCTCGATTCGTTAAGGTGCGTTTGATAGCAGCAGTTGGTAACCTTCTCCTCTATAGCATTGAAGCTCATAGCTGATAAATGTTTTGACTATGAAAAGTACATAATTACCACGAAAAATTGTATCAAGTGATTACCTGTAAGGTAAGTGTTTTGCTCTTTACGCTTTTCCTGCATTATTTAATATTGCTATATTAATATCTTGTGTTTGGTAATTGAAAGTCAATAATAAAACTAAAATGTGATCTTGAGAGAATTGATAAATTTAGTTAAAAAGTAATTTTTATATTTTTACAAAATTTCCCATCTTAGGTTATAGTGTTTATTGCGCTCGCTATGTCACGTTTACAATAAAAATGTTATTGAAAAATCTAATGCCAGGACATAGTTCGTCTAACATGCTAAAAGTTGAAAGTCAATAGTAGAATTATACATTTTATTTATTCTTAGTGCACATTACCTGAAATTACGATTAAAATAGTTGATTGTTAAACCACAAACGTAACTCTATCGTAGCTGTTATGAAAAATTCAAGTCATGTTTTATTTCACTAAAGATACATTTTCTAATTTCTGATGCGATGAATATTGATATAAATATTGTGTATTGAAATGATATGCATGCTTTGCCGCAGAGGAACGAATCAAAAGACAAATTACATGCTTTTTTTACGTTTACCGTAATTAACAAAACAACAAAGAAGCGATATGTAAGCGGTGCATTGGTAGGGTGGCCTATAAAGTAAAGGATCGCAATACCACCACATTAAAGAGGCACTTAACGAACAAGCACCCTAAGCTAGCCGTAGACGTTTACGGTGATGAAATAATACAGAAGTCCAGCGGAAAAGGCGATATCCTAATTTTTTATCCAAAGTAAGTTTTATTACCTTTAACCTGCATTGACCAGTAAAAAAATCAGATTGCCGATCAGATTCCAAGCAAATCGAGTGATCTACTTTCCTTTGCTTTACTACTTTAATAAATTAATATTGGATGCAGTCTTAATAAATTATTTTACTTAAAATTATAAATACATTTGTCAATTCTTCACATTCTTGAAAAAAAATTAAACGATTTAGTGTCACTTGCACGTTACACTGTTAGACCTCTGAATTTGTAATGCCTATTTTTGCACCGACACTGTCGCATTGCTTGCTACCTGTGCACTTAATTCAATATCAATCTATGCTTTTTTAACATGCTTATATAACCAGTTACATTATTTCTTTTTTTTTCTACAACCTAAAACGGAACATGCATCATCTGCAAGAACACAAATCGATCATTATGCTTTTGCAGACTTCATAGCAGAAAAATATTTATCGCACAACTTCTTTGAGGGCGAATCTTCGAAAAAAATTTTTGCTCACATTCGTTTGCCCTCTAGAAAAGTACTTAAAAACATAGTCGCTTATAGGTTTTCTGAGTTCGAGTACTTGTCATCAAAACTCTAAAAGGTAATCTATCAAAAATTTCTTTCACCATTGATGGATGGACATTCATAAATGGTAAATACTTTTACGGAATAACCGGACACTTCATCGATAGTGACTATAATATGCAATGAGTTGTTGTTTATTTGGTCCCCTCTCACGGGAAACACAGTGAAAAGGATATTGCTAGAGTTTTTGCAGACACAATAAAAGAATTTGGTATTGAAAATAAAACTCAAAGAATTATGATGGATAATGCATCTGCAAACACACAGTTTATGCAAGAGCTAAAAAACGTTTTCTCAAATTATGACTCTGATAACCAACATTTTCGCTGCCTTGCTCACGTCTTAAACCTTGCTGTGCAAGACCTACTTAAACAACTAAATTTCGACACCTTGCACGAAAACCAAGACTTTACCAAATGGGAAGCTAATGGTGATACAGAAGATAAAGATAATGATGTAGTAAAAACGCCTCTAACTAAAATAAGGATTCTGCCCAAAAGATTTGCCAAATCGGAACAATTACACAACCGATTTGTCAGCGCTTGCCATGCTGTAAAGATTATGTTTCCAACAAAAATACCGATAGATGTAACTACCCGATGAAATTCGACACAGGGTATGATGGAAGCCGCAGTGAAACACAAACAATGCATTAATTATCTGTCCATAGACAAGCCCGCCCTTTCATCACTTGCTCTGAGCAGGGTTGAATGGGATTTGATAGCATTGGTTTCAAAGCTCCTACAAATGTTCACTACACATCTACTCTTTTAGGAGGCGATACATATATAATCTTGCCATCCGTTATCCTGGGAATAAGTTTCCTGTTCGACCGTATTGAGATGAAAACAAAAACACCGAGCGAAAAACCTTATAGAAACCAGACAGACAGGATACTAATTTTGTCATATCAGGTTGCAAGAGACAGAATTCTCAAACTTTATAGAAAAACTAAATGGGGTACGGGATAGTTTTAATATTAGATTTACGCCACCGGTTCCAAACATTTCAAGAAACTGAATGGAGCAAAGTACTACATTCCGAAGCTTTAAAAAATTGGGGAAATTTTTAAACAATATGAAATTCAAACTATAGAGAATGTCCAAGCAAGTTGAAGCAGTGGCTCTGATATTCAAGAAGAACAGGACAAACTAAATATAAATTTTATTTTTAAGAAAAACAATGCAGTGAAAAATGAACTGCAGGAGTATCTGAGAAAATCCTTAGTAGGCAGTAAAACTAAGATCTTGTCCTTCTGGAAACACAATGTTTCCAGATACCCTGCGTGATTCCGTATAGCCAAAAATCTCCTGAGCATTGCGAATTCCGCAAGAACTCTGTTAGCCCTACACAATTGGCCCTCTAAACTAAATGTTAAAACTTGAATAAGTTAGTAATAAACTAACATGTATTAATAATAAATTATTTTTGTACTTTGTATTGACTTTTGCTTAATAGCTTCAATAGTATTTGTGTGAAACTCCCCTTCGCATCATATTAGGTTAAGTAAATTGGTGAATTTCTGTTTCCGATAGAGTAAATTGGTTTGGATGGCTATGCCACTGAACATAACAACAATTTACAGCGTGTTCAAAATTGGGTTCTGCTATATACGGGAACTATGTTATTTTTCGAAGTCCATTTAAGTCAAAATTTTGTCATACAAATATTGCACATTTTTTATAAAAAAAAACCATGGCACAGTAGGCCATTTAAACAAATAACTATATAAAACTAATGATATTATGTAAATTGTAAATTGTTATTAATAAATTTTTGTTTTAAAGAAAACTTTTAAAAACAGCTTTTAGTTAATATGTCAGTTGGCTGCAGTTGTATAATTGTATCAAGACACGAGCAGTATTTTCGAATATTTCCAAAAACAAAGGCGTCCTACGTATATAAATTAATAGAATTTATAAAAATATCAAGATTTTGTTTATAACTTGAAAACAATAGAAGAACGCTCGTTTATGATTTTTGCCATTTAATTGGTTTCGAAAAGTTTGTGTGTGTATACGTGCAATCAGTTTTGTTCTTGCTCTAAATATAAGTTTTCCATATAATAGCACTCAATTTGAGACAGTGTAGAGTATGAAATTATTTATTATCAACTGTTATATAAAATTCTAGGGATATACGTGTGCCCTCCTCCCTATTCCACGCAGAAATTTCCGGTCTCATAATCATAAGGCAGATAATAATTTCGCTAGTAACTTAGTAACTTATTGCTTTAGTGATGGGGATTGTGCAATACGCAATTAAATGTGGGGTACTTAAATAGGTTTCCTTTTTTTAAACTGAAGATAATATTTTTCATTGGGGGTCGGGCTAAGTATTTTTGCTGGATCGGGCTTTCAGGCCGAGCTGTTGTTAAGAAATGCCGGGCCGGACAGGGCACGGCCCGGCCCGAAGCCATCACTAAACTTCATGCTCATAGAGGTTAGTTGTTCTTGAAGGTTTTTATATCCACTAAATTTCATTTTGTTCAAAAATCACCATACCCGCTCCCAAGCTTATGCTATTCGTAGACCTAAAAGGTCTTTAACCATTTTCTTAAATTAGGTTTTTTATTTCCATAGGTCATTTTCTAACACTTTTAGTCTCGAGTCTTAGATTAAAACAGAAAATTTGAGCTTCTTTGTCATCATTATTTTATGGTAAGGTCCCCAAAAATAACGATCCAAAAAACGTGATGTCGAACACACTAAACGATGTTAAAAAATTATATATATATATATATATATATATATATATATATATATATATTGTTGTGATGCTTTCCAACCCTACGATGGACGTCATAAAATGCTGTGATACTTTCCTTTATATTACGCCCCGCGATTTGGTCTATAAGATGCTGTCTTATTACTCCTTTATATTTATCAAGCACTTATGATGTGAATTGTTAGGTTATGGATTTTCTTTGCCTCAACTAGCTGATTCAATTAAATAAAGCAATTCTACAATACAAAATATAATGATTAAATATTTACAACCTTTAAAATCTTCCCCTTTTCAGAATATTTACATATACCAGATTTAAGAAACTAAAGCCAGCAAAACGAGCCTTTTGTTTATATTTAGAGACCTTTTAAAACGTTTCAAAATGCCTATTACCTTTCATAAATTTATCAATAAAACCCCTATTTTGTTGACTCCTACATATGCGAAAAAATATTGAATTAAAACAGTTTCCAGAAATAAATTACATCAATATAGCTAACCTGGAATAGTTCAGTAGTTTCTCTGCATCCCCCAAGAGTTTTCGTACCCAGTCTGAATATTTAGAGTCAAATTTGGAAGTCGATATCAAAACCAAAATACTATCCAAATTGTTATTGGAATCCCATAAGTTAATCCAACTTAAGATTCAATTTGAATATCAGTAAATAAAAGGTTTTTCATCTCCGTAATTAACAAGATAGTAATAGAACATATACCATGTCAGTAATTACCAAAGTAATTTAACAGGAGGTGATTAACCAGAGAATTAACCAGAGTAATCTCCAGAGTAATCTCCAGAGTAGTCTCTAGAGCCGTCTATAATAGATCGGCTCACTTGCACAATTTTTACGCTTTTATAAAATGATTTTTATTTACTTTTGTATGACTGGTTACGTAAATAATTTAGCACTTCTGAGTATCGTCGTAGCCCAGTTTAAAATGTATACTCCACCCGTCGCTCAATTGTTATCGTATTTATAAGTCGTACCTCTTGTTTTCTATTCGTTCATTCACGTGTTGGGGCGATACCTTTTGCGTTTATCTTTTGTGTACTCCGGTAAATTTTACCAATTGTATAGTTCAAATACTTGTATGAACGCTTAAATTGTTACGTATTCATTTACATACCATGCTGTTTTATTGAGAAATCCCACGAATTTCTGTTTATTAAATCACGTATTCATTGTTATTTGCTTATTCTAATCTAAACCGAAATAAATTTGGTGTTTGTTTATTTCCTAGTTAAATTGGATTTTAGAACAAATGTAATACTTTATGTCACGTACGATTTATTCAAATAATGCATAATTTTAGCTTGCGTATACGATGATAAATTTAACGCACTTGTCAAACATTTATCAAGCCAATTCATATAAGTTTTCCGTTGATTTAATTTTGATGCATTCGTTAAGTTTTTAAATCTTATCTTAACTTGCAACTACTCTTGGATATTTTTATTTCTTATGCGTTTAATCTATTGTACTTTTATATACAGTGTGCTCTCAACTACCAATATGTATAGTGACGTATTTACTCTTATAATATCTGTAATTATGTGCTTTTGCTAACTGAAAGTTTTTTTTATTTATTCTACGACTCATGTGGCTTAACCTACCCCTAAACTACCCTATAATTATAGCATTAATCCCCCAAGTTAAAATAAAATTTTTGGAAAAGGTTAACTTTTGGCGCCCAACGTGAGACAAAATTCACATTGGTCCAAAATTCTTTTATTTTTATTTTCTCTTTTGCTATTTACACAACTCCTACATTATTTTTACATCCCTATTCCTATTTTGATCTATACTATACCTATACACCTATTCATTCTAAATTTTTTTCTATTAGGTTATTATAATCTATTAATATTTCACTCCCTATTTATCCATACTTTTCCTATTTGCATATACTTTTTCTATTTACATATACTTTTTCTATTTTCACACTACCTGTTATAATCTACTAATATTTTACTCCCCATTTATCCATACTTTTCCTATTTGCATATACTTTCCTATTTACATATACTTTTCTATTTTCACACTACCTGTTATGATCCACTAATATTTTACTCCCCATTTATCCATACTTTTCCTATTTATCTTATACTTTTTTTAATTCCACACTGCCTGTTATGATTTACTAATATTTCAATCCCTATTTATCTATAGTTTTCCTATTTACATTGACTTTTCCTGTTTATCATATACTTTTCCTGTTTACATATACTTTTTCTATTTTTCATATACTTTTCTTATTTATCATAAATTTTTCTTATTTTCACACTACTTATTTTGATCTACTAATATTTTACTACATATACCTTTCTTATTTACTTATACTTTTCTATTTACATACTTTTCTTATTAACCTATACTTTTCCTATTCATCATAGATTTTTCCTATTTACATATACCTTTTCTATTTATCATAAACTTTTCCTATTTCTTTATACTTTTCTTATCTATCATATATTTTTTTTATTTTTACACTACCTATTTTGATCTACTAATATTTTACTACATATACTTTTTTTATTTACTTATACTTTTTCTATTTACATACTTTTCTTATTCGATTTTTAATTCTTCATCATCTCTTCATATTTCTCCTGTCTTTATATCCCTATTTACATACCCTTCTTATTTATCATCAATTTATACGTCTCTTCATCTCTTCTTGTTTCTAATGAACCCCTCTTATTTAGTTATCCCAACTTATCTATACCTTTCTTATTTCTCATAAACATCATCTTTTCCTATATTCAATGAATCACTCCTATTTACATCAACCTATGCTACTCCTACGTATCCTAATCCTATCCTAATTATTATTAACCTATTTTATGTTCTATTGTTTTCTAATATTCACAATATGTACAGTTCCTATTCCTAAATCTATGCTAATTTATGATAATATCCTAATTTATTAATATCCCTATTTAATTCTCCTATCTGTCTATACCTATCCTAATTTATGATTATATCCCTATTTCCACTAGTTTATTTTACAGTATGTACACTTTGCTCCATTATCAAGAGTTTTCTCTCTGCAATGAGTTTGTCTTTCTTGTTTCCTTTATACATTCTTTTTCCAAACTTAAATTCTGAAGTCAAGTTATCATTATAGTTTTTCCCCCTAATGTATCCTTTTTCATATCCCAAAACTTCTCTAAATTTTAACTTATCACTCCCGAATTCTTCATTCGGTTCCCATATCAGATTCTCATTTTCCAACAAACCAAAAGGAACCATTTCACACTTATACTTTTGCCCTTTTCTATAAAACCCGATATATTTTCTTGATCTTCTTACTGGTGGAATTTCTCTACACGTCTCTGTGTCTACAACTTCTAATTTCTTTCCATTTCCCGTTGCTATTATTCTAGATTCTGAATTTTTCTTTAATAGTGTCTTCGCCCTTTCTTTCACTTCTTCTGGACATTTTAATTCACAATCAATATCCCCCTTTATATCAACTTCACCCTCAAATTTATGAATATTCAAGCAGTCTCCCTCGACTTCTATGCTCTCCTCATTATCCCATTTTATATATTCCCCCTTTACATCTATTGCCTTGCTCCATTTATACTACATATAAATTACTATCAAAAAATTATTTGGTTCATTAGATGTTTTGCTAACAGAAACGTAAATACGGATGATGTACAGCTTACGGTTTAGATTTGAACTAATGATATAACGACCAATAAGACAAGACTATGGAATATTCAATGATCATACAAGTTATTGAATGGTGTTGAAATTTACTTGCTAACAGTTTTTATTTTGTAACGCCACTTTTCTCTCCAGCTAGTTATTCAATAACAAGTACCTGCTGTCCTTTACAATATTTAGAAAAGGAGAAAGGTTGTTGTAAGATGTTACCTACCATCCGTTTAACTTCTTGCAGGTAATACGAGTTCATCCCTCACGCTCATACATATTCCTTCATCAACACTCGTTGTCCATTCTTGCTATTTTTAAGCGAGCTTCACTTCAAATTAAATTACAAACTATGTAATAGTATTTCTAAAGTGAGTGCAAGTTTAAAAGCTTCCACTAATAAACCACACGTTCGCAGTAAGTAATTACTCCTACTAATTAAGTATTCAAGCTTGGGTTTTGCTCCTGTTGTACAAATGTGTTCATTGAAGATTTATAATAATATACTTGTACCTACGTTGATTGTTTTCTGTTGGTTGAAATGAAATAAGTCCTTCCGCAGCTCGTACAAAGCATCATATCACTGCTCCATGGATCTACAGTAGCTTTGAAGGTTTCCAAAAAGACAATACAATTATATTCCTATTGTGTTGAAGTCTGTAGTACGTGAACCTTAACAAAATGCGTTAGGTGGTTAGGAGGATAATTTTACAAGACATACCAGCGTTCATAACGGCGCACTGTTACATAACAATAAAATATATAAATAACTACTAAAATGTTAAGTAGTACCTAATAACGCGAGCGATCCCGAGCTAATAACGCTGTTGTAACGGATAATGCAATTTACCATACCAAATGCCAAAAATTCATACTTCGTCAACAAAATTACGAGTGTCCCAATGATTAGCATCTAAAACAATATTGCGTTTGATTTCGGATAGAATACAGTCTGAATTTATTGAGTTAGTAAGAATTGATAAGATTGCTATTGATATGCGATTATAAAATGGCTAAAACTCAAAATAAGGCTATTTCGAATGCCACCAAATAAATGAAAACTAAATAAAATATAATTGATATGGGTTCAAATAAAAAATGAAGTAGCTTGTAAAAGTCTAACATTTTTGCTGAATGAAGAAAAAACAGTTTTATTAAAAGCTTTACAATATATCGTAAGTGATCACTGTAAAAAATGTATACATCACCTTATTAAAGAGAAAGCTAAAACCTAAATGGCAGCATTCATAACCATGCTAAGCCGCTAATTATTTCCGCAGGAAACGATAGTAATTCAAGCATAGATAGTGATGATGATACAGATCCATTCCTTTAATGAGATTAGAAAACTAATTTTGCTAACTTGTTTATCTTATAAGTAAGGTACCTACATACGTATTTTAATCGTTAATCTGTCTACTATTGTAATGTTGCCCAGATTTAAACCGCCAACACAAATATTTAAATTTACCGCCAAATATACACTGCAAGCATGGGCAGCTTAGAAACATCATCATCAGTAGGTCTTCAGTCCTGGCACTGGTTAGACGCGTACCCTCATTGTTTCCTATTCTGAACTAACCTACACATTTCCCTGAAATTTGCACAGTCCGCATCTATCACTATCTGCGTCCGATAGTCTGATCTAGGTCTACTTCTGCCTCTTGTTTCCTATCTCTGCTTGTAATATATCCCGTACTATTCTCCAAAAACACTTTAGAACGTATCCTGCTTTTTTATTTCTCCATTTTTTTTTTGTTTTCCACAGATATCTTTATTTCCCTACTATTTTTATCACCTATTTGTTATTAACTTTATCTGTCCATGCTATCATCCTCCATAACCTACCAGAAGGTTTCTATCTCTTTCCGTCTGCTTTACTTACTGCCCCTATTTTCTTCTTGTTTCTATGTTTGCTGTCTTTGAACATAGCTGATGTTCTTTCTTGTTAGATGTAGTTCGGTCCACTTCTATTCTTTTACAATCAACGTTAGTTGAAAATATTTCACGACTCACACCTGTAGTTGATTATAATAATCAGCAGTTTAAGTGCACTTATTTATTCGTCATTAGGTTTTATCATCATTAGGTCTTCAGTCCAGAAACTGGTTAGACGCGTACTCTAATTGTTTCCTATTCTGAACTAACCTTTACATTTCCCTGAAATTTGTACAGTCTGCATCTATCACTATCTGATCTAGGTCTACATCTACCTACTATCTCTGCTTGTAATATATCCCATACTGTTCCTCAAAAATGCCATACAAAGTATTCTGCCCTGCTATTTCTCCTACTTTTTTCCACAGATATCCTTGTTCCCCTACTATTTCTATGACCTATTTGTTACTAACTTTGTCTGTCCATGCTATCATCCTCATACATCTGAACTACAACATTCCAAAAGGCTGTTACCGTTTTTCTGTCTGCTTCTCTTACTGCCCGTATTTCATAAGTATACTATGCTCTGCTCCACACATATGCTTTCATCAGTTTGCTGCTTGTTTCTATGTTTGTTGTCTTTCATCATAGGCGCTGTTCTTCATTGTTAGCTGCACCTCGGTCTCCTTCTATTGTTTTACAGTTATGCAATTATATACCCAAGTTCCCCCAGCACTTGAATATTTGCCGATTTAATATTTTTCCAATATATTTTTTCGCGCGATCAACATTAGTTGCAGGTATTTCAAAACCAACACCTGTAGTTGTGTATAATAATCATCAGATTTACCTGCACTTATTTTTTCGTCATTAGGTTTTCAGTCTCGAAACTAGTTGGACACGCACCTGCACTTATCTATATTCTGAGCTAGCCTACAAAATTTTCTGAAATTCTCAGACAGCCTATATGCAGGTCGGTTCCCTTTTTATTGTTGTATAATTTTATGCTCTATATCACCGAGGTTCAGTGAATGGGGTTAAGCAGCCTGTGGCTGCCAAGTTCCCCCAACACTTAAACATTTGCCGAATTAATAGTTTTCAAGTAAATCCTTTCACACAATTAACATTATTCCAGAATATTGCCCAACCAATACCTGTAGTTGCTTATAATAATCATCATGTTTAAGTGCAGTTACTTTTTGCGTCATTAATTTATCCATCTTGGGACTAGTTGGATGCGTACCTCCATTGAGTTCCATTCTGAGCTAGCCTACACGTTTACCTGAAGTTCCTACAGCCTACATCTTTTACTATCTGTGTGCAGTAGTCTAACCTAGGTCCACCTCTACTTCTCTTTTTTCCGATCTCTGCTTCTAATATATTCCGCACTATCCCTTCATGCCGTAGTATGTGGCCTATCATCCTATCTCTCCTATTTTTTACCGTTTTCCACATATTTTTTTCTTTCCCTACCATTTTTAGTACCTCTTCGTTCTTAACTTTGTTTGTTCATGATATCTTCATCATACCTCTGTAGCACCACATTTCAAAAGCTTCTACTTTTGTCTTGTCCGCTTCTCCTACTCTTGATAAATGTAACACGAACTTGTGCTAATCTTTGTTCTATATCTTTTGCGCTTTTCTTATTTTGCGTTATTTGGCTTCCTAGGTAGCAGAAATTCTTAACCTCTTGTAAGTTCTTGTTAACTATTTGTATTTTTGTTTTCGATTTATTTTCCCCTCCTTTGCATACTAGTACTTTCGTTCTATTTTTGTTAATTTTCATATCGTATATCTCTGTTGGAACCTTTTCCATTTCATTAAGAGTAGCTTCTAACTTTTCCTTGTTAGATGCTAATACCGCTATATCATCTGCGAATCTAAGCATATCAATTTGTTGTCCCTGCATAGTAATTCCAAATGTCTTCCTGCATTTGACAGTATTCATTGCTTCTTCAATGTACAAGTTAAAAATTAATGAGGATATGGCACATCCCTGTCTCACCCCTTTCTTAATGTTTACTTCTCTACGTTTTTGCTCTAATTATCTTGCTGCTGTTTGCTCTTTGTATAAGCTATGTACTATTTGTCTATTCTTATAACTCATTCCAATATTTTTGAGTACTTCGAACATCTTTTTCCATTTTACATTGTCGAATACTTTTTCCAGATCTACAAGCACTATATACACGCTTTTCTCTTTTTCTATTGTTCTTTATTATTAATCTCAAAGCTAAAATAGCCTCTCGTGTTCCTCTGTTTCGCCTAAACTCAAATTAATCTTCTACAAGTATTTCTTCAGCTCATTTTTCCATTCGTCTTTGTACAATTCAAGTTAATATTTTTGACACGTGTGCTGTCAAACTTATTGTTCGAAAATTTTCACATCTATTCACGCCTTCCTTTTTGGTATAGTTACTATGGTGTTACGTTTGAAATCTTTGGGTATATCGCCTGTCTCATACATATAGCTCACAAATTGGAAGAGACGTTCTGATACTGCTTGTCCAGTGGCTTTTAGAGTTTCTGCTTGCACCTTATCTGTACCCGGCACCTTACCATTTTTCAGACCCTTTAATGGTAAATCAAACTCATCTCTAAGTATAGGGTATCCCAAGTCATGATTTTCAATGTCAGATTCTTCTTTTAATGCTGTTTGTTCCTTTCCTGCATATAAATTATATTTTTACGATCTACTCACTTTCTCTACATTTTCTATAATGACGTTTCCTCCCGCGTCCTTTATATTTTTGCTATACGGTTTTATATCACTAAAATTGATTCTAATTAGTTTGCACGCTTCATCTATCTTTCCTACTTCTATCTTAGTTTGTATCTCTTTGCATTATTCATCAATCCATTGTTCTTTGGCTATCCTGCATCTGCAAATAATTTCCCATTTTATGGCTTTGTATCTCTGTTTTTCTGTTTCATCTGATTTATTTTTGTATTTTCGTCTTTCTTCTATTAAATTTAGGATATCCTTTGTTATCCATGGTTTCTTATTTTATTTTTGATAAACCCCAGAATATTTGTGGCCGCCATGTCTGGACTGGATTTAATGTTATTCCATTTTTTCTACTTCCTTAGTATCAGAAATTTTCCCGATATCTTTTGGCATTTCATTAGACTTTATTCAAATCTTTCTTGAATATCTTTATCTTTTAGTTTCTCAAAGTCAAAGTGCCATTTTCCGTTTGAGTTTTTCAAATTTTTAAATTTAAGTGCGGCCTTCATAATTACGATGTTATGATCAGTATCTATATCTGCTTCTGGATAGCTTCTACAGTCTTTTACTTGATTCCTAAACCGTTGTCTAACAAGAATGTAATCTATTTGATATCTTCTTATATCTCCTGGCATCTTCCACGTATATCGTCTTCTAGCATGATGTTGAAATTACGTGTTTGTGATGATTAAATTGTTCTTGTCGCAAAATTCTACCAGCCTATTTTCTCTGTCGTTTCTCGTGCCAAAACCAAGTAAACCTACTACCGTTCCTTCCCTACCTTCACCTACCGATGCATTAAAATCTTCCGTAATTATTAAATTTTCATGTCCTTTTACGTATCTTAATATGTCTTCGATATCTTTGTAGATCGCCTCTACCTCTTCGTCACTGTTGCTAGAGGTGGGCATGTATACTTGTATTATTACTGTGTTTACCTGTTTAGATTCTACTCTATCCATGAGTACTCTTTCGTTCTTTTGTTAGTAATTTTCTACACAGTATCCTATTTTTTTTTCGCATAACTATCCCCACACCCAAATTTTCTTCCTCTGCTCCTGTATGAATTACCCTGAAGTCTCCCTACCATGCCTAGTGCTAACTTATTCGTTTCTATTTTTAGGTTCTCTGGCTTACCTACTTGCTTCATACTTTTAACACTCCACGCTTCGACTTACAAAACGTTCCCGACTCTTACTCTGGACTTTCATGTCGCATCCTCCAAACTAGTCCCCTTCCAGAGATACGAATGAGGTACTATTTTAATTTCGGAATACTTTACCCCAAAGAATGCCATTATGTTTATTTCAATTTAAGTACGGTGTGTATTTGGGAGGTATTGCGGTGGTTTTACGTTGCCTTCTACATCGCAGTAGTGTGTATTACACTGCCATATCGACCCCTATAATTTCTGTCAATCTAAGTAACTAAAGAGCCGCTGCCCTCTTTCGGAGACCTGTATAAGCCTGGTTCCTCACAATCTACCCTATTACTTTGGATGGACCTGTAGTTTGGCTCTTTAGTTCATTAGAACACGCAAGCCATCTAGAACTTCGCAAAGGTGCAGGTACATTCGAAATGGATATATATTGTTGTGGATTTAAAGGGTAAATAAGTGTAGACAAAGAAATTTTAGCAACCGTGTATATAAAAACAGGAGCGAAATATTTACGCGCCGAATTAATTAATTTATATAATTGAAATTGACGATTATTAAGGTATTTTTATATTTAAATTGAAGTGTGAAAATTACATAAGGGAAGATAAGTTTTAAAGTTCATAAAAGCCCAAGAATACGCATAATTAATTATAATTTCTTTTAATCATACGCATGAAAGCAAGAAGGGAGCTTGTATGCATAAGAAAATCAATAATTTCTAATGCAAATGTATTCGTTTTAAAAGCCAACGTTTATTTACTCTGATACTACAAAGCATAGAATCTAGGAATTGTTATTTTTAAACGGTCGATAATTTTAAGAAACACCTGTTGGTTAAATGTCAGGTTGCATAGAATTCCATAGAAATTGTTTTTAACGGTCGATTTGGATGAGCTGCTACAATAACAAATGTGTTAAGGGATAGACAATCGATAATATACAACAGATAGAGAAGCAGATAAAGCAAGCGTTTGGTACATGGCACGTAAGGTATCCACGTGGGTTTGATAAAGGACGTCTACAATATCGATTTTCTTTAACTCAAGTGGGGTTTGAAAAGAGACAACAAACATGCATAGATAAATAGCGGATAGGTGTAGCATTGTGATGACAGAAAAGTATATTATTGGTTGATAGCCAGCAGTCTTCGAAGGTTGCGCGTACATGTAGGTAGGGAATTAAATTCTATGTAAATAGCACGACGGACGGAAGAAATTTTTCCGAATTCAGATTCGGTTACGCTGAAAGAAGCCGCTTTGAAAACAAGCTTTCTCATGAAACGGGTTCCACTAGGGTGATTGGAGAACAGTATAAATACACGAGAGAAAATATTAAAGCTCTCTTACCTTTTATCAAGTTCTGAATGCGAGTTCAGACCTACATAATAGTCAAAGCTTTCGGTTAGTATTTGTGTGTGCAATAATGTTACATTAAACATATTATTTGAAATTATAAAAGTTGTAGTAGCGGACCGTAAGTTAGTAAAGTGATTGCACTAGTTAGTGCTTATTTAAATAAAAAGGTACAGTTACTACGACTAAGTTATTATATGGATGGATGATTTTGGGGTAAGCAAAACTCAGAAAAATTTGTATGCGTGAAGTATCTGGTATGAAATGTTACCGTTGAAACGAAGCTAGTATCTTGGGAGAAGCAGAAGAGTAGTAGCGGAGATATTAGATGGACACAACGACAAGGGGTTTCTGGTAGCCATCTCCTGCGGTCACGAAGAGTGAAATTTCTGTTTTTATATAAACATTTGTGGATATTTTTGTGTTTGTGTGGTTGACTTATTGGTGGCGTATTTATTGTTGTTAAAACTTATTTAAAAAGGTACATGTGCAGGACAATTTAATAATTTTGAGTATTGTAAAAGGGTTTATTAAGGATATATAAAAATTTATGCAGGCTATAAATTGTGGTTGTAAGGAGTAAACGGGTCTGTAAATTTTGTTGTCCAAAATGCAAGGTTTAAAAGCATTTATAAACAAAATTCGGTTATAATGAGCCTACAATACACCAGTCTGAAGTCAAATTAGGGTTACATGTGGGGCCCATCTACTCATAACTACTCGAGTTGTTTAAAATCATTTTAAAATTACGGACTTTAAAGCATTCAATAAATTGAGCTGGTAATACTTGTACCAAAAATGTTTCTAAATAAAAGGTTGTATGGTTGTTGTATTATTTTGGTAATTTCATTTGATGGTGTGTGGGTGTGAGAGAGGTATGTACGTAAAAATAGGTATTCAAGAAGAGGCCGATTGCTGAGCTAGCCAGGGTGAGCAGAAAAATTCGAAGGCGTCCTAATTACAGAAGGGTAAGCATTTTTTTTAAGATTTTATTTTTTTTTAATTTCTCATGTGGGGCCCAGGTGGGGCACGAATTTTATAGAGGTTCCACGGCAATATATATATATGTATATATATATATTGCTGTGATATGGGGTTGCTTAAGGGTGCACGTTATAGTAAAGGTCGTTCGGGAAGGAGTAATTAGAATAGGCAGCAGAAAACCACACTTACTTAAGGAAATAATTAAGAAATAGACATAGTTTGTAGATAGTAAGTAGTCAACACCCTGTATATAAGGTAGAAATAGTTTTTGGGCGACGCAGGTAAACATAGGAAGACGCATGGTTGGCGTAGGAATGAGAAGTACATGTATTAAGTAGATAGTAAATATTAAATACCCTGTAGATAAAGTTTAGTTAATTTAGGTAAAACAAATAAGGGCATTTTTCAGTGGAAGTACGCGTATATTGAGAAATGAATGATAAAGTGTAATTAGACACACATTTAGAAGAAGAGTTCCAGACGATTAAATTAATACGGATATAGAAATAGAGTTTCAGGTAGTTAATATAAATGCGTACAAAAATCTAACCATTTTGATAAGAGAAATGATTAAAAATTGCGTGAATCGCATGTAAACATGGAAATTTAAAGTCGGGTTGCATCAGTTGTTTATAGAAAAGCAAGTAATCTATCAAAATACAGCATGTTGATAATAAAACACAGCTGCGGGCAGGTTGTGATTATGGGAAAGCGTGGAGCATTGCATCAGAAACTGCTGTAAATAAAATTATTTGATTGGTCAGAGACAAGCGACGAGTTCTAGACCAAACCCACGGATGGAGTGGGAATTCGAGATTATATTAGCAAGCACCTTGATAAGAAAGTCAGTTTTGAACTCAATAAAGGCCGAAGTGTATTGCCATTAAATAAAGTAATACGTAATAAGTATAAAAGTGAAAAATAAAATGAGTGCGAATATGAAGATTACAATTGCCGTTTAAACGTAAGTACGTTTTTAATGAATTTATTGTAAACTAAGACATAAAAATAATAGGGTTTTGAGGTCTGAGGGAAATAGACTAGGATTCTGATGTTAAGAAATACAGTAATGCAATTTAAATGTCAAGCGGAAAAGAAGAATTATACAATCTTGAAGTACAGGGGTAAAACAAACTACAATTTTAAGTCTGGGGCAAGAATGATAAGTTTGAAGAATTGAAATAAATTGGGATATATAATTTAATGGTGGTGGTCCATAGTGTAATAATTTGAATGGAATCCAGAATTGGAAAAGATCATTTTTATTGGAAGCGTCGATGTGAAAAAGATAAAACCAGGTCAGATTTTTAGTTATAAGACATTTGTTTTTCTATATGAATTTTTATTTTATTTTTAATATTGAATTTGCTAAATATGATATGCTTGTGAAGAAGTCAACAAAAGAGGTTGCCTACGCATTGAATGAGTAATATGAAAACAGGTTTAGAATATTCTACACTTTGTTGTTAAAGGTAATAAATTTTCTTTGGTGACTTTGGGTTCTTGAGTACATACTAGATGGTTGTTAATAAATGAAATTTATAAGAAATGTATTACAAATAATTTCAAAAGCTGTACATAACATATTGGTTTCATTATATAAAATCTAAATTTACTGAATTTTATAATTGCAAATAAATGCTAGCCGAGGTCATAAGATTTAAATAGTACAAAGGCGGAGCCACAAGTTGAATAGGAAAGTGATAACCCGCAAGGCGGTAACGTATCGAATTTTGCCATTGGTAGATAGAGTTGTTTAAAGATAAAGTCCAGTTGATAGTAATATTAAGAAACAGCTGGAGGAGGAGATAATTACACTTAATCGTGAATATTAAAATGAAGGTCCAATAATTTAGAATTCATAGCAAAATAAATAATGCAGCTCAACGTAGGGGCATGATAATTCTTCGAATACCATAGCAAATAAAATATAGCAACCCAGCGTCGAGGCTCGATAATCCGCCAGTACCATAGCAATATATATATATATATATATATATATATATATATATATTATAATAGTCTAAAATGATTTAAAAGATAGTTGTTAGTACTGAGGATAAACACATTATTTTACCACGCCTATCAATGTTCTCTAAATTTAAACAATAAACTAAGGATTGATAAATAATTACTTGTTAAACTAGTCTAAAATGTTATTTACTCGTGGTGAAGCGTTTGAGATTTGAAAGAAGCATTTTGGTTAACTGTTCTTCAATAAAACGTTTATCTAATGTAATTCCAACTGAATGTGTTTCGGTTTGTTAAAAATGTCATGTTTGTAACTGTTTGATGGATGCTGTATGTCATTAATTAATTAATTTACCATAATACCTGTAAAAGAATTTATTTTAGCATGTTTAGTTATCATAAAGTAATGGTAAGATTTGGGAATGTCAACCAATGATAATTAGTGTAAGTGACAAAAGTATCTGTTCCAAAATAGGAATTAGGCATAAATAATAAGGAATCAATGAATGTACTTCTTAAACATTTGTATATAGTAGGCAAGATATAATTTTAGAGACTATCTCCTAGGTAATGTGTTTAGAAAATAAGAGAGTTGATTTGAACTTTTGTAATGAATAGATGTTTTGCTGATGGAGCTTGTTATAAAATATGTAACAGAAAAATAATATATCTACTGAAAATGTATCTTTTTTTATTTAATCGTCGTGTAACTGTAGCAATATTACAAAGAATTTAATGTTTGTGGAGGAAAATAAGTGTATCGTATAATAATTAATAAGGTTTTATACAATCAAGTGCAGTAAAGAAGAATGATTCCAGTTAAAGCGAACAGAGGGTCATCGTTAGTGTTGGTGAAGAGTAGCACCAGTAAGCTTCGAATAATTTGCAGTGGTTTCCCAGTTTAACAGGACTACGTTTTGTGCATATCTGGTCGTGTGTTGCAAGAATACATATTAATAGAGCCGTATCTAAGTATACTGTTACTGAATTATTAGTTTATTAGTTGTAGAACTTAAAATAGAGTAAATGTAATAAGAACATAAAACTAAAACCTACTTTCTACAGGTATTAACTGCAGGCGTTCGCAAGACTATTTTGTTTTATTCTGTAACGAGGTCCATGTACAACTCAAGCACCTTCGGAGGAATTACAGGTATTTGAAATTTACCCTATATATATATATATATATATATATATATATATATATATTTATATGCTTCATTTAAAGATATTTGTTAGTAATTTGAATCTCAAACGTTTATCTAAATTATGCATTTGTGATTATATTTAACAATCTTTGAAAATAATAACGCCACATCTGCACTACAAGAGGTTGAGTGATCTAAACTAGACGACGCTTTATGTGAAAGTGTTTAATGTACCTGTAAGATGACAAGAACCCATGTTTTTTTACAGAGTAGAAATATCTAGATATAATAATCCCTGAGTGAGTTTCAAAAGCCGTGGCATAAATAAAACAAAATCTTTTTTTACTTAATTTTACAGAACTACAAACGTTAGGAGGGTATTTTTCAGCGTGGTTAAATATATGCATGTAAGTCAGGTTGCGGTACTATCAGGAAAGATATGCCGCTGTTTCTAAATATTTGAAAAGCCGACACCACCTTTATATGTGCAATCATTTATTCTTTAACTCTGTGATTTAATTGTATTTTAATTATATTCTTCCATTCACAATAATATATATATATATATATATATATATATATATATTACTCATATTTAGACCAGGGTAGAAAATTAAATAATCACATCAAATAATTTTAATCACCGTGTATAATGAATATTATTAGATAATACGCGTTATTAAAACCGTGAAGCATAAAAATTTATTAGTTTCATTAAACATAAGAGATTTAAATCATGTACAAGACGCTTTATATCAAAAGAAGCAGTATTAAAAAAGCTCTGCGTGTAATGTAATTATTCCTAAACAAATGGAAATTACGTGCAAAATTTATCTTAGTTAACTCTATTTCAAGTAACCGGTATTGAACAAAACGTACAGATAATATCTATAGAAACTTGTAAAAACCCAATAAAATGCAAATCCTAGAAGTGTTTGTTAGAAGTAGGATGTTTGAACACACCTGCGTATTTTAAAAGGCAATTTCAGTTTAATTTGTTTAGATAAACATGTCGATTCTAAGGATATTGGAAACGGTCAGATGCTTTAGCACGAAATACAAAACAGGGTTTATTTAAAAGCTCTGAGAATTAATATTATTTTGAACACCTGCGTAGTTTAAATATCACGTACGGCGAAAATTGTGTAGATAACAAATGGTTTCAAAGAATCTTGGAGAAACCGGGGCTTAATATTCACGAGAATGTGCGATACGGGGTTATTTAACCCAGATAGTCCACATGGACTAAAATATAATCGATAATAAAGAATATCCATTTGCACCAATACGAACAGGTTAGAAAAGGAAAGAGAAAATGCGTCAAGCAAAGACACATATAGTGAAAGGCGTGATTTAAGCAACGTCACGAGGGTCACAATTGGTTGAAAATAGGAGGCAAATATCAGAGGTAGAAACAACAATTTCGGTACAAAATTAATTAGTTTTCTCGGACATGTTTGCGTGCCGTGTGAGAATTTCTGAGATTTAAATGGGGCGAGTGAAAATTTTGTAAAAACCGACGCGCGAGCGACGGACTGGGAACATCGAATGAGAAATTCGTAAGAATTGTCTGTTTTGGGGAACAGACCGACAGACAGGCTTTTTGCTATATATACCGGTGGTAATATGAATTTCGGCCTCTTAGACTTTTGACTATTCGATGCGTTAAAAGCTCTTACATCCGCGACTTGATTCAAGATGTTAAACAGTGCATTTTAGTTTGATAAAATAATTTAAAATTTTGCTCGTATATTTTAGTGATTCAAAATAGTTTGTTATTTACGTGCTAACATGAATGTACTTCAGTGCACTTAGATACAAGGTAATAAAATTTAGTATCACTGTACCAATTAGCAAAATTTACAACGACAAATGTATACACAAAAGTAGGCAGTTTTGGCGTATATTGGTGAAAGACGCATGAATTTCTTTGCTATTTTCGGGGTGTTAATAATTAAATGGTTCAAATACGTGTCTGGATCCACGAAACAAGGGTCAGATATACACAGATGAGTTCTGGAAAAGCCCAGACACAACTTTAAATAAATGGTGATGGAGAAAATTTTAAAAGCGTTGAGAATTAGAAGCCGTAAATATAATCCTGTTGGAATGGTGTGATTACTAAAGGGACGATGTACATTGAAGCTTCGAGGACAGTAACCTTCAGGTAAATTATACTATTTTGTTTGACATTTTGTGTGTGTTGAATAACTTTATAATTGATTTACTTTAAATGGACATTAGTGAAATTGTACTAACCATAAAATTTTAATTTTAAGATGAAATTTGCTTGTTTAAGTAGAAAGGGGTATTTAGTATTGATATTCTGAATTATGATGAAAATATGGGTATGTCTTTGAGCTCAATTAGACGAACCTGGTTAATTAACGTAAAGGGTGGTAGATGCTCCTTTATACTCAGACTCCGGTCTGCTTATATTGTTATATTAATTAGTAGGCATCCAACAAGGACTTTAATTCTGGATGCACGTTAAAGTGATAATAAAATTAATCTTGAAATTTTTTTAAAACTGAATTTTATGCTGAAATTTAATTTGAAAATTTAATGTATTCTGAATATTGATGTAAATAGAGTTAACGTTGATGTTTGTGGTAGGAATGTGTTGTTTAATTTTATGAATGAGGAGGTTTATAAAATTAGGTGAGCAGCTGAGGCGAAACCAAAATCAACAGACCAGGTAATTCAAGAGGTTTCACAGCATTCTTGACGCCCAATCTGTGAGGCTCGATTCGAAAAGCGGAGTACCCGGATAGTGGAGGTCTCACAGCAATATATATATATATATATATATATATATATATATATTGTTATGAAATTCCTTATTATGCCCCACGTTTGTGGGCAATTTTTATTGCTATGAAATAGCCTTTTTGGTTTTCAAGCCCCTACGATAGGTGCCATTTTTATTGCTATAAAATACCCTACAATTATTTGTACCAGTTTTATTGATATGATATCTTTATTTGATATGAATTTTTATTAAGCCCCACAGTTTGTACGTTATATTTTATTTGTTTACCTCGACTAGCTCACTGAATGCTCGACTTGCTAATAAATCTTATTTTACCCTTTAAATGGATTCAAATAAAGCAGTTTAAAATCACACAATATAATAATTGATAATATGTACAATGCTGTGTAACCTCTAAATTTTTTTCCCCTGTATAGAATATTTACATTTACCAAATTTATGCTTTTCTGTAAGCCAGCAAAAATATTTTTTAATTACTTTCAAGTACCTTCGAACGTTCTAAGACACTTTTCCTGTTTTCATATTTTCAAATGAACTTTTAGATGACTCCTGCAAATACATAATGTATAGCAAATATTCAATTTGAAACAGTCTTTAAATAATAAAATGTTTAAAAATCGCTAACATGGAATGGTTACTGGAGTTCCCTCATAGTGTCTGTGGTTTGCATCCCTTGTTGTGTCCACTTTACTTATTGGCCAGAACTATCCACTTTTGATTTCTAGTATTATTCCTTGAATTAACTTTGAGTACCTTTTTGTCTCACTTTCTGACGTATTTTAAATTTGCGTTAAGACTTAGATCTCGACATGAACATCGACTTAACTAAAATCGTCACAACTAAATGGCATCGACAAAATCCGTCCCAATAAAATGGCATCAGCAAAAACCCTCCCAATAGAAGCCGCCTCAACAAAAGCTGTCCCAATAAAAGTTCTGCTGTGTTAAATATTAAAAATAAATTTAATTAATTGTTTAACTTACGTCTATTTGTAGATCGGCTTATTTTCGTCGCACAATTTCTCACTTTCAAATTTTACTTATTTTGAATTGTGTTTCATTAATTAATTACGTAACTTTCTACTGCATTTGGGCATAGTTGGTGCTTGGTTGAATATGAACTAAATGTTTATTCATTTCCTATTGTATTTATAAGCACTCCTCACCAATCGTTACCATCGGCGTGTTTACTGATCAAGGCTTGTACTTTGCGTCATCTCTGGCAGAACTCGGTATTTTCCCAAATTCCTTAGTTTAATTCTTCAACGAAATGCTCCATCAATCACGTAAGCGTTCAGTATATTACGGTATTTTGTTAGGATTCCCGATTATTGCTTTTATGCGGTCACGTATTTAATGTATGTCGTTTACAAGTCCCAAACATTATCGTATAATTGACCCGCCTGGTGTTTATTTGTTTGTTACAGAATGTTGGTTTTCTGAACAAATGTATTCTTTCTAGTCACGTATTTAGTGACGTATTAAGATGCGTTTGCATATAGATGCGTTGATATTTTCGACGTAATTATTAAATATTTGGAATGCCAATTTATCTATGTTTCTTGATAATTTTAGTTGCTGCAATTAGTTGCCTTTAAAATCTTATCTTTACTTATAAATTATTCATAAACATATTATACGATGCGCACATTACTAATCTAATTAAAAGGTATCAGATTATTACTAAATGAGCTCCTTTCTCATGCATTTAATCAAATATCCTTTATATAGTGTCCTCGTAATTGACTTTTTGTAGAATTGTCAGTCGATTTACTCCTATAATTGATAGAATTATTTGATTTTCTTAAAGTTAAAGTTATTTATATCTATCCTACGACCCTGTGACTTAATCTACCCTTAAACTACCCTCTTATCATAGCAATATATATAAATATATATATATATATATATATATATATATATATATATTGTTGTGATACTGTAGCAATACCCTTGCACGCCCTTTTTGTGAATTAAAAAGGTTAAAATTTTTAATCTGTCAATTTTTGATTTTCAATACACAATTTTAATTGCGACGGTTACTTCAGTTTTTAAATTACGCACGGAGCTTGCGACAATACGACAAACAAAGACTTTAGATTTACCTTCTACCTCTACTTCCAGTTCTAATCTTTAAACCAAATCACCATTAAGCACAAATTATTATAATGTTCTCAAAAATATTTACAACAACGTATGAAAAGTTTTAAAATTCTCTAAATAATTCAATAAAAAAATTAATAATTATCATTCCCAAAGATGATCAAAAAGCCAGCAAAGTCACTGCTATTATTTTTATTAACTGAAGCCCGATGAACGTTGGTTCAACTACTTTGAATATTCACGTCATTTACGTGTACCTAAAAAAAACAATCCTTGCCGACCCCTCACCTAAATTATCATGAAAGCAGTTTTAAGGTATTTAAATTAGAAATATTTAATGAAATGTTAATTTTTAAATCATTCAGTTTGGAAATGTACAACGAAATATTCACAAATAACATAATAAAACATTCAGTTTGGCTAACCTGTTGTTTCCAGCTCGAATCAGTCCCTGGTCCAACTGCTATAGATATTGTCTGCATCCCTCTTAGCATAGTCTTAGATTATTCTAGCGTCCTTTGTTAAACTCCTTGACAATTAGTAGTTGAAGTAAATGCTTGTTGCATTTTCTCATTTGATCCAGTAATTATTTAAAATCGTTTATCCAGTAATCATTCAGAATTGTTTAGAATTTTTCTCCAGTAATTGTTTAGAATCGTCATCCAGTAATTATTTAGAATTAATCTCCAGTAATTGTTTAGTAATTGATATAGATCTCACGGAGAAAAAAAAAACGTTTTTGATTTTATTCATCTTTATAATCCGACAAAGTGTTAACATAAATCTCGTATAAAGGAGTTATTACTAGGTATTTTGAATCGAATAACGAGTCCAAAACTGGAATAAATATGCGTAAGTGCTACTATTCTTTTAACTTAACTATAACTCCAACTAATAAATCTTCTAAGAGAGGTTACTTATTGACGCTACTCGAAAGTCGATTAGTAATTTACTACTAAATCCTGGGAATAATGGGATTTTATATCTTGTCTGTATTACATCGTATTAAAAAGTATTTAAAGCGAATATAAACAGTATGTGAGAGCGCGATATAAGCTCAACCTAAAAAAGCATTATGATTTAAAAGTTCATTTAACCGTAAAGGGTTTACTTTTGTCAAAGGAAAGATGTTCATGTATCTGGAGATAGAGAATGTTTGAACTTGATTAGAACTTAGATTAAAGTTGATTTTCACATTTTACTTAAGAGCAGGATTAACTTTTTAGCATATTCCATGTCTTAATCAAACCTTGCCGAAATTCATTGCTCTTTAATAACGCTAAAAACAAACTGACTTTAAATCAAAGCTCGTCTTATTCAATACAGACCTAATATGATGTTTCAGTATTTAATTTCTTTTAACTTTTCACGTGTTCCACTTATCTAGTTGTTGGGCATACAAACTTTATTTAGACATTCCCAAGGAAAAAATAATTTAATTCATAATTAACTTTATATTACATTTCTGTTGGTCTCTTGCGTAACGTACATTGAAGGATAGAAATATTTTGCGAAATATCTTAATAAATTTAATTAGGATCCTGAAATAGTCCTTTTATTTGAAATAACGTTCGTCTTTTCTTTAAAAAGCAAAATAAAGTGTTTACGTAATCAAATGCCTACGCAACGCAATGTCTTTGCGATTAATTTGCTTAAATTACTTTCAGATTGCCCGAGAGTAAACAATCAGTTGAACAGAAACTCTACTTCTAAATATGTGGGCCTTTGAATTGAAAAATAGCAACATATTTTTATTACGCATCCCCAACTCTACGTATTTAGTTATCGATAAATATATTAGCCAGTTTCTTAAATTGTAAATACATCGTTCATAATCTTTCAGGACACAACAAAGTTCCTCGTGTTTGATTTCATTTAAATGTGTATTTGTTTTTCAGTGTCGTTGCATTCTTCACGGTAATAAATTAATGTTTTTGTTATGTACAGGGTGACATTAGTTTCATGTCATTAATTTAAAGGGGGTGTAGAGACCGATAAGTCAAATAAAAATTGTAAATATACCTGGGGTCTAAAACCAACAGTTTAGCCACATATAGACACGCAAGAAAAGTAATAAAATTGTTTTGAGACAACTGCAATATTGACTAGGTCACAAATAAGATTTACAATTGCATCATGGTTTTAAGTCGACCAATTAAGTTGTGACCTTCAGCAAACTTAAATTGGTAAAATAGGGTGCATTTTTGCTGGCAAACGAAATAACTCGATGTGCTTTAGATGTTTAGATAATAATCATAACAAAAAATGATATTCCTTAATGATGATGTGGTCGACTGTAATTTCTTCCTAATATTACTGATGCATTTCTTACAATTCAGCGTTTATGCAGAATACGATATCCTACTTTAAGTTGAATGTACTTTTTCAATACATAGCTCGTAACTGGGGTTAAATGTTGTAATTGTGTAAAGTGTTCTGCGTTTCGCCTACGTGCTTAGATAATATATTTAAATGCAGTGTTGGGACTAAATTGTAATTGGATATAGGTAACTGGAGTTATATGTCGCGTTAGTAAATTAACGTGTTGTGATTGAGGTTAGCACTTGTATACCTAAGTATTTCTTAAAAAAACATATGATCAAGCAGCAGTCCTAAAAATTTAACTTACATTGACCTAGGTCGGGCATTTAAAAAGCTGTTCAAAAGTAAAATATTTTGTAGGTTTTTTGTTTAGCTAATCAATCTCCATCACCTCTTAAATTTAATGACAAAAGTAATGCCATCCTATATCATGCTCTTTGGTTTTATTTATTTATTATTGTGCAGTGGGTTTCGTCAGGTGAACGAATTCCGTCTCCAAGATTCAATAGTGATCTACGTAGTAGAATTGAACTCGGTCACCGGGTCATTTCGAGACACTTTTTTTAGGTCACCAAATCATGTACGAGACGGTATCGATTCTGTTACCCGGAGTTCCGTTAATTATCTGTCTTTGACTCTGTGTTGAACTCGGTGACCCGTTCTTGATCCAGTGCCCCGTTGTGACCCGGTTCTGATCCCGTGACTTCTATATTCCAATACGCAAATTCAAGTAAATTAACGGTACTGTATGCACATAAATACATTCAAAAAAAGGTATTTTAAAATTGTTTAACCAGTCTAAACGCTTTTTCGTTCATCACTTAGCAACCGTTATTAAATTTTGCTATTAATTTCATACTGCAAGTAAACGCGCAAACCCGGTCCGGGTTTTTCTCAACTCTCCTTTGGCTTCTTGCAGTTCTCACCAACCGCCTACTGCCTCCCGCCTTGCATCCCACACTCCACTTTTATCTTACAATTTCTGCCTTCAATTTTTCTACCTCTGCTTCTCCCAAATCATGCCGCACCTTCTACCAACCCACCTCCTGCTTTCCATCTCCTACACGCACCTCACTAATACTGTCGTTCACGTTTCATCGCCCGTGACCCACTTTTTTTTTTCCTACCGCCTCTACTTCCCATCTCCCTTTTTACTTCTTATCCACACCCTCTTTCGTCTTCTACGTCACCAACCTAACCCGCCTTAAACTAATATAATGTATGACGTCACAACTGCAAATTTGAATCACCTGTCACTTTTCTTACACCATTTTGGCACAATTTGTTGTCTACAACCCGTGTATGTTCATTTTCGAACATTCACTTATCGTATAAATTATTTAGCCTACTAGTTTACTGAAGCCTAATTGCAATGCATTACTTGTGAAGTAGATAACTCCTAAATCCATTTTTTATATAACTTGCACGGTCTGATCAGCTCGACGATATTTCGACAACCAAGGCTCATGAATTTTCTTTTTCGTCTTGTGTACTGGTGATCACACATGCACAGATCTAAATAATTTTAACTTTTAACTTAATCTGGTCCCTAGAATCAATAAAAAAACAGCGGTAAAGATTAAGTTGTTCTACTTTTAACCTCGTCATTCAATCTGACCTAGTAAGCAAATAAAATTTGCATAAAGAAACGGTATTTAAAATAATTAAACATTATAAACTCTATCTCGATTCAAAGTTCCAATTTTTTGTACATTTATCCATCGGAAAAATTTTTTAAAAGCAAAACTTGTTTACCTCTACTCACGTCAAAATCTAAATTTGAAAAAAAATTTAACTATATTTGGAGTAATATTATTAGTGCGCCTTATAGATGCAAATGGTAGTACCCTATTTGATGAATGTAAACATGAATATGCTAATGAAAGTATCAGGAACAGGAGTAGACGTGGGAGTGTCGCTAAATATAATTTTTATGGTAGTATAACATATAATGGTCATCGTATGCTTGATATTTGGAAGTATACTATCATTTGTCTATTAAAGGACTATTGATTGTGTCAATATGAATATTGCAATTCTAGACTGCACTGAACATTTAGTCTACAACTTCTATGTTTAAAGAAGTCACAACATCTAAATCTAAAAGTGTATGTTCGGTCAACAAGCCTCCTGAATGAAATGTTAAATTGTAATCATTGCAAAAAAGTTTTTAGATTTATTTAACTGTTACGGTATTTTGTACTGGCAAGACAAAAAACAGTAAAGTAAATAAAGAAGTTCGTACACACCGAAAACCGTAACAAAACAGGCGGTAGGGTAGAATAGAAATCCAAAGGAAATGGATTCCGGGCTAGCACAAAACATCGTAAAGTGGATTGATCCATATAGAAATAAAAATTGGAAACTCTAGTAAGCAGATTTATTACAAACCTTTAATTCCCATAAAAGAACATTTACAAAAGTCAAAAACGCACCTATAAGTAATTGTCCTGTTATAACTTAAGGGGGAAAGTAACATAAAACGATTCCCACCCACAATGTGTAAAATATTCTGCGAATAGTTGTAAAAGTATATTTTTCAGACAGCAGCTGCGCAACATTCCTAGAACAACAGCCAATTATCGCAAGCAAAATACACTATAATATCTTCTTCTAAATTTTGTGTGTTGTCCGCATGAAAAACAACGTATTTTTTAAATGTTTAGGCAAGTACGCAGTCCTACTTACAGCCCCATGGAGAGAAGCATATAACTAGTTGCCTAACTTATAGAAACGACAAAGATTTGTATATTATCGACTTACAATTCCGAGAATGAAATTAATTGAGGAGATAGTTTACTGCCCATAAGTTGGGCGAGCTGATCACGTGTAGATAACAAAATACTGCGTTGATAGAATTTCTTAATACCATAAAAGCTTTTATATTTGTATATTACAGCTTTTTAGAACGCTTTTGGAAGCATAATTACTGAAAGTGGTTGGACGATAACCACTTGTTGGACTACTTCAGCGAACTTCTAAATCGAAGTTACCAATAAGCAAATATTTCAGAAAATTTATAAACGCGGTTATAGAATATATTCCATGTACTACTCTACCTAAGGAAATTTTTGTATAGGACGGTTTTAATACGTATTTTGTTTGGAAGGTAATTAACTGGTTAAATGGAAGTTTGTATAAGGAAATAAAATAAAAATCATGCAGTCGTTTAGACATTTTAGAAGGCGCTTAATTAAGGCAGTTGTAAATTAATGCAAAAATCCATCGATTTTTAAAATTTAACGTAACATAACACTGTAAGAAGTATAAATAGAAATGTTTTCTGTAAATAATGCTTAATTAGCTTTTATTTGATGAAGTGCGCATATTCATGATGGATTATTCAAGTGGTGAATTACTTAACAAAGCTATAAAGGATTTTCCACCTGAATCTCATATCCTGTTGTCTCACTTCTGTGGGTCAGGCATTAGGCGACGATCTCTGAGCCAGACATCGTGCATATAAAACTTTTATAAGATCTTGCGGAAGAATAAAATCTAACAAAGCAAAGTTTGGTAAAAATACTGCAGCTTGGTTTTCGACAAACACAATTAAAGCCAAAAAACGGGTCGAAGAGGAAAACCATAATGGTAACGAAGAAGAAGATAATAAGGCGGATAGTAGGCCGGATAGGGCCAGTCTAGACCATCGACACCATCAACCGACACGTTCAACCCCCACTTTACAGCCGTATCTCCCACCACCTATCTTTAACCTACCCCCACCTTCCACCCCCACTTTCTCCAACGCCCGTTTCCACCTCCCACTTCCCACTTTGAATCTCCCAATTCCTCTAGCTTTCACCTCCTTCTCCTCCTACGTCGCACTTCAGCCACCTTCAACAAGCTACCCGCCTACTCCCATTTCTAACCTCATCTAACGTAGTCGAACCTCTTACGTCATTTTGACACACTTACCATTTTGATTACGTCTTAACTGCTATTTTCTGATTAGGTCATAGTTCTTACTTTTACAAGCGCCGTATTGACTACTTCACAGCTGACGTTCTTCACATGTCTTCTGAGTACAGTTTGTTTTCAATTACTCTGTATATAATTATTTTATTTCTAAGCACCATCTTGGTACAATTGTGGACTCGCCCTATATATTTTTATTTACGAGCAACATACGTTTTATAGATAATAAAGAGCCTTGCTGTGCTTTCTGCTACTAAGTTTCAGCTACCTTTCAAGGTCACTTATCTAAACACATCTTTTTTAACTGTTATAGGGTGTATCTTAAGGATTTCCATTTAAGCTAGGATATTCGCAAGTTTATGTAATTAATAAGCAGCAACCATATTATCCCTTATTTACAGAATATAAAATAAACACTTTTCTATATACGCAAGAAACATCCATTTCTTTGTGTTTACTAGGAATTGCTCCTAAATTTGTAACGTGCATTTTTGTAGCTCGACATTTTTACACTTATACCCAATTCGTAAATACGTTTCGGTGACTGCTATTTCTGCATTTTGTGTTTATTAACTCGTTGACGAATAATATCGCTATAGTCTATTACGCTCCTTTCTGCTAGCGTACTTAAAATACATCGCTTTGAATAGCTGGTTGCATAAAGTTGGATTTACATTAATAAATAAATAATTATTCGTCGTATAAATTTCGTTACTTATGCTATTATCAAAGTGGAGATAAGAGGCGCTCATATGTTATGGACAACAACGAGTATATATCGAGAGATTAGCGTGGTTGTTAGTTGTGCTTTTGTTCCCAAAAATTACGTTTTGAGTAGTTGTTCTTTGTTTCTATAAATGAGTAGTTTGTATATGAACTGGAGAGTCGAGTTCCGTTCTTGGTTACTATATATTAATTACGTGGAAAAGACTTGTCTTTTTGCTTTAACAAGATTGAGAATTAATGCGGGAATTCTCAGATCGTTCATGAACAAGCACACCGTGTTTTTAGTTGTGTTCCTTGTAAAATAAAAGCTTTTACGGAACATGTGACGGACGGTGTTATTGCCTGCACGTGTTTTACTCATTATGGTTTTGTTTCTTGCTTGGTCTTGTGTTATTTAGACTGTGAAGATCGGATTTCCGTGAAAGGAATCTGAAAAAGAAAAGGTTGCTTCTTATAAATATGTATCTCATTCACATGTAAATACAGTTGATACTGTGGTTCTGAATTTTCTACTACCAAAGAATCTAGAATAGATCACTACTCGTGCAAACTTTCGTTATGCAAAGCATTGGATTTTTCGTTGTTGCTATAGGTAGCAAATGAAACACATTGCGTTGCTGAGAGTTTAATGCAAGAACTTATCAGAGGACATGCATTACATCGTGCCTTGCAAGCCCGTGATTCTAAATGCTAAATTTTTACTACAATTTTTGTGATTAGTGTAAAGTGTAAGAAGTTCCATCAGCACCCTCACAATCAAGAGTGAAGTGCTTCGTTAGTGCCGAACATCGTACATCCCACACTTCCATTGCAAGGAAGCGTTACTGCAGAACTCTCTGTAAGTGCACTATTTCATACTTGTTGTTATTTTAAATATCTATCCGTGGTTTTACAATATCCTTTGTTGTTCTGATACCTTTTACAATAGACTTGCATGCTATTAAGAAACAAAAAAAAAACTTATACTACTGAATTACTCATCAATTGTGCTTATCTATTTATCTTTTGTTAAAAATATTTTTGTCTAATTGATGTTAAATTGGTGTGTGAGGAAACGTTTCTGCTACTCCCCAATATTACCTCACTTTTTATTAAAAGTTTTTGTACTGCTTTTACCGTTGTCATATTATATAGATTATTCAAACGTTTTTACCTTCTTTTACATTCTTTTACATGCTTTTACATTCTTTTTTTTTCAGGTTTATTTAACTATTTTTATTGCAGGTTGGCTATTCTAATTCTTTTTTTTTTAGGTATTATTACTAACTCCTTATAGCCCCGTACGTTATATGTTGGTCTGCTTTTTACAACCCCCCCCCCCCCCCTACTCTCCAATTGAGCCCGGTCACTTCTTTTTTTCCTCTTTGATTTACTTTTCGTTACGCACGGCTACGAGCCAACGTAACATAACTTTGGCGCCCAACGCGCCTGCCACTAGATGTACGTAACAAATTTTTGGCGCCCAACGTGGGCTCAACTCGATAAACGTGGCTGCCCGATAAACAAGGGGCTTGATTTCTTTTGATTTGCTCTCGATTTTTTTTTATTTGGGGGCCCGATTAACGAGGGGTTCGAGAAAAACGAGGGGCACGATTTCCTTTTTCTCCTGCTCGATATTTTTTTTTGTTTCTTTTTCTTCTTTTTCTGCCCGATTTTTTTTTTATTTAATCTTGATTTTTTTTTTGTTTTGTTTTACTTTTTTCTTTTTGACTTTGATGTTTTTGACATTGATTTTTTTTGTAGCGGCACGAATTATTTTTTTTTTATTTAATTTTTATTTATTTAATTCATTTTTGTGTCTTTAAATATTTGGGTGTTGTTTGTCGATTCTGTAATAATGGATGATCTTACTTCTGCTGAATCTCCTGAGGAATTACCTACAACTATATCTCTTTCTAAATCGATTGCTACGTCTGGTTATGGACAGCTGGTGTCTAAATGGGACTTAAAATTTTCGGGTGATGACCGTATGTCTTTGAATGCATTTCTATTACGCGTGGACGAATTATGCTCGGCACGCAACGTTTCTGCTTCACAACTATTTTCTTCGGCATCAGACTTACTTTCGGGAAAAGCCTTAATTTTATTCAGAGCGCATAGAAAATCTCTAACTAATTGGCAGGATGTGATTCGACTATTAAGGGAAGAATTTCAACCCGCTAATTACAACGCGAAACTGTTAGAGGAAATAAAGCAACGTACTATGGGTCCCTCAGAGTCTGTTGGTATATATTTAGCTACGATGGAAAACTTATTTGCTCGTCTAACAATCTCTTTTTCGGAACTACAGAAACTCGAAATTATTTTACCAAATCTTACCCCTTTCTACCAAACCAAATTAGCTCTGCTGGATCTGAATACTATTGCCGAACTTTGCGTGTAGGTCGCAGATTAGAACAGCGCAAAATCCAGGCCGATAATTTCAAGTCTCCTCCTGCTCCGAACTTTTCTCAACTCCTAGAGCCTGACTTAGCTTATACCGGTCCTGTGGTCCGCAGCAAACTTACGTCTGCTTATGTCCCTCCCCGTTCTGGTGTTACTACTTCGAAAACACTTACAGCTGGTGCAAGTGATGCTCCTAACAATATTCCTAATTCTCCCGTTACTTGTTGGAACTGTGGCCAACGAGGACACAAGCCTCCTTCCTGTACGAAACCACAAATACTTCATTGTTATGGTTGTGGTAAACCTAATGTTACCCGTGCCAATTGTACGAGGTGTAACAAGAATTTAAACTACCGATCGAGTCGCTAAGCCGAGAAACCGACCCGACTCCTTCTACAGTTGTCTCGGTACCTATTATTTCCTCAGAAAATCCTTTCTCTGGTCTTGATGACCGATCTAAATATGTTTTGGATTTTATTTTAGCTAGTTCTCGTGAGGACGACAGACCTTATCTTACTGTTACTATTTTCGACATCGAATTTAAGGGTTTGCTTGATTCTGGCGCTTCTCGTACTATTATTGGTGGTCCTGGTTGGGATATTCTCTATTCTCTTTCTTTGCCTTTGTCCCAAACGGAGATCCACAGCTGTACGGTAGCCAATGGTCAATCTTGTGACATTCTCGGGTCACTTACTCTACCCATGTCGGTCGAAAATAAAACTATCCTTCTGGACGTCCTAGTTGTTCCTTCTATTTCTCAGCCTCTGATCTTAAGCATTGACTTCTGGAAATCTATGGGTTTTGTCCCGGATTTTCGAACGGGTCAATGGACTTTCTGTTCTGCTTCTACTGTCTCGATCAGTCAGATCAATGCTCTGTCCGATCTATCGAACATACAACAATCCGAACTGTCGCGTATAGTCCAACAGATGTTTCCTAAAGATGACACTTTACCTTTGGGCTGTACTAATCTCATTGAACATCAGATCCGTACTACATCTAGCCCTATCAAGCAGCGATACTATCCCATGTCCCCTACGACATGTCAATCAAGCTCTAGATGAGATGCTAGAAAATGGCGTTGTAGAACCATCTAATAGCGCTTGGTCTAGCCCGATTGTTATGGTACCTAAGAGGGATGGCACATATCGTTTCTGCATCGATTTCAGAAAAGTCAATGAGGTTACGGAAAAGGATGCCTATCCCCTTCCTTATATTTCTACGATTCTAGACCGTCTGAGAGACGCAAAATTTTTAACTAGTTTGGACATTCGCTCTGCTTATTGGCAAATACCTCTTTCTGCTGATTCTAAGGCGATTACTGCATTTACAGTGCCTGGTAGAGGTTTATACCAATTTACTAAAATGCCATTTGGTCTTCATAATTCTCCAGCGACATTTCAACGACTTATAGATCGTGTGCTTGGTGCTGATCTCGAACCTTTCTGTCTCGCATACTTAGATGATGTGATCATCGCTACTCCTACTTTCGAACAACATTTGGTGGTACTACAGAAAGTACTTTTTCGTTTAAATTCTGCAGGTCTTACTCTTAGCAGGGATAAATGCATTATATGCCGACCGGAACTCCGTTATCTAGGATACGTAGTAAATCGTCATGGACTCCATGTCGACCCAGAAAAAGTTTCGCCCATTCTTAATCTTCCTCCTCCTACTACTGTAACTGAAGTTCGACGCATAGTTGGTATGTGTTCGTGGTATCGTCGCTTTATCCCAAATTTCTCTGCTCTTACTGCTCCAATTACTGCTCTGACTAAGAAAAATTTTAAATTTAATTGGTCTTCAGAATGTCAGCAGGCGTTTAAGCTGCTGAAAGAACACTTGGTAACAGCTCCAGTCATGATTTGTCCTGATTTTTCTTTGCCCTTTACTATACAGACTAATGCCTCCGATTTTGTTCTGGGTGCTGTGCTGACGCAACAACAGGGTGATGACGAAAAAGTCATTAGCCACATTAGCTGTTCTCTTAAAAAGGCGGAACGCAACTATAGCGCCACCGAAAAAGAATGTCTTGGTGTTATTTGGGCAATCGAGAAATTTTGTCCCTATATTGAGGGTTCTCACTTTACTGTGATCACCGATCACCACTCGCTTATATGGCTGAATAATCTACAAAGCCCCAACGGTCGCTTAGCTCGTTCAGTACTAAAAATTGACTCAATTGATGACATTCCTAAATCTTCTATTACTTTGCCAATTTTGGATTTTTGGTATCTTAAACTACGGACTCGTGCTAATTCCAATCCTAAACTATACATTAACTGGCATGTGGAAAACGAATTACTGTATAAACACGTAAAATCTAAACAGTCTTTGCTCCAACCTCCTCAAGACGATTGGAAGTTAGTAGTTCCCAGCGAACAACGGAATAGGGTTCTACACAAAAACCATGATCTACCTACTTCAGGTCACCCTGGTGTCCACAAAACTGTCTCTAAAATTTCCATGCGGTACTATTGGCCTAAACTTAAAGCCGCTGTTGCTCGATACGTCCGTCGTTGTAAGATTTGCTCGGCACACAAAGTCGAACAAAAGAAACCTCCTGGCTTTATGTCTCCTCGTGCTACTGCCACTCGTCCTTGGCAAGTCCTATGTACAGATATAGTCGGACCTCTTCCTAGATCCTCTAAAGGTAATTCTTTCATTTTAGTTGTTGCCGATTGTTTTACCAAATATGCTTGTTTCTTTCCTCTACGTGCATCTATCGGCCGCCGCTGTTGCTCGAACCATTGAGGAGAATGTTTTCTTGGTGTATGGTACTCCTCAATATCTAATTGCGGACAATGGTGTACAATTTCGTAGTCATATTTTCACGAAACTCTGTGATTCTTATCGAACAAAAATTCTGTTTAATGCTCGCTATCATCCTCAGGCGAATCCGGCCGAACGCATTAATAGAGTCCTGAAAACCATGATTTCTTCTTACGTTTCTGATAATGAACGTCGGTGGGACGTTAATTTAGCAAAAATCGGTTGTGCTATTCGAACGCTTAAACATGAGGTTATTGGTTACTCCCCGTATTTTGCTCTATATGGTCGTGAACATGTTCTCTACGGCGATCATTTTGGAAAACCTCCTGATCCTGATGATGTTCTTATGGATCCCAAACGTCCTATTCCTCCTACTGATTTAGTCAAATTTGAGTCACTTCGTGAAGAAATTTCGAAACGTCTTTCCTTAGCATACAAGAAAAATGCTAAACACTACGATCTTCGTCGTCGTCCTTTAACTTTATCTCCTGGCGATCGCGTGTGGAAACGCAATTATGTTCTTTCGGATGCTACTCGCTACTTCAATGCTAAACTTGCTCCCAAATATGTGGGTCCCTTTACTATTAGAACTAAACTTTCTCCTTGGACCTATATCTTAGTGGATGATTCTGGTAACGATCTGAGTACTTGGCATATTAAGGACCTCAAACCCGATAAAACTTTAGACCCTCCAGACATTGATCCTGAACCTCCGGATCCTAATGGGCTCCCTACGGCTGATTCTATTTTGATTTCTACGTGTCGCTTTCCCTAATGACTTGTGATTTTTTTTTCTGTTTGTTTGTTTTTTGTTTGCTTATTGGTCTTGTGTTTTCGCTGATAAGCTTGTGTTCGAAAACACTGGCGCCCATTTCGTATTCCTATTCATATTTTTGTAGCTAGCCCATCCCGTGACTTTTTCTTCTGGCTAGTTATACATTGGTTCACTATTTGACTATTATAGTCGCTTTCTACATCCATTCCTTGAGATAGGCTTCAGATCTATTTTTTTTTCCTTTAGGAATTTCGACTTGGTCGCTTCTGTAGGTCTGTTAGCCATACTCTGCTTGAGTAATCGTTTCATACGAATCAGTGTTACCTCAGTTGGAAGTATTCTAGATGGTGTACTAGCTTGCCTTTGCTCTTTTCTTTGTCTTGGTTCTTTCTTTGCTGCACACTTGAGGTTGACCGTTATGTCGTTTAGTGGGTTTGCTACGAGTTTTCTTCCTCGGTTTTTTTTCTTTCCTTTTGGTTTCTTCGCGGAAAGCCAAAACTCTTCTTTGAGGTGGAAAACAGAAATGTCCCTTTTTGGAGACATCCGTCTTTTGACGAATTTGAAAGTAGCTATAACCTTTAATCCTCATTGGGTGTTTACTTGATACTTTTTTTACCTATTCTGTCATTGTTGGTTACGATAGATGTCTTTGTCTTCTTTTGGAAAAATGTTCTTTCTCTTATACTGGTGTTGGTCCTTCGAACCGGATAAAAATAATTTTTTTGTTTGGTTCGTTGTCTGTCGTTTTTCTTTTTTTTTCTTTCACCCCGACGTCTTTATTTTGCTAGGGGGGAATTTGTAACGTGCATTTTTGTAGCTCGACATTTTTACACTATACCCAATTCGTAGATACGTTTCGGTGACTGCTATTTCTGCATTTTGTGTTTATTAACTCGTTGACGAATAATCTCGCTATAGTCTATTACGCTCCTTTCTGCTAGCGTACTTAAAATACATCGCTTTGAATAGCTGGTTGCATAAAGTTGGATTTACATTAATAAATAAATAATTATTCGTCGTATAAATTTCGTTACTTATGCTATTATCAAAGTGGAGATAAGAGGCGCTCATATGTTATGGACAACAACGAGTATATATCTAGAGATTAGCGTGGTTGTTAGTTGTGCTTTTGTTCCCAAAAATTACGTTTTGAGTAGTTGTTCTTTGTTTCTATAAATGAGTAGTTTGTATATTAACTGGAGAGTCGAGTTTCGTTCTTGGTTACTATATATTAATTACGTGGAAAAGACTTGTCTTTTTGCTTTAACAAGATTGAGAATTAATACGGGAATTCTCAGATCGTTCACGAACAAGCACACCGTGTTTTTAGTTGTGTTCCTTGTAAAATAAAAGCTTTTACGGAACATGTGACGGACGGTGTTATTGCTTGCACGTGTTTTACTCATTATGGTTTTTGTTTCTTGCTTGGTCTTGTGTTATTTAAACTGTGAAGATCGGATTTCCGTGAAAGGAATCTGAAAAAGAAAAGGTTGCTTCTTATAAATATGTATCTCATTCACATGTAAATACAGTTGATACTGTGGTTCTGAATTTTCTACTACCAAAGAATCTAGAATAGATCACTACTCGTGCAAACTTTCGTTATGCAAAGCATTGGACTTTTCGTTGTTGCTATAGGTAGCAAATGAAACACCTCGCGTTGCTGTTAGTTTAATGCAAGAACTTATCAGAGGACATGCATTACATCGTGCCTTGCAAGCCCGTGATTCTAAATGCTAAATTTTTACTACAATTTTTGTGATTAGTGTAAAGTGTTAGAAGTTCCATCAGCACCCTCACAATCAAGGGTGAAGTGCTTCGTTAGTGCCGAACATCGTACATCCCACACTTCCATTGCAAGGAAGCGTTACTGCAGGACTCTCTGTAAGTGCACCATTTCATACTTGTTGTTATTTTAAATATCTATCCTTTGTTGTTCTGATACCTTTTACAATAGACTTGCATGCTATTAAGGAACAAAAAAAAACTAATACTACTGAATTACTCATCAATTGTGCTTATCTATTTATCTTTTGTTAAAAATATTTTTGTCTAATTGATGTTAAATTGGTGTGTGAGGAAACGTTTCTGCTACTTCCCAATATTACCTCACTTTGTATTAAAAGTTCTTGTACTGCTATTACCGTTGTCATATTATATAGATTATTCAAACGTTTTTACCTTCTTTTACATTCTTTTACATGCTTTTACATTCTTTTTTTTCAGGTTTACTTAACTATTTTTATTGCAGGTTGGCTATTCTAATTCTTTTTTTTTCAGGTATTGTTACTAACTCCTTATAGCTCCGTACGTTATATGTTGGTCTGCTTTCTACAACCCCCCCTACTCAACCGATTGAGCCCGGTCACTTCTTTTTTTCCTCTTTGATTTACTTTTCGTTACGCACGGCTACGAGCCAACGTAACATAACTTTGGCGCCCAACGCGCCTGCCACTAGATGTACGTAACAATTTATCCAGTTAAATATTTATTTTATAATTTAAATCCACATCTTTATCCAGCAGTATTTTCATGACAATAATTTGAGACGTACAGTATGTTTTGTTTTCGAAATTTAAAATATAATGAATTTTGCTTCTGCGTTCCACTTCTTTAATCCCAGCTATAATAAGCTCTGTTCCACATTTTAATTGTTTTGTTCTACGATACTTATAACTGTTTATATGACTTTTTATTTCTCGCATAAGAGTTTTGCCGTTTTGTTGTTTGTTACAGGATCCATCTTCCATATTTAACGCAAGTTAAGGTTCGGGCCTTTGGAGCGGTGTTTTTAAAAACAATTCCGAAAACTTAACAAATTTATTTTAACTTGAAACAGAAATTACAATGAAATTTTGAATAACTAGTAACATAATAACTTTAACCAAAAAATATAATAATTGTACTATGGCGAGTAGTCTAGGTAGACAACAATGCAAAAGCTGTAATACTCAGACTGACTGCCGGGCCTTGAGCTCCTGGCTTTTTATAATAATCTGCCCCTCACTCGGCTGTGGAAACTTGCAGATCTCATGCCTGCTTTACACTTTGTTACATTGTAACAATCTTATTTCTAAGTAATTGCGGTATGTTGACCGCTTGTGACCTGCCACCTGCAGTATCACTGCCCTCTTGGATGCAAAGTTGCATGTCCGTTCTCATGAACTGTCGATAACCTCTCTGGGTTATCCTTGTATTACAATGTTGCAATGAACTTATACTTTATTTAACAATTTCTAATAATTCCTATTAGATTCAATATATTCAATATATATATATATATATATATATATATATATATAGATAATTGGGGGATACATAACTCCTCCCACCGTAAATAAAAAATTAAGTTATTTACTTAATTTTTAAATACATAAAATTCATTATTTAATTTCATTTAAAATTCATTCTTTCTAAGGGTATACTTATCGTTTCTTTATTTCTCTTTGTTTCCTTAAATCTAGAACTGTTTCCTTCATTCTTATATTTAAGGTACATTTTGTAAAATACATACATAAATACAAAAATTATTAAAATGATTAACACGATTGACCAAACACTTATGTTATCATAATGTAACTTTGGCGTTTTGAGTTCACTTAAATGTTCTTTGTAACTTTCCACTAATTTCATGGCGTGGTTTAGGTCGTCTAAGTCTAGATGCTTTAGCTTCATGGGTTTCTTTACTATTTCTTCGTCTTCTTGTTGTTTTAACTTGAACTGTAGTTCCGGTAGGTTTGCAAGTTTCTTTGTTGCTATGGGATCTTGATAAACTCTGATTACTTCGTCTTTCAATTTCACATAACAGTCTTTTTTGAGGGTAATTAATTTGCTTCCGATTAATGCTTGGGAATTTTCATCTTGATTGCAGTGGATGGTTGCTACTACTTCTGTTGGGAAAATGACTATCCATTTGTTTTCTGTAATTTTTTGGATTTTCATGTTGTTTATTTGCACTTGTCTGGCTTCACAGTTTTCGTAATGACTTGAGAATTTTAATAGTTGTACTTCACAAGGGCTGTCTTCTTGAATGGTTGTTGTCGTCATTGAATTGCATAAGTATTGGTTTGATGTTACTTCAGTACATTTTTCGTTTGTATAACCATATCTTAGTTCATTTAGGGATAGGAATTTGGTTTTGGGTATGATTACTTGGTATGTGCTAGTAACTTTCGTTGGAAAAGCAAATAAATGGTAATAATTATAATTGTTACTTTCTACTATCGGGATTTCTATTAAAAATATTATTTCGTTATTCTTAATGTAGCGTTTTACTATAGCTATCTTTTCAAATATTAGAATGTTTGTCTCTGTTACATCAAAAGGTAATTTACTGTTAATTATAAGTGATTTAATTCTTATTAATTCTTTTAATAAATCGGTTGGTTCAATAATACTAGAGTGTAGGGTATATAATTTTGCAAATGTTAATTGGGTTTTGCATACTGCCTAATTTAATTGGTAGTATACCGGGGTTGTTATATATTTTCTTTTATTATTATTGGGTTGTTCGTTCTACTTGGGCGGAGGTTGACGGTAAGGGTGATGATTCTCCATCTGAAATTACAGGGTGTCTTAGGTTTTTCAAATGAATGTACTTTGTTATTTTACCGTTGTCTACTACTGCTATGTTTTTATCTGATATTTTCTTATTTATCCTTAAGAATCGAATTTGTTTTAACAGGGTTAAATGTAGTCGTTCAATTAGTCCGTTTGATTCAGGGTGGTTTTCCGTTATGAAATGAATTTTTATTTTGTGAAGTTCTAAAGTGTTTTGTATTGTCTCATTTTTAAATTCGCTACCATTGTCTAGAGTTATTGATTCGGGTGTTCCATAAAATGTGAAATATTGTAAAAATCCTTGGGTCACGTCGATGCTACTTTTGGATGTGAATTGTATTGCTTGACCTATTTTTGTGAATGCGTCTACAATTGTTAAATACTACTAGAGTATCGGCATGTAGTTTTTGAAATGGTTTGTCGGGTGTTTTGGTTAACATTAAGGGTATATTTGGGGGGTTTCTGTCGTATTTCGCTTTGTCACATAATTCACATTGGTTAATGAAGTCTGTGGTCAATTCTTTCATGTCTTTAAAATAATAACGTCTTACAAGTTGCTTTATTGTTTCGTTAATTCCACGATGGTTGGTTCTTCCTTCGTGTTGATTCCTAATTACATCGTTTATTTCGTCAGGGTCGACTAGTGTTATTAATTTTCTCGTACATCTGATGAGTTCAGGGCCAGAGTTATTGAATAGTTTAACGTATAATTCTGAAAATCTTTGGTATAAATGTTCGGTGTTGAAATAGAAATAAAATCGTTTTTCTCGGGGGTGTACTCTTTTAGAATTTTAATTATTTGTTCCTCGTTGTCATCTTTAGTTATTTGAATTTGGTATATCTTTTTGTTATCTACTTTTGTATATTTTACGGGATTTGGGTTATTTAAATCTTCGGTTATTATAAATTGATTGGGTTTCATATCGATTGCTTCGTTTAAAATTTTAATCGCGTTTTTAGGTTCTTCGTTTTGTGTCGAATGTATCGTGTCGATCTCGTCTGGATTTTCCCTTATTTCTGCTTTGTCTACGTTTCCTACAATGGATTCCGTTTCTAATGCATTGAGTTGGATTCTACTTAAAGCGTCTGCGTTGTTGTTATAAATTCCTTTTTTGTATATAATTTCGTAATCGTACTCTTCGAGTCTGATTCTCCATCGTTGTAATTTTGAATTCGGTTCTTTCAGTTTGCATAGCCATACTAATGGTCTATGATCGGTGTATATGTAAAACTTTCTTCCATATAAGTAAGGTCTAAAATATTTTGTTGCCCAAATTATGGCTAATAATTCATTTTCTATGGTGCTATATTTCTGTTCGGTTTCGTTTAGGGTTCTGAATGCGTAGCTGATGGGTTTATCGCTACCTACTTTTCCTTGGCTCAATACTGCGCCTAATGCTACATTCGATGCGTCCGTCGTCAGTATAAATTGTTTTGAAAAGTCTGGGTTTCTAATACAGGGTGATTCGTTAATATGTTTTTAATTTTGTCTACGGCTTTAATAAATTCCGGGGTGTGTTCAATTTTGTTTCCCTTTTTTAAACAATTTGTCAGAGGTTTCGTTATCTGAGCGTAACCTTTAATGAATTTGCGGTAGTAACCACTAAGTCCTAGAAATCCTTTAATTTCTTTGGTTGTTTTTGGTAATGGGTAATTTAGAACTGCATTTGTTTTGTCGGGATTTGGCATTACTCCTTGGGGTGTTATTACATGTCCTAAAAATGATACTTCTTTTTGTAAAAATTCACTTTTGTCTAATTGTACTTTGAAATGTGCTTGTCTTAGTCTTTCAAATACTTCTTTCAATCTCTCTATGTGTTCTACCAATGATCTGGAATAAACTATGATGTCATCTAGGTACACAAAGCATTTTTCATTGTGTATTCCTCGTAATATATTGTCCATGACTCTCTGGAAAGTAGCGGGTGCGTTCTTTAATCCAAATGGCATTCGTTTGTACTCGTAATGTCCTCTAGGTGTGCTGAAGGCTGTTTTTGATATGTCTTTTTCTTCTATCTCTACCTGATAGTATCCTGATGCTAGGTCTAATGTTGAAAAATATTTTCATTTGCCTAATTTGTCTAAAATTTCGGTTATATTTGGTAGTGAATGTTTGTCATCTACCGTTTTTTCATTTAACTTTCTATAGTCTATTACCATTCTCTACTTTCTCTTTCCGGTTGCGTCTAATTTCTTAGGTACTATTAACACGGGGCGCTCCATGGCGAATTGGAGTGCTGGATTATGTCTTAGTCTAATAAGTCTGCTACTTGTCTGTCAGCTTCTTCTTGGCTTGCATGAGGTAGTCTATATGCCTTTGTAAAGATTGGCTTATTGTCTGTTAACTCGATATTATGTTTAACTGTGATGGTGAATGTTAATGGTATTCCTTCGCAGTGAAATATGTCGCGGTATTCAAAACATAAGTTTTTAATTGCTCTTTCTTCTTCTGGATTGATGTCGGTGTTAAAGCGGATGTTAGTTAAATTTTCTCTTAACATTTTGTCATGTTCTATTGGGTTGTAATCGTTTTCCAAATTTTCGTCTATTTCCATTTCGTTAAAATTTAATTCTTCTACGTTAATTGGGTCTGTCAATGATAATTCTACGGGATAGTCGTTTGAATTTAATATCGTTGTGGTCGCATAATTACCTTTTATTTGTACTAAAGCGGTTGCGGTTTCTACTCCTTGTTGAAATGTCATATGATTTATTATTCCTACTGTTTTGTTAGAATTTACTGGGATTTTTATTTTTCTTTCCGTTCGGGGTTCTATCGTGTATTTTTGTTCGATTTTTGTGTTTTGAAATTTAAAGGGGATTTTTCCGTATTTCGTCCTTAATAAACGATTTTTAATGTCAATGTTGGCTCCTAATTTTCTTAAAAGGTCCATTTTGATTAAGCCGTCATATCTGTCGTTAAATTCGAATACACAAAATTTATGTTTCATTTTAACATTAAATGTTCTCGGTAAGGGTATATTAGCTACGAATTGGTGTAGTGTTGTTTGATGGGCTGTTTTAATTTTAAATAGTTCTCTTTCTACATAATCTAATTAATGTTTTTGTACGGTTCTGGGGCTAATTAATGTTTTTGATGATCCGGTATCGATTAATAGTTTAAATTCGGCGTGGGGTATTTCTATGTATGGTAATACTAAGTGATTTATGTTATTTAAGTTTATTAAGTTTGGTCGGTTATGAATTGGTCCATTTGAAAATTTGAGTTTGAGTTTTCTTCGTCGTACTCCTCGTAAGTTTCGTATTGTTCGTCGCGTTCATAAATTTCTGCATGGTTTGATTCATCGTTCGTACCTGTCTCAATGTAATTATTCTAGTCAGTGTCAAATTTTTCTACTTCTTGGTGAAATAGTTCTTCCGATGTAAAATTGCGTTTCTGATGAGGGTTTGGTCGGATATGTGTTATCTTGGTATTTTGTCTGGCGTTACCAGATTAGGTATCCATTGGTGTTGGTTTATAGTAATTATTAGGGTTGTTATGATTCATTGGTGTATTTGTATTGGGGTTTGCGTTGAATGCTGGTCTTTGTTGGTTTAGGTTTTTATTAAATCTTGGTTGGAATGCGAATTTCGTAAAAGTTGGGTTAAATGTTGATTTTGAAAAAAGTTTATATTGATTATTAAAATTCGTATTGTTGAAATTTGGGTTATTAATTCGCGGTTGATTTGTTTGTGCGTTGAAGGGTGTAAATTTTAGTTGAGAGATTGTTTGTCTTGTGGCTTGTATGGTTTTTATTGGTGAATAACTTTTATTCGCGTTGGGGTTGTATAGTCTGTTGCGGTAATACATTACATTTTCTTCTTCTATTACTAGGTTCATAGCTTCTTCTAGATTTTGGGGTCGTATGAATCTGATCTTATTCAATAGTCGTTCTGGTAAAGCGTTTATATACGTGTCCAGTGCCATTTCGCCATACATTTTTGTTTTTAAACGTCTAACGTTTTGATCGGGTTTTTCGATTTTTAATTTGGTTAGTATTAAACTTCTCACGTTTTGGTATTTCATTCCGAATTGATAGGGGGATTGGTTGTGTTCCATTCTAAGATTTATTAGGTCTTGTACCAAGCATTTTATGTTGCGTTGGTCTTCAAAATATGCAATTAGTAGTTGTTTAAATTCCTGCCATTCTTCTAGATCGTCCCTACTGGCGATTAAGGTTAATGCCGGGTTGTTTACTTATTATCAAGCGTATAAGCAATGAATTTCTATCGTTATCTCCGGGTTTGTAGAAGGTTTTTAGGAACATTTCAACTGCTCCAATAAAATTTGCAAGATGCGCTTGCGTACCGTCAAAGATTGGGATTGTGTCCAAATAAAGTCTCATGTCAGCGCTACTCATGTTGGTTAAGGGTTGCTTTCGTTATGGGTAATTTTCAAAAAAAAATTATTTTTTTTTTGAATTAAGGTTTACTTCGCTATGTATATCGTTATTTTGCTTCGGATTTATTAATTTTCCGTTTGGATTGGGTAATTTCAAATTTTGTAAAAATTGGGGTTGGTTTTGCTGTTTGTAACGTTAATTATGCTTTGGATGTATTAATTTTCCATTTAAATTGGATAATTCCAAATTTTGTAAAAATTGGAGATGATTTTGCTATTTGTGACGTTATTTTTGCTTTGGTTTTATTAATTTTCCGTTTAGATTGGGTAATTTTGAATTTTGTAAAAATTGGGGTTGATTTTGGTATTTGTGATGTTAATTATGCTTTGGATGTATTAATTTACCGTTTAGGTAGCGTAATTTCAAGTTTTGTTAAAATTGGGGTGGGTTTTGCTATTTGAAACGTTAATTTTGCTTTGGTTTTACTAATTTTTCATTTCGGTTGGGTAAATTCGAATTTTATAAAAATTGAGGTTACTTTTGCTATTTGAAACGTTAATTTTGGTTTGGTTTTATTAATTCTCCTTTTAGATTGGGTAATTTAAAATTTTGTAAAAATTGTGATTAAGTTTTCTATTTGTAGCATTAATTTTGGTTTGGATTTGTTAATTTTAAGTTTAGACTGCGTCGGGTTATTTTTAGAATCGTAATTGCTGTTACTTGTGCTTAGTTACACAGTGCGGTAATGAATGTGTGGGATTTATACTCGATAATGTTGATTTAATTACCGTAGTCTTGAATTTGCCTGTTTCTATCTCGCGACTTTTAATTTGTCTTGAGTTTTTGTTTTCTGAAGAATCTGGAGTGAATATATTTGCTCTCACGATATTTATTTAGCTTTGTGTTAGTTTAATACTGTTAATTTGTAATTAATACTCTTTTCGTGGGTTTTAATTGAGTTGCATAAATGTATAGTTCGTCTGTCTTGAATTCTAATTATAACTTGCAGGTTAATTATTTTTGCACTTTATCGTTGTAATGTAAATACTAAAAGATGTAGTCTTGGTTATTTAATCGCGTACACTTATAAACGTTGAGGTAATTAACACTTACAGGTGCTAATTTCAGTTTATAGGAATTAAATAATTCACTTCCGTACTCGCTAATTGCTTTGCATAAATGTTACGTTATCAGGTTACAATTATGAGCGTTTTTAATTAAAGCTTTTTACGATGACCGTTTAGCTTTTATTCCGTGTTTGTACTAGTGCAATTTATTTATAGATTGCTGTGGTGTAATTTCATGCCCTTTTATGGATTAATTACTTGTGGGTATTAATGCAAAACTGCATTGCTTTATACTATGGAAGGTTCTGAAAGTTATTTTTTAAATAGCGATTTCTTTAAGGTAATAATGATGTTGCGTTTGCGGACTTGCTTATCTGCGGATGGCGTTTAGGTTACGGTGGTTTTAAGTTACCGTAGCAGAGTGTTTTGCTGTAATTTATAAGGTCAATGTTTTAATAGTCGTTCCGTAATTGCTTGTTTGAAGAATTACTTTTGGCTTTGGAATTAATTTGCGTTCTGTGTTTTAGTTTACCGGATTAAACGTGCGTTTTGTTTCGCGGTAGTTAATTTTTCGTATTTGGTATTAGTGGTTGTGCGTTAGTTATTTTTGGTTTATTTTTGAGTTTGTTCTAATAATTGTGGTAAGAATCTTTTAAATATCAATTTTCTTTTGTTTTTTTTTAAAGAAAATCTCTTTTACTCTTAACATTCGTCTCATAATATTTTATACAGTCTCGTTTTGAAAATAATTCACTTTGTAACTATTTTCAAGAAAATATTGGCATAAAATAAAATTCATAACATAATAATAAATGATAATCAATAAAATAATAAAACTAGCATATATCAATTATAGTTTGTGGTATAAATTGGTATAAATGGAATGAACTTACATTAATTTCTTCATCTGTTTCTTTTGTGGGCTCGATCGATGCTGTATCTTGTCCACGTTGGTTTGTTTGTTGGATTTAGACGATTTTTGTTCTTCCCTCAACCTGGTTTGTTGCTGGATTTAGACTATTTTTGTTCTTCCTCCAACCTGGTTTGGGTTCTGTCAAAATTGCGAATTGAAATTCTTGGTCACCAATCTTCCGATTTTTGGATTTTCAGTGCCCTTTTGACATCCGTTACGCTGCGCCAGTTAAGGTTCAGGCCTTTGGAGCGGTGTTTTTAAAAACAATTCCGAAGACTTAACAAATTTATTTTAACTTGAAACAGAAATTACAATGAAATTTTGAATAACTAGTAACATAATAACTTTAACCAAAAAATATAATAATTGTACTATGGCGACTAGTCTAGGTAGACAACAATGCAAAAGCTGTAATACTCAGACTAACTGCCGGGCCTTGAGCTCCCGGGCTTTTTATAATAACCTGCCTCTCACACGGCTGTGGGAACTTGCAGATCTCATGTCTGCTTTACACTTTGTTACAATGTAACAATCTTATTTCTAAGTAATTGCGGTATGTTGACCGCCTGTGACCTGCCACCTGCAGTATCACTGCCCTCTTGGATGCAAAGTTGCATGTCCGTTCTCATGAACTGTCGATAACCTCTCTGGGTTATCCTTGTATTACAATGTTGCAATGAACTTATACTTTATTTAACAATTTTTAATAATTCCTATTAGATTCAATATATTCAATACATATATATAGATAATTGGGGGATACATAACTCGCGTACCCCGTAAAACACCTTAAGTCCTCTACTTTCAAGAATGCGTGACCATTATGTGTTGCAATTCCATTAGTTTTAAATAATGTAAACGGCCAATCTGTGGGCAAGCAAACTGAATCTATTCCATTAACGGGAAGTAAAATGTATCCTTCTTTAGTAAGTTTTCTCACACATTGTACACCTTAACAAACTGGTACTTATAAAACCTATTTAAAAAATATTCATTCTTTTACCCTATATTTTTCGCAAGAACTCTAACATGGAGTTTTTTCTCTAGTACTAACTGCAGAAAAATTATCTGCGCCAGTTGATCCAAATTTTGCCAGATGGTGCTAGAATGATTGATTAGTTTACCTTTTATTCCGCCATGTTCTCTTCTTTTTCTACTAGTTGTTTATACTGTCGATTTATTGAGATTGTGTTTTTGCGTAGCTTAACTTCGTTCTTTTTAAATTCACTTCCTCTAACTTTAGTTTTCCCTCCTTAACCGATAGTACATAAATAGCCGACACATGTTCTATTTCTTTTACAGTGCACAGTAAACGATTATTGCAGATATTAATTTGATTTCTTACAACTTACGGAGAAATATTAGTTATAGCAGTCCGTCCTAGATCGCCTATGATTACATTTTCTGGGATTGTCCAGATGGCTTTCCAGGCAGAGAAATATGTATTTCCGGCTTTAGCGTAACATTTCTATGTAATTATTACGCCGTGGTAGTTTAGACCATCTTCTGTAACTTCTACATAGTTAATCATTAAGCAGTTAAACCTGAATGATCAAATTATACGTAATTTATTGTTTTGTTACTGTTCTTAATACTGTTTAATAACTCAAGCTGTAATTTTGTCAGTTTTGTTGATTTCCTGTTTCCTCAATATAAACACCGTAGAATACTATTTAATGCGAGATAGCAACTGTTTTCCAGATTTTCGGTTAGCTTTTTCCACATCTTTGCAAACAAGTTCAAGTACAGAGTTGCATTTTGCAAGTATAATTTGCTATATTCCAGTAAAGTTAGATAATCATGCAACGGATAATACACATTACTGATCATATAAATAAATATTTTTGCTTCTAGTCTCATAATACCATGTTCTTTAGCTATGGTGGATCTAAGCATATGTTTTAATGGAACATTCTGACAGTTGATAGAATTTAATTTATAATTTCTATCTGTTTGCTAGTTAATACATAGACTGAGTGTTTGGCATATAAGGTTGTTATGTACCTTAATGCAACCATTAGAATTTTTCCACGTTAAGCAGTCCTCGTCAGCTGCTTTATCATTATTTAAAATTACGTTATTGTGTACTAGACTTGCGAGTTAAAGAACAACAGGATATGAAAGCATTTAATCTCTCTAAGAAGGAGGTGAGAAAAAACACGTTTAGAGTCTGACAGCCAAGGTGGAATAACTCCGAGAAGGGTAGATGGACTAAGAATCTGATACCGGGGATTCAGCCGTGGTTTGCAAAAGTGCATGGGGAGGTGGTTTACCAGCTTACCCAGGCTCTCAGCAGCCATGGGTGTTTCTCTGACTATCTTGAAAGAATTGGCAAGTACGGAGATGATCTTTGTATTGCATGTGGTGAGAAAGATGATGTAAACCACACCATATTTAAGTGCCAGAGATGGCATATAAGAAAATGTACGCTGGAGTTATATTTGGGAGAGCAGCTAACTCAGAATAATATGATAAGTCTAACGCTGAGGTCTCCGCAGCATTGGGAGCGCGTGGAAAGCTATGTGACGTCCGTATTAACAAGTAAGGAAGAAATACGGAGACGGATGCAAAATAGAGGGTTAGACTAAAATACCATCAAGATTCATGCCCCTCAAGTACCTTATGGTGGTTCCAGGGTAGCTTGTCACAAGAGGGAAGGGGAGAGGAGTTTAGTGAGTACCCGCAATTTATAGCGATACTCCCACACCTCCTCGGCAACTGATGCTGTAGATACCAGCTGAGGGTAAGCTATAAAAGCTTCTCTAATCCCAACAAAGAAAAAAATGTTAGGATAGAGCTCAGGGCAAGCTTAATTAATTTTAAGATAGAAATGGATAGATTATTGACGAGAAATGAGACAATAGAAAAAGGATTATGTGTGTATTATTAGTCTTAAAGAAATGTAGTTAGAAATAAACATAACAAAATTACTCGTCAATGCAGAAATATAACGCTCAACATAAACTCAGCGGGATTGATTTCGAATTTTAAATTTAAATTAGGGAGAAAATGTTGTGATAATGAGGGTACGAGAGGTAATTGAACGCCAAATTATGTGAAAAAATACCCCACCCAAAAACAAAAAAAAATAAAATTTTCCAATATTTAAATTTTACCCTGTATAAACGTATAAGCGTATTTCATTAGCACATAAAATAAAATTTCCATATAAAATAACACTCTTTAAGAACACATGGCATTTAAAAACGAAGCCCAATCTTAAGAATACTTAAGTATTAATTCATAATCCGTATGTGAATATTTTTCTCCTGAAGAATGAAGGTTGTATTGCATTTATTGCAGACTGGAAAGATCTCAAAACGAATATAAAATGTAAATAAAAAGAGTTATTCATTTCAGCCTCGCGTAAAAAATTACCCTAAATAATGCATCAAAACAAGCTTTTATTGCAAAACGTGTCTCACGCACTTTTGAAAACGAAATAAATTTCAATTAGTGAAAACGCAAGCGCATTTATTAATTGTGTAATTAAAATTAGCACTTTTCTGAAAGATAAATGGCATAGAGTATTCATTCAAATTAAAAGTACCATTTTTATAAGTTGTAACCTTATTTATTTTTTTATGGCCTCCACTACTTGGATACAAGTAAAGCCTTGTTGGTTCGCGGCTAAGTCTGGGAATTACCCCAAGGGTGAGCAATGAGAAAGGATGTGGGGATGGTCTAAACTCTACAACAAGCTAACATAAAAAGAAAAAGGGGAATTGAGCGCCACTGTATCTTTATATATGATAACACAAGAAACTCTATACTCCTATGAGAAGATACAGAAACTCATGGGATATAAGCACAATAAAAAACTTACAACTTACTGAACTAATGCATCTGGAAACCTCTGGAGCGTACTTACAACCTCTTCAATCTTGATGATCCTGAAAGAAAAAATACACAACAAATTCTCTATTAAAAAGACACAGTTTGTGCTTTCTAATAAAAAAGCATACTAATAATTACAGGTGGATAATGTTAAGATTACCACACCAAAGATATTTGAATCAAAAATGAATACCTAGAACAAATCAGTTGTAGCATATCTGTGTTTTTTAAATTACTTCAGCATTCGTCTACTTTCATTATTCAAAGATTTATTTTCTTTAAAAAAAATTTTAGTAAAAATTAATTGTGCATGGAATAAAAAACTTGAGTCTAAAAATGAAATTTAATATAGTTTCTCTCTTTTCGTTTTTTTTTAAATATGTTTACAAAAATGAAATAATAAAATTGGATTCTTTATAAATCTGCCTTGACATGACAAGACCTTAAGTTTAATAATATTTTATAACAAGTTTCTAATACCAAATACCCAGATCTGTTTATTGGCTTACATATGTTTCACATTGAGTTTAATTTATTTCTTAAAAAAATTTGAATCACGTGCAGTTAACTTGGACAAATAACATTTTAACTTATTTAAATATAATGAGCTTATTAAAAATTTGACATCTGCAAGTAATTTTCTAGAAAACAAGAAATGGACTTTGAAGTCTCATCTTTTTAACAAGTGAATGTTCTGCATATCTTACAAAATTATTGTAATAGCATTTCGTAACGATAATCTTCTACGCTGTTCTTTATGCACAAAATTTAATTTGACTAAGCAATCCCTGAATACAATTTATGTGAGCACACTCAAGGTTTCACAAACATAACAAAAAAAGGTTTGATACCTGTTTTAATGAAGCCGTCATCCCTAGTTACCAAACTGCGACGCACGTTTTCTGAAATCTGCTTACTAAATGGTTGTAACAAAACACCAAACAACAGCTGTAGTTTCTTAACAAACGAACATCGTCCCAGTCTCTTTATACGTATATCTAGTTAATTCATGTGTACTTCAAATGTATGTTACTTCATCATTATGTTACTACATCATGCGCTAAGGAAATAAAGATATTTTATAAATTATTTTAAAATGCGGTCTTACCGTTAACAAATACCGACTCGAACCATTTCAAGGAGAAGCGTGATCAAGCGCCTTGCCGGTGTCACAGGAATAAAAATCTTCTCTGTGTCCCAAGACGACCAGCCCTCTTATCTTTACTTCGGCACGCCTATCCTGAAGCCCCACTTATGCAAAGCCTGAGAACCCATTTCTGTACGATGCAATCTGAACTACATTCCCAAGTACAAAAGGCTGACTTCGTTATTCGTACCGTACAAGTACGGGACCGCTTATCTGCGTGGCGCATCACCTCGTGACCGTATTCACGCACGCGCTATTCTAATTTTAACGAATGAATCGGTATAATCCGTCTGCAAGTTAGACAACACAAACGACTAGATCCCTTTTAAAAATGTTTTTTGAGCGTATATTATTATTAAATATTTCTGGGTAAAGCATTTAAGTTATTTAAACGGTCATGATTTCCTGTTCCATTATGGAATTGTGTCTTTCAGATATAACAGTATCAAATACGAGAATTAAATACCACAGATTAAAATTGTACAGATGTGATTCTTGCAAAGATAGTACTACAGAAAATATATTCGTTACACAGCCCCCGAACAAAAAAGAAAAAAACTTTGAGATTGACTATATGCTAATATATACTTAAACGAGAAGTTTTTTTTTATATAGACAAAGACGAAACTACTACCTAAACAAAAGATAGGTACCAGAAATACTATTATAACAAACCCAAACAAACTAAAATAACCTTGAAACTTGATCTCCGAGCAAAAAAGGTACGAATGAGCTTACAAATAGTAAATAGAAAATAAGGGAGCAAACAAGCGAGTGAGTAGGTAACTCTGTATACCACACATTCGTTAGGAATCAAAATAAGTAGGACATAATCGGTAAAAAGACATAATCGGTAAAAGTCATAATATTGAGGTCAAATACTCACGAGTTGCAACCTAACAAGGAACAAAACTACTATGTTCGCGGAACTTAAACTGAAACTCAAATAAAACCTCGACACAAACTGTCGTAAAGCAACAACAAATTTTCTTCCTTACCAATAACTTTAACACTATCAACATAAAACGAAAAACTCATTCCAAAGTATATACACATCGATATCTTTACAAAAATGTTTTCACTGCTGCTGATCAAAAAGGAATCCAGCACAGAAATCACAAAGAAACGCTGCCTCTACAAAAAGTTTCTTCTCTTTCACACTAATACTAAACGGAATCGAAAGACCCACATCAAACTATATGGATAACAGCAATCATCTAAAAATATTTTTCTTCTCGACGACGAAAAAAAATATCCAACAATAAAGTAGCAACACTAACTAGCTACCGTTTATACAAAAAAAATTAGCACTTCTAACCAATATTCTTTTTATCAAGACACTCCAAAAAAATTTTCAACGCTACAGTGGCCACACCAAATATTTTGAATCAACTCGCCTCAAAAAAATTACCACCTAAGCATCTCGCTTACTCTAAACACAATAGCACACAAGTGACCATCTCGAAAACGAATCCCACTTAAGTGATCACTCACATAACTTAGAATAAACACACGCACAAAAATGAAGCAACAAATACTTACATGGTCCCACCACAACTAGAATAATTACATTTACTAAACAACCTACTTGTCGGCCTTACCTATTTAAATAGATAATTTGTTAACACGCATGACATAACCAACTCTACGGCAATTCTACTGCAGACTAAATCGAAAACGCAGACAAAATTACATTTTTATCTGAACTAACTACCTAAACTAAATAATCCAAAAACACATTTCTTGGGAAATAAAACTACTTGAAATAACTGGCGATTTCCATGAACAACAAGATACCAGAAAAGCTTTGAATTAATCACCTCCATTCAACTAAAAAAATTATAAACGACGAATTAATCCAGTGGGGGATAGTCTGGACTGATGGCGGAATAGGGTTTCAGATCTTTAATATGCCATCTACCTGTTCTCGATCCGTCCAAATTAACCAAATCGTATACCACACTCGAGCACCTCTTTTTAACTATACTTAAAACAAACTTTGGGGCAAGTTTAGCAGAAAACTTATTACTCGCACTCGACAATACTTTATTGGTCCTCCAAACTTTACTACCAACTTCAAAAGAAATATTTCTCCTCCTTAAATTATATTGATTGCTCGAACGTTCATAAGCTAAATGCAGTTTTGTTCGGACATCTTCAAATACCTTATAAATACCTTGACGATCTGAAGTATATAATGGGCGACTACCAGGAATGATTTCGATATCACTTTCGGGAGTAAATCCACTACCATAAAACTTACCAGTGATGGGGATGTGTCGGCCAAAAACTAAGAAATTTGGGGTATAACTCGTCGACTCATGTTTAGCAGAATTAATTGCAAATTGGATTTGTGCCAACTCAGTATCCCATGTATCATGCTCTTCAAGATAAGATCGAATGGCTGTCCCTACTGTTCTATTAATTCTCTTGACAAAATTACATTGAGGCGCATAGACAGCATTATACCATATTTTCTGAATTTCAAACCTATTACATAACGACCTAAAAATTCGACCAGCTAAATTTGAACCATTATCGCAAATAATGAATTGTGGCACTCCAAACACTAAGAAAACTTTTTGTTCCATAAACTGTTCTATAACGTGCGACTTTGCACTGCGTAAAGGATGTAAAATTGTACATTTTGAAAACCAATCTCCGACTACCAAAAGCCATTTAAATCCTAATTTCGACCGAGGGAATGGACCCATAAGATCCAATGCAATTATCTGAAATGGAAATTTCTCTTTTCCCATTAAACCTAAAGGACCTGCATTAGAGGACTTTTGCGCACCACACACTAAGCATGCACGACAAAATTTCAGCACATCTACGTTCATTTTTGGCCAATAATAATTTTCCTGAACTCTGGCGATAGTCTTCGAAAATCCAAAATGTCCCGCAACTGAGGGATCATGACATGATCTGACAACATCTTCTCGCTGGGCTTTCGGAACCAAACATTTCCACTCTACGACGTTAGATGATAAAGGCAAATTCGACGGAATAAACTTAAAAACGAACTCATTCTCAACTTTCCATTGAGGGTAATTCTCAGGTGACGTCAAAATCTTATCACGTAATGACACATACCAGTTTTCTAAATTGTCAAGCTTGACCTCTATTAAATTTACGATATGATGTTCTTCTGGAATTGCACGACTAAGACAGTCAGGAACTACGTTGAACTTTCCCTTCCTGTGTACTAAATCAAACGAATGCTGTCTTAACCTTACTGCCCACCTAGCAAGTTTTTCTGTAGGGTTCTGCAAATTACTTAGCCAAAGCAACGAAAAGTGGTCTGTAGCGACTGTAAAACGAACTCCTTCGACCCATGGAGGGAATTTTTCAATGGCAAAGATTACTGCAAGACATTCTTTCTCTGTTGTTGAGTAATTTCGTTCTGCACGATTAAGGGTTTTGCTGGCATATGATATTACACGTTCTTCTCCATTAATATTCTAAATTAACACAGCTCCGAGACCTGTATTACTGGCATCACATTCAACAACAAATGGAGCGGAATAATCTGGCTGCGTCAAGAGTGGAGCAGACACTAAAGCTTCTTTAATCGACACAAATGAACGCTCAGCTTCAGGAGTCCAAGTAACGGTTTGGCCTTTTTTTCTTTTCTTGATAAGGTCATTAATCGGCGAAACTAAAGATGAAAAATCCTTTATAAAACGACGATACCAACTACACATTCCAAGAAATCTTTTGACCTCTGTGGTGTTCTTTGGGCGCGGAAAATTGACCATAGCTGATACCTTATCCGGATCTGTTCTTAGAAAATTTGACCCTACGATATAACCAAGTAATTTGAGTGATCTCCTAAAAAATTCGCACTTTTCTAGATTCAAAGTTAGATTTACCTCTCGAATGCGTTCCTTGACTTCATACAACAACTTCAAGTGCTCTTCAAACGTCGACGAACAAAAAATTATATCATCCAGGTAACAGAAAACGTATGGTTCGAACCTCGGACCAAAAATTGCATCAACCAAACGCTGTTGAGTCTGTGCAGCATTTTTTAGACCAAACGGCATCGTCACAAATCTATATTGCCCTCGCGAAATAACGCTAAACGCTGTTTTATCTTTCGACGATTCACTAAGAGGTACCTGCCAAAATGATTTACGCAAATCAAGACTGGAAATATAATTCGCATTACGCAACATCCCTAGTATTCTGTCTATATTAGGAAGAGGGTAGCTGTCATCAACTGTAACATCGTTTAATGCTCTACAATCAAAACAAAATCTATATTCCTTACTATCCTTCTTCTCGACCAACAACACGGGCGAATTCCATGGACTTTGACACGGTTCTACGACTTTTAAACGAATCATTTCATCTAGTTCTTTATCTAACTCTTTACTAATATAAGGGGACATAACATAAGGTCTTTTTCTGAAAGGTTTTGCATCGCCTGTATCAATATTCATCTCCATAATATTTGTACGTCCTAATTTATCAGCACTAGAAATTTCTTGAAACGAATCGATGGCAGCTTGTGCTCGAGACCGCTGATCCATTGACAAATCATCCAAGTGGAGTAGACAGTCACTGTATTTCAATGGGACTGATGATGGGCCTACATACGGAATAATATTCTCACCATCGCTTTGTACATGCCACGAATTATTTCTAAAGTCAGCTATCAATCCGAATAACTTGGCAAAATCACTACCGAATATAAAAGCATGTGGTAAAGATGACACAACTAAAGCACTAAGGATGCGACATTGCTTTCCTATTGAAATGGGCAAATCCACGATTTCTTCTACTGGTTTCAACGCCCCATCTGCTGTAAATATACCTTTCTTTTGTGACTTAAAAATTTTTAACTTCAATTTATCGATTAAAGGAATAGCGAGCGACCCTACCACTGAAGTAGTACACCCTGAATCCAAAAGACCAGTGGCATCAATACCAAACAATTTAACCATCACATATGGTCGATTATCACCAGATTTTTCAATAAATAACGAATCAGTCTTGGGTTGTAAATTAGTATGACAAAAATTTTTTACTACACTTAACCAATCTGACCACTCCTTTTTACTAAAATAATTCTTCTGCTCACAAATCATAATTGCTGCCTTTTGAGAAGGAATGGAATGTCGGCCGCGCAACATCCATCTCCTCACTCGTTTTTTGAACACGATGGGCACGTATCACGCGTAACTCCTCTATGACCGCAACCAAAACAAAAAATTCTTTTAGGGAATCTACAATACCGAAATGAATGACCACGCCTCGAACAATTCCAACATCCTGGAATAATTTTTGATGAACCCGTAGAACTAGCAGAAGCAGGTACTGGTAAAGACTTATCATTACCTAAAATTTGAACTTGTGGAGCAGATGTCTTCTGAATATCGACACGACTTCCCGATGTAGAAAAATCTTTTACATAAACCTGTTGTCTATTTCTTACTGGTAACCTTACATTGTTGCGAAAGTTAGATGAATTACTCGACTGAATGGAAACTGATTTTTATTTTAACAACATGGCTTCCTCTAATTTTTTACATAATTTTAATAACGTAGCCATATCCTCAATATCAGAAAGAGCAAGTTGCGATATAAATTCTGGTAATAAATTTTTTCTAAGTATCCTAACTTTTGTAATCTCTGCTGGAGCGTTGGGTAGTCGACTAAATAAACCTTCCACATGAGCTACAAATAAAACAATTGGTTCATCTCTCCTTTGACGACGATTCTTTATAGTTTCCCAGATCTCATCTTCTGAATGGGCTGGTAAAAAATCTTCTTTCAAACGATTTACCAGGGATTCCCAATCTTTTAAGGAATCTCTTACACTCCTAAACCACACCAAAGCATTCCCAACAAATAATTCGACTGATGACTCAAACAAATCTCTACTCGATACCTTACGCGATTGAGCCAACTCCTTTACCCTGTCTAAAAAGGTATACAACAGTTTGGGATCTCCTGAAAATTTAACTGACCAAGTACTAATGGGAATTGGTGGAGGAAGATATGAAAGAGTTGGTACAGGTGCAGCTACTACTAGTGGAGTTGTGTGACTTGCATCACCTGAGCTGTTCGATGCTGTACTTGCCTTCACTTTTTCATACAACTCTGCCTCAATAGTAAGAATAGTTGCTAATAATTTTGTTTTAGATATTTCTGCTCCTTCGACTTGTCAGACGGAAGCCTTAAACGTTTAACTCGACCTGATACATGAACAAGCCTTGAAAGTACTCTTTTAAAAATAGAATCTCCAGAATCACCTTCGAATTCTAACACCAGATGTTTTATCGACTCTATGGTAGCGTTTATTTCTTTATACTCATCATCGAATTCTACTTTGTATACCGACAGATCAACCAAACAATCAGGTTTCCCTACTTCCTTAGCTAACAATCTACCTAAAATTTTCCTCTTTTCTACTACAGACCTGACACTTTCTATTCCACGGATTTTCAATTCATATTCAAGCTCTTCCTTGAGTAAATGCACAATTTGAAATGTTTCTGCCATTTTCAAAAAAATTGTTATGTCAACTTAAAAGTATTTTGCCTTTTTTTAACAAGTTCAACTCTGAAATAACGAAAATTTAGTTTAATACAAATTTATACCTGCTACAACATTTAGACAACTATCGAATAAAATTTTGAGGTTCCAGACACGACATGAGTACTATGAAAAAATTTTAACCAAACTATTATGAGTATACCACAAGCCAATAGTTAAATGATATTGTAACAACTTACTATTACCAATCGAGCAAACCCTTTTTAAACGACCATCGAACCTCACGTTGGTGGCGTCAGTGTAACCTTTTTTTATTTTTTTATGGCCTCCACTAGTTGGATACAAGTGAAGCCTTGTTGGTTCGCGGCTAAGTCTGGGAATTACCCCAAGGGTGAGCAATGAGAAAAGATGTGGGGATGGTCTAAACTCTACAACAAGCTAACATAAAAAGAAAAAGGGGAATTGAGCGCCACTGTATCTTTATGGATGATAACACAAGAAACTCTATACTCCTATGAGAAGATACAGAAACTCATGGGATATAAGCACAATAAAAAACTTACAACTTACTGAACTAATGCATCTGGAAACCTCTGGAGCGTACTTACAACCTCTTCAATCTCGATGATCCTGAAAGAAAAAATACACAACAAATTCTTTATTAAAAAAACACAGTTTGTGCTTTCTAATGAAAAAGCATACTAATAATTACAGGTGGATAATGTTAAGATTACCACACCAAAGATATTTGAATCTAAAATGAATACCTAGAACAAATCAGTTGTAGCATATCTGTGTTTTTTAAATTACTTCAGAATTCGTCTACTTTCATTATTCAAAGATTTATTTTCTTTAAAAAAAATTTTAGTAAAAATTAATTGTGCATGGAATAAAAAACTTGAGTCTAAAAATGAAATTTAATATAGTTTCTCTTTTTGTTTTTTTTAAATATGTATACAAAAATGAAATAATAAAATTGGATTCTTTATAAATCTGCCTTGACATGACAAGACCTTAAGTTTAATAATATTTTATAACAAGTTTCTAATACCAAATACCCAGATCTGTTTATTGGCTTACATATGTTTCACATTGAGTTTAATTTATTTCTTAAAAAAATTTGAATCACGTGCAGTTAACTTGGACAAATAACATTTTAACTTATTTAAATATAATGAGCTTATTAAAAATTTGACATCTGCAAGTAATTTTCTAGAAAACAGGAAATGGACTTTGAAGTCTCATCTTTTTAACAAGTGAATGTTCTGCATATCTTACAAAATTATTGTAATAGCATTTCGTAACAATAATCTTCTACGCTGTTCTTTATGCACAAAATTTAATTTGACTAAGCAATCCATAAATACAATTTATGTGAGCACACTCAAGGTCTCACAAACATAACAAAAAAAGGTTTGATACCTGTTTTTAATGAAGCCGTCATCCCTAGTTACCAAACTGCGACGCACGTTTTCTGAAATCTGCTTACTAAATGGTTGTAACAAAACACCAAACAACAGCTGTAGTTTCTTAACAAACGAACATTGTCCCAGTCTCTTTATACGTATATCTAGTTAATTCATGTGTACTTCAAATGTATGTTACTTCATCATTATGTTACTACATCATGCGCTAAGGAAATAAAGATATTTTATAAATTATTTGAATAATGCGGTCTTACCGTTAACAAATACCGACTCAAACCATTTCAAGGAGAAGCGTGATCAAGCGCCTTGCCGGTGTCACAGGAATAAAAATCTTCTCTGTGTCCCAAGACGACCAGCCCTCCTATCTTTACTTCGGCACGCCTATCCTGAAGCCCCACTTATGCAAAGCCGGAGAACCCATTTCTGTACGATGCAATTTGAACTACATTCTCAAGTACAAAAGGCTGACTTCGTTATTCGTACCGTACAAGTAAGGAACCGCTTATCTGCGTGGCGCATCACCTCGTGACCGTGTTCACGCACGCGCTATTCTAATTTTAATGAATGAAAGGGTATAATCCGCCTGCAAGTTAGGCAACACAAACGACTAGATCCCTTTTAAATATGTTTTTTGAGCGTACATTATTATTAAATATTTCTGGGTAAAGCATTTAAGTTATTTAAACGGTCATGATTTTCTGTTCCATTATGGAATTGTGTCTTTCAGATATAACAATATCAAATACGAGAATTAAATACCACAGATTAAAATTGTACAGATGTGATTCTTGCAAAGATAGAAAATATATTCGTTACAAAGTTTGTAATAAAGAATAGCTTTATGTCAAAGAAGTTAATTTGAATTAGTTCTACAATAAATGTTTACATTATTTAATAAAAGAATGCGGAATTTCTTTCAAGAGAATTCGAAAAAGTCATAAATCGTATTCGTCAACAAGCTAAATATTTTCATGTATGAATAAATATCAATTCGCGGAACACGAGACTACTGGATAGACCATAAAATAAAATAGATGACGCGTTTAATAGTTCTAATCATATTACACAAGTCGTAGGAGAAACATAGTAGCGATCTATTTCGTTCATTAACAATGAATAAAAGATTTTTATCATCGCGATAACTTGATACTAATATATCATTAAAATGCGAAATCATGGTAATTATTACATCATCCTGTACTTAGTGTTTCGAATTAAAGCTAACAGAATCGAGATTTGTGACGTATTAAGTTTGTTTTAGTATATAAAACGGAAGTAATTAGGAAGGATTCATTCATATGTTCGATACTGAACGTGTAGGTTTCGAGTAATTTATAATTCATTTTGCAACATGCAATAAATATAGAACTTTGAACAATTACAAAGCATAATTATTTTTAAGATTACTGCGGAAATTAAACAAACTTTGATATAAATAATCTTAATACAGGGGCAACTACTAGTTTTAATCTATTAAAAATAAATGCACTTTGCAAACTGATATTTTTATGTCACAATTGGTGATAGATGAATAAATAAAGTGGAACCAGAAAGTATTCAGTGCCAATAATTACAGTGGAACCGATATTTTTGTAAGCGCTATTTGACAATACCAGCTGCAAGTATAATTTTGTTTTGTAATTTAATAGTATATTTGAGTATCACACAATAAATTAAGCTTAAATAAGATTTTATTTTTGTAAAAAGTTATTTGTCAAGGGGACTATTTATTTCGGCTATTTTGAAGTTAAAGTTCGAAGTATTTTGACCTTTTACAAAATTTTCTGCCCAGCGTCGGTGGCCAATTACACTGACAAACGGGGTAATACAATGGTAGGTAAATTATCCCAAGAATTTTAAAAAGAATTTTTGTGTCCCACATATAAGATGTTTGGATTTTGCACTTATTAAAAAGGATAGGTGAACCTTATTTTAATACGTAAGTAGAAATTAGGAAAATTTTCTATCTAAGCTTAAGCTGTAAATTGTTTTTTCAAGCGTTATTTATATCTATATACGTAAGAGATTTTTAGATAATGTGTATAAAGGAAAGATGTTTTTGAATACATAGAAGATTGTTCATAGATATCTTGAAATTTCTGTTTCATTTCTTTTTGATATAATCCACAACATATTTTCCGCTGAGCTAACCAGGCATGGAAAAGGACACGGTAAGATAGAAATTTCATCTTTTCTATTGCATCCTCATTAATACAATTTGCTGTACCCGATTCACACCATTTGTAAATCCCAACGTTTAGGAACCCGAGTCACAGCAATACATGTAGTTAGGATCACAAAAGAAGACCACCACCTAACTATTACTTGAATCTAGAATACATGTATACGCATTCAAAGATGTACCCATTTCTAAATGATGCGCGTTACTCCAATAGTACTCATACGTAACTGCTTTAAACGGCGTAGAAATAAAACAAATCAGCTATTATACGGTGGACCTTGTGTCATATATACAGATGTATATTTGGCTAGAGTCATTTTGAATTTGGCGGTAAAAATAATATAACCTCAAGCCTGTCATACTATAACCCTACTTTCATCGTCTTTAACAGTCTTCCTCATTTTTACGTATTTCATTGTATTAATCGTCAATTTAACGAATAACAGTATTGTGCCCACAACCATATTATTGTCAATTTAATGCAATAGAGATGATTTGGACACATGCGAAAATTATTAAAATAAGCATATCGGAAGAGACAGCAATGCCCATGGCTAGGCATTCGATATGTAGAGCATTTCTTTACAGCGGTTTTCCAAGGATGTACGGCGAAAAACAGTGTTCAACATGGTGAAACGATTATCAGTGAATGGTATCTAGGTGAAAAAAAATACTGAATGTGACTGAAGATTAGTTAATAACACAAGTCGATTATGAGAGTGATAGATCAACAAGAAACGACAACAATTAAAAAAATTGTAATCACTTTAATATCCACACAATATTTCTGTACATTTTTTGATTCCCTACTATGTATTCAAAGCTATTGTAATGTTATCTAAAAAAATTCTTCAAGTAAAAAATATGTTTTAAGAAATTATTCTTTATGTTAACTCAATTGTTTTAAAATATCCATATTGTACTTCAGGTATCGTTTACAGCCAATCCTATTTGTGCGAAAACTGTTTCTGAAGATATATTATGGATAGGTATGGTATTTTAAGACACATTACTGCAATGCGGAAAGCAACTGAAAACCAGCACATTAGCTGACAAATACACATTGTACTAAAATTGTTTTAAAAATTGTTGCATTCTTCGAAACAAGAGATCCTGGAGTTAAAATGGTGCCCTATTCAGACCTCCGGGAGGAAGGGGGGGTACGTCGGAGAATGCCCTCGTCAAGTTAAATAAGTAAAAAGAACCGGGAATATCCTGGAAAAACAGAGGAAGCATACACAACTAATTAGAAGAAATGTTGGAAATATAAAACCGTATAGCTAAAATATAACGGTCGCGGGAAGAGACATCATTACAGAAAATGTGGAGAAAGTGGTCAGATGGCAAGAATAAATATTTATAATTTCAAAAGTTGAACTTAATAAAGTCTTAACCTAAAGTGATACAAGTAATAGAGAGCGTGGTGTAGTAAATTTGATATATACTTTTGCTGTTGATATAAATGTAAGTCCACAAGTAATTAATAAATATTTTGCAATTCCATTAAGTTAGGGCTCTAAGTTACTGGATAACACACTAAGTAAAGAACCAAGTAATTTGTTAAGAAACTGAGAAATAATTAAACCTACAATTCAAATCATTAAAAAAGGCATATGAAAAAACCGACGACCTTTATTTAAAATTAAGTGGGATTTCCAAGCAGAATTATCGGAAGTTCCAGAAATAGTGGGAATTTGAGCCAGGAAACTCCAACAAGGAAAATTAAGGAGAACTATAAGGTCAGAACCATTTATTTAAGTTCAATTCATCGCACGTTACATTAGTAATTTTATATAATTTCTGTATTCGGATTTAAGTTTAAAATTTATATTTGATTAAAATATAGTGTGTAAAAAGTGAACAAAAATTTATTTGCTACGTAAAATTTTGTTGAAAAGGGGATATTTCTTTGAACGTTTGACGAAGCCAATTCCTGATAAGATACAATTTCTTTTGCTGGCTTTAATTGCATTAAAAAGATGTAAAAATTATAATCTTCGTAAAATGCTAATTTGATAGGAATATTTTTAATTTTTTAATTAAATTTCTATAAAAGGTGAATAATATCAAAAAGGGTGTAGATTTGTAAATTGTTATTTGACATAAATTTTATTTAGTTCATTATACAAATTTTTTTGTGAATTTCGCTTGTCTTATTCAGGCGAATTGAGTGTTGGACGGGAGTGAGTAAAATTTCATTGTTATAATATCGTCGTTTCGCTCTATGCGTGGAATCACTGAACTAGTCGAAGAATAAATTTGATTGTGTTAATTTTAAGTTATTTTAGAGGCGCAGAGAGGTGGAAATCAGCAAGCAATTCCACTTTCTCCGGATTCTATTATATTTTGGTGGGATTTATTTTTAGAACTATGTGTTCAATGACCTCACGTTAATATATATATATATATATATATATATATATATATATATAAACTCCACTTATAGTCAATGGACTAGTCTAGTACAATAGTACAATAGTGTTTTTTCGATAAAATGTTACAGTACAATTGGGATATTTTAGTCCAAAAAATTAAAACAAAATAATATTTTGCATATATTTAATTATAAATCGACGTTTCGGAAAGGGTTGTTGCCTTTATCAAGATTCTAAAAAATGAAAACCAATCAATACAGTCATCAAAATATGTTATTTTTAAAAATTACTTACTTAATTGTTAATGCATAAATATTAAAATTATAAATACAACCCTACACATCAGGGTTGTTGTTAATCACAACTGGTTAAAATTCAAATATTGTAGCACCCAAAAGGGGATTATTTTAATTTAATTAATAATCCCTTTTTGGGTGCCCCAATATTTGTATTTTAACCAGTTGTGACTAACAACCCTGATGTGTAGGGTTGTGCTTATAATTTTAATATTTATGCATTAACAATTAAGTAAGTAATTTTTAAAAATAACATATTTTGATAACTGTATTGTTTGGTTTTCATCTTTTAGAATCTTGATAAAGGCAACAACCCTTGCCGAAACGTCGATTTATAATTAAATATATGCAAAATATTATTTTGTTTTAATTTTTGGACTAAAATATCCCAATTGTACTGTAACATTTTATCGAAAAAACACTATGATATATACATATATATTGTTGTAACAAAGACCTCACGTTGTGGGGGCCACTAAAAGAATGCTGTGATACAGATACAGCAATTTGTATACTTGAAATTGTTCACTTACCTTCTTTTTTAATTTTACCTGGGTAGCTCAACGGAACTGACGGAGTTTTAAAAATTAAATAATACACAGCAATATCACAAGGCATTTATAGAGTATAAAATATTTTCTTTCATACAAAAGTATTTATAACATTGTTTCTTTCAAACATAAAATAATTTCTGAAAAGTAACTGTTATATAAAAACAATTATTCCTTACCGTATTTTAAATTTACAGAATTAAACTTATTCTTTTGAGGATGGTTTACCTGGTTATAATTATTTCCACGCTTCTAATGTTTGTTTTGGCCAAAAAAATCCTTGACAGATAATCTATAAAAAGGTCAGAGTATTTTGAACTCTGAACACCTACTCCTGGTAAAAATCCTTTTACCCAAAAAGAAAGTTATTTAGATACAAATACTGTAATTTCAGTTACAAATAAATCTAAAAATAATACTTGCAGAATCTACCTAAATATATACAAGAAGAAAGTAGACATTATATATATATATATATATACAGTAATTTTATCTGATATATAAAGTGCACCTCCTAAAACAAATAATGTAACCCTAACTAAGATGAACCAAGCAATAGCTTACGCTAACTTAGACTTTGGGCAATAAGCTGTTGACGTTAACATTATTTACAAAAAAGGAAACGGTAAGAAGTGCTCTAACGCGAGCTTGAAATTATACTAATTGTGATTTTCAAGAGTAAATTCATAATCACTTGTGCACCGTACCGTGACTGTAAATTTGTAACAAGCAGTCTGTAATTTATTGTGCAATCACGAGCAAGAGCACTACGGCGCTTACGTGATTAAGAACAAGCAAAAAAGTGTCTATCTTCCACAGCAGCATCAAGAGAAAAAAAACAACAGAATAAATGTATTTTAAATCACGCTGTCTCTCTCTGGCACCATCGTATAGGATTTAGAAATGCGTGATGCACTCGCCAGCGGACTGGATACTAGATGAAACAATTTAACTAGACTGTAACACTAATTACAACAAAGCATCCTAACACCACGACTTGTAACTTTTCCTTTCGGTAAAAGACATTGTATAGAATGATCGCTTTCAAAGTTCTGTCTGTATTTATAAGGATTGACAATAATGTGTTTGCGTTTTAATAACCATTTCCAGCTATATAAGGTTAAATATTCTGCAAATAATACTTATTGGATATTTTTCAAACAGCAGCGGTAAAATATTCTTCGAGGCAAATAACCTCCATATACTATAATGGTTTTCATAATATTGTTTGCATGGAAAATAATGTCTATTAAAATGGTTAGGTGACTTTGCAAACCTCCTTACGTTCTTATTGGATAAAATGTATAACAAGGTACCTGTTATAGAAACGACAGCAAGGTATTAAATTGAACTACAATCTCGAGAATGAATTAATTGAGGGGGCGGTTTATTACTTGTTAACTTGAGCGGGTTCAACAATTGCATGATAAAGAAATAGGATTTCTCAGTACTATTAGAAGCGTTTATACTTTACGATGCAGGTTGTTCCAAAGAATTTTACAGAACCCATTAAAAGTTGTTTAACGATAAACAAATATTTCAGGAAATTTGTAAAAAAAAAGCTTTTTAACCTTTGCAAGGCAAAGCGAACTATAAAATCGATTCCACGTATTTATGGTCGCACTGAAAACTTAAAGAAATTTGTATAGAACGTTTTAAATAAGTATTCATTTTAATTGAACTTGTCAAGTGACACATATGATTTGAAATAACATAAAAAGGGTAAAGTCGTTTAGATTAGTATCGTTACAAGGCGCTAATTAAAAAAAATAATAAAACAACGTAGTTGGAAATTAAAATTTATATGACGGATGCAGAAAGAGTTCATTTGCAGGGATTTAATGTAACATGTGATTGATTAAATAGACAGGAAAAATCCGTGTTGAAAGAAAGATATGCCAGGTTTGTGCTCATATTGAAGGGCAATGGTTAATATTTTGTTGTTTTAATTGTTAAGTTGCATTTGGGGAAGGTCAGGAATTAGTGGTTGATTTACTTATAGCTAGTCTGGCGTTTCGTAGATAAGGCAACTTAAATGTGAAATTTTACTTTGCTTGCAGAAAAAAAACGCGAGTACTTTATTTAAATACCGCAATACAGTATTGATTAATTCATCATTTATACATGCTTAATAGCTACTTAATTTGAATCTATAGCATCCACTCCGCCTAGCTAGTTACCCTACAACATAGTCTTTTTACTCTTGCTAGTTAAGTTTTAATGTAATTTACATTTTTAAAATTCGATTGCTCTAGAATTAATTTTTCTGTAAAAATACAGTATCCAAATTTATAAAAATGGAAGAAACACCTGTCATCCTTGCGTAACCATTACTCGAGGGTGCAGAAGCGTCAGCAACAATAACGCTAAAATTACTTTATTTACAAAATTCTCCTTATTTAATAATAAGAAAGCATTTAAGGAATGTGGATATTAGTTTCCCTATGGAACTGAAAAGTCTGTATACAATATAGTATGAAACTCAACTTGTGTTACCCAGTAAGAGCAGCTTTCAAAATTAAAAAATCCAGAACAGTTATAAAAGCACGTAAAAATCTGTCGCAAAGAAAATATTGTTAAATGCATAGCTTTATTCTAAACCACTGTAAGCAAAATAAATACGCACACATGTAAAGAAGCTTTTAGGAAGAAGAGAAGAATACTATCTAGGGTTACCATTAACAACTTGCAAGAGAGATTAGTTGCATTCTTCTATTGATATTCCCCAGTGACTTAAATGACACCCACGACGCAATGGCGTTGCGGAGGCTTAGCTTTTAACAGAAGCGAAAATATTTACATGAACGGATATGTCATGGTAATTTTTAATTAAAAAAGGTTTGCGGTCTGTTAAGTGAATTCTTTTTATAAGAAACGCGAATCATAATATCATCAGTTGTCCGCAGCAAGTATGCTATGAAGTGATCTATAAATAATGGCAGATTTTAAAACTCGGGTTTAGATTTGAATGGCAAATTGCAAAATGATAACCAAAACAAAGTACCTCCCCGAATTCGCGAAAGCGACCGGAATTCCGTATTTATATTTGTGTTTTAATGGATTACCGTTTAACCAATTTTAGAGTGCTTATGACGTGCGCTAAACAAAGAAATCGGAGTGTTTAATGCACAAAAGGATTTCTATGACAGTGTTATTCGCAATACGAGCGGACCTGTAAGAAAAGAGCGAAATCAAAACGAAATGCGTGTCCGCATTAAGGGAGTTTTGCTTCGAACATCAGTACCTCCAAGAATAATTAATCACGCAACGCACATGAAATATAACACTAATAATCAATTCTTAGGAATTTAGATAGCAAAATGAAATTAAATTGTAAGGACAAGCATTTGTATCATCCATTTCTTCTTAAATACCAATTACATCTAGTAGCAATTAAATCGAAGGGTGTGCTGGAAACAAAACAACTATGAACCATACACCCCTTAAATATTGACACCTATGTTAAGATGGTATATTAAGTGTATTTAACTACCGTAATTAATAATAATCTGTTTTGGTACAGCAAGCAATTAATACTTACCATCTATACACAGTCACAGAAACCTACACAATCTAAGTACTTACTTAATATATTGACGCATTCCAAATGTGTTCTGTGTAGAAGTACTGAAATATATAAGTACACAAAAAACGACACTTATTTCAATAGTACATTTAAAGATAAAACTCTAAATTATTAGATAAATCTTAGTCTATCGTGTTGCTCTCAACATTGCTAGAATGTAGGCAAATTATATAACATTCAGGAGTAAAGCAAACAGCTGTCGGTCCTCACCATATAGTGGTCTTTCACACAGGCTGTGAAGGGTATGGGTAGGTACAATAGTTACACACCTTGTCCTAACTTGATCTACATAAAATACGGTAGCCAGACAAAAAATGTTATACCGATAGAGTAAATTTCTGTACTACTAGAGTTGAAGAATATTGATTACACAACCGAGCTAAAAATATTATCAGCCTCATTAAAGGAATCTCACCCTTAAATTATTTACCAGTCACGTAAAACGAGGATGCACGTTTTTCATCATAAAGATTTGTAACTTCCAGACTTAGCAAAGAAGAACCAACGCGACCATCCGTTAAACATCTAGCGAACTCGCTTAATCAATGTAGTTGTAAAATTGTTTTCTGAAGAAATAATGACGAAAACTCCGTATATAGTGGAAATAAAATTGAGCAAGTGTTTATCTTGCCAATATAACACGGATGCTTTACCCAATTACCATTAAACTAGCAGCATTCAGGAAATTCCTAATTAGTAGAGATTACTTGTCTAGATAGACAGACCAGAAAGAATATAGATAAGCAAATTCGTGAATTCAATAAAGGACGAGTACAGTTGGCAAAAGTAAAGAGATGCAAAGCTAAAATTCAAAAACGTTAAGAAACAGCACAAAATCCGAAAAAAGAAAACAAATACGAAACCGAGTGTAGTTATGGTTGAGCATGCGTGTGTGCGTGTTTAAGTCTAGTGTGTGTGTGTGTGTGTGTGTGTGTGTGTGTGTGATTCTGTTGAGAATGGGTTGAACCGCTTTAGTCACCTCATACGAAAGGCAAGCCGTGCCGTGGGGCTATTCTGATGCAACTCCACCCGGAATTGATGAGATAAAAAGTGAAACAAAACAGAAAACAAACAATAAAAAATATTTGCAAAACAAGCACAAATTTCGAGAAGCAAATATTAAAGCAAGTTAGCATATGAATTTGTGATGTGAGGACTTAGAACGGAATTTACGACGTTTAAATCGCCAGAAGGAAAACGGAGCGAGCTCAGGAATATAAGGATTTTTGGGTTCGGCAGGTTTAAGGTTTATGACGTGCCAAATACCTAAAAATGTGTTGTAGGGATCAGCAAGTTTATAACTCCAGGGAGAATAGTCTTTACGGATAACGAAGTGACCCAGAAATTTAGGAGCGAGTTTGGCATTAAAATGACATGAAGCGTCAGACAGAGAGAAATTACGGCGCTAAACAGAATCGCCTAGTTGGAAAGAAACAGGACGCCGGCGGAAGTTATATCGGTTATGAATTTTTGGGGAAACAGCGGAAGGTTACTTTAAAATATGGGAACAGATACTTTTGCAATGTTTGGTATCAGAGGAACGGTGTTATATATATATATATATATATATATATATATATATATATTGCCGTGGAAGTTTCAAAATCTCATCCACGCTTTGGGCCAACATAAAATTTTTAAAAACAGATAAAAAATATTTTCTTACACTACCTTTTGGAACGCCTCCTTATTTCGGCACATCCTGGCTAGCTCAGCAATCGGCTTGTTCTAGAATACCTACCATCCTAAGTACTTTCCTTTCTCACAAACACAGTCAAATGAAATTACCAATCAAATAATGCAACAAAACATACAACCTTTTTATTTACACATATTAGCAAGTTTCCATTATTAAGAAGATATTTACACATTGGTACATATAGTTTGATAAAAACTGTTACCATCTCAATCTTTAAATTTTTCCAAATTTTATGACTTTAATTATTTCAACAAATTTCTTTAAGACAAGTAGATGGACCCGTCATGCAACCCTAGATTGATTTTATTCTGGTCTATTTTGAGCTCATTATAACCCAGTTCCTCTAAATGCTTTTAAACCTCGCATTTTTATTAAAAATAAATCTAAAGACCCATTTACTCCTTACAACAGCATTTTATATCATCAATAAACATTTTTAAAGAATTAATATTAATTGTCCTGTACATATATCCTTTAAATGAGTTTTTATGGTAATAAATACACCCACAGCAAGTCAAGCAGTCAAACACAAGAATAGCAGCACAAATGTTTAAGCAAAGGCAGGAAATTAATTTTCTTTATCTGGACCACTCTTCGTCCATCGTTACCTCAAGAAATGTGTGCCAGAAACCTTCGTCGTTGTGTCCATATGCTTAACGATTATGTCTGGATCCAATTGATCCCCACTATCCAACTCTCTGCAACCACCTTTAATATTCTACCCGGAGACTTGTTTTGTCCAAACTTAACATTCCATACTAAGTACCATCCTATCATTCAATTGTATCTTGTAGTAACGGCACCTTTTGTAACTTTAGCACTCACTCGTGCACATCACTTTGAATATTTTAATGGTCCGTTACAAACTGCTTTACATACTTTAAATTAGGAGGTTGTATCGAATAAACAATAATTAATACAACTTAAGATCCCGTACAAGCAATTACGTTAGAGATTTAAGTGCGATATCAGATATAAGGTATAAGAGTTATAAGAGAGCTGTAATATCTTACTCAGAGTATTTATACGCTTTTCAATACTTCCCATAAAACCTATTTCCATTGAAAAGCTTATTTTCTAAACCGATTCTCAAAAATTTTATCGTAACGAACTCCAACGGCTGACAAATTCCACGTTCTTCGTGCTGTTACAAAGAAATTCGTTCGATAACCTCAACGTACGCGAGCTTCTCAAAAATTGCTACCCTTCAACCAATGATATTGCTTTGCCTCGTAATAACGTTCCACCTCTTAGCTACCTTTCTCCGTCCCACGCATATTTACCGTCTCATTCCAAATCCCACTCAAGCTACAGAAAATCGATATTGTTGTTGGCCTTCACATTTCCTCTTGTATTGTAGACGTGACTTGTTACCAACGCTTTCTTATACGTTTTTCTGTCTGTTCTACATTATAGATCTTTTATTTCACTCAGTCTTCAAGACACTTGTTATTTTAGCAGCTTATACATTGACCGTTACAAACAAAATTCTATAGAATTTTGTGCTAACGTTCGTTTAAGTTTCCAGAACTCGACATTTTACCTAACCGGTGTTTCTTCGTAGCAACCGTCCGTTTAAAATAACAATTCCGAGTTTAACCATTCTTAGAATTTGTAAAACGAACGTTTTCGTTTCTTTAAATGGAAAACTGCGTTTAAATTATTGATTTTCTATACTTGAGAGCTCCGTTTCCTATCCCATGCGCTTGATTTAATATTATTACAATTAATTTGCGTATCCTTGAGCTTTTATGTACTCTAAAGCTTCTTCCCTTTAGGCAATTTTAAGATTCTAATTTAGAATTACAAGATATGTTAATAACTGTCGGTTTTCACTATCTAAACTGATTAATTTGGCGCGTAAATAAATTGCTCCTATTTCCTATATACACTGTGGTTGAAATTTTATTATCTGAACCTATTTAACCTATAATTCCACGACAATATATATATATATAAATATATATATATATATATATATATATATATATATATATATATATATATATATATATATATATATATATATATATATTGCTGTGTACGGGTAAGCATAAACATGTGTATTTAGTACAAGCATTTATTTATTTGTAGACCCCGGGATATAAAAATCAATAATTTATGTTATTAAGCTTCAGCATAGTTAGATTGGAATAAAATTACATGTTAATAATGTTGGTTTAATTTGTATACGTTAATTTAAGCAACGTACATTTATTTAATATCATAAATTAAAGCATTCGTAGAAAACTACAAGGTTAATATGACAAAACACGTTAAAACATTCAAGGATTTCGAGTTACACTAGCTTGGGGTAGATAAATAATTCTTGTTAAAGCTAGAAACTGTTTAGAAAACAATTCGGAGTATTGTGGTAACGGACAAGACACAAGGTTAACAATAACAGACGACTATTTCAAAAACCGGTCGATAAAATTAAGCGACAGAGGAGCTTTACTATGTAACAGAGTTAAATGAAACATAACAGGTGGCTTAAATGACAAACATTTTTCAAGCGCGTGTTAAGCGAGTATATTTTAAATACCAATAAACAGGACAAAGATGCAACATGTTGTGCAGTATCGATTTTTTAAGGCGCAGGTATATGAAGGGAGAATTGACAGCAAACAACATAGTAATAGTGGGACAATTAAATAGGACAGAAAACATGTGGCAGACAAAGATATCAAAAGAGTGGAAATAAAGTCGACAATTTAGGTAGTTTTTTGGGGTAAAACAATATTGGAGTGAATGAATTCTCGGTTTTGAAAGTTCGTTGCATGTTTTATACGGATGAAATTTGTAAAATTGTTATAGCAGTTGATTTCAGTTCCTAGAAGGTGTAGTAAAAATACGGGCATTGCGAGTAGGGCGAAAAATATATAAACACTGCCGGAGTAAGATTCGCTCTCTTATTTTTCTGTCTTCTTGTTGACATTTTCAATTGCACAGCAGAACATCCTAACTTTCATACCGCGTAACAGTGCAGTCCGCCGAAAATTATTACAAGTGTTTGTAATACACAAGTGGGTGCAGAGTAACGGGCTGAATTGGAATAAATAATCATTATAATTAAAGCTGGATGCAACGTAAGTAGAAAAGGTATTTATATTTTGAACGAGAGTGCTGGTGGCACGTTAACTTGACGAAAAGTTGTGATTTGGTTGATGTGCGTGCAGTCTGGCAACAGCCGTCTTCAGATGGTTAATGGGATGGGATTACTGTCCGACTTAGAAAGCAACAAGATGGAGTAATCTAGGTACCAGCAGTCTGGTGGAAGGTCATCCCTGGAGGAAGTAATCCGGAAGAACACACTCCAGGTAACAATTGTTGTGCTGGTGCTAAGTTATTTTAATTTATGAGTGATTTGGTTTTTTTGTGGTGGTGAACATTTTTATAAACTAAAATTTAATTGTATGGACATATGTAAAGGACAATTTTTTATTATGAATCTGAGGGTGTAAATATTTAAATAATATGTTATCGATGTAAGAAGTAAACAAGGCTTTGGTATAATTTGACAATCCAAAATTTTATCCACAAAAAAATAAAAAGGTTTATATTGAGCTCTACATAGACCTAGAGGAGTCAATTAAGGGTATAGGATAGGCCAATCTACTTTTAATTGAAAGAATGAAATGTAGAGGCGCACAAAATCACGGTAACTCTAGACTGGTGCTTTACTATTGAGCAGAAATAAACTATTTTAACTTGAATATTACTTGTACATATTGAGATTATCGAGAATTTATTATTTGTGTTGGTAAAATAAAAGAGCTGTATGTTTTTGTGTCGAAATATTTTTTATTTATTTTTCTCTAAAAGGTGGTTGTAAGAATGAGTAGTTGTGGTGAGTATTTAGGGGGACACAGTGAGCAGAGCTAGCCGTGGCATTATCAACTAGGAAAGCATTTTTAGCTAAAGTATAGCGACGTAAAGAGAGGCACAACTTCCTAAGTTAGTAAAATGAAAATAGGGGAGTACGTAGTATTTTTTTGATCAACCCAAAATAAAGGGGCACAAATTAGGACTTCTTTACAGGAGACCATTGCATTTTTATGACGCCCAAAGTGTGAGGCACGAATTAGCGAACCGATCATAAAGGAAACCACTGCAATATATATATATATATATATATATATATATATACAAAGTAAAAAAGAATTAATGGCAAGTGACTCAAATCCAGTCACGAGGGCATCCTGTCGACGCGTTTCGTTCATCAGGACATGAGTAGCAAAGTTGTAATATTTAATACAGGCACATTACGGGAAGTAGATCATTACCTAGCTCACAATTTGTATCTTCGGGTCGTTTCACCTGACATCGCAGGTTGTAGCAACAGTCGGCACAGAGGAGATCCGGTTCAACTTCTTTTTTTCCTAGCCAAAAGATATAATTTATAAAAGTAAGTTTAATAAGTCTTAAATTAATACAAAGTAAAAAAGAATTAATGGCAAGTGACTCAAATTCAGTCACGAGGGCATTCTGTAGACGCATTTCGCCCTAATTGGGGCTCTTCAGAACAGAAGTAGCAAAGTTGTAATATTTAATATGACACATTATGAGAAGTACAACATCATCTAGCTCACAATTTGTGTCTTCGTGTCGTTACACCTGACATCGCAGGTTTTAGTAACTGTCAGCACGGAAAAGCTCCAGTTCAACTGCCTCTTTCCATAGCCAAAAGTTATAATTTAAAAGATAAGTAAGTTTAATGAGTCTTAAATTAATACAAGGTAAATAAAAAGTAATGGCAGGTGACTCAAATGCAGCCACAAGGGCATCCTGTCAACGCGATTCGCACTAAGTAATCCGAAATAATTGCCGGAGCGGATGTGTACTCGACTAAACAAAGCAAAAAAAGGAATAGAGCCATTGATTTTGTGTTTGGACGTTCAGTTTGCACCGGAAATTTGTTGACACTCCAGTGACGCTGGTTGTAATGGATATATGAAGCAATCATGATCTTGAAGGAACGGTTAAAACATTTGAGAGGAGTGGCTTGGGGTTGGTAACGGGCGGTGAAAAAAGGTTTGGGTGTGACAACATACACGTAAGGAGGTGAACTGATGGCTGCGTTATTAGTGACGAGGTGTGGGACGGAAGTAGCAGTGGCGCAGCGGTAAAAAAAGCGGAGATAAAATTTAGTGAGGTAATCAGCCACTACAAAGATATAAGGATAACCTTTAGTAGAACGTGGAAGAGAACCTACGATAACGCAGGAAACAACTTGCCAAGGATAGGATGGTTTGGCCGTAAGAGCAAACATACCAGGAGGAGGTAACTGTTCAACTTTGTGAACAGCACAAACTGGACAACGTCAGATGTAACAAGCAACGTCAGCTCTGAAACAAGGCCAGCGATAGGTTTGGAGGAGACGAACAATAGTTTGATCACGTCGCAGTGACCGGAAGCAAAAAAGAATCGTGGTGAAGGGATATCAAATGTTTAGGTTGGTTAGAAGGTACGCCGATTTTATAATTGTCCGGAAAATCGACAGCGATAAAAGTTTTGTGATGGCGACTAGGATATTTTGGAACTTTTTGCAGCAAAGAATTATACCAGGGATCAGGAGTAGGAAAGGCTATTTCGGGAAAAGTCAGAAGTCTCCATAGAAATAGGGATAATATTATGCTACAGTAATAGAATATTTTCCACATGTTTCCTTTCTATTTCCACACATAGTGACAGGCACTCCAACCAATTCCGACAAACAAATGCCAATATTGCTTCCGTTATTTGTTTGTAAGCTGTAGTATCCTTTTAAAATGCTACATATCTCAAATGTTCGTCTGGTACATAAACCTTTGCAAGTGGCCCCATAGGTAAAAATCCACGGGAGTGAGATCTGGTAACCTGGGTGGTCACTCCACCTAACCACTTCGCTCAATCCAGTGCCCGGGAAATTGCTGGTTTAGCAATCAACGTATTTCAATGCCATTATGCGGTGGTTCTCCGGCTTGCTAAACGAATGCAGGGAAGTTGTCGTCTAAGATTGACATAAAGATGTAAATTTTCAACATGACAAGATAGCCATTGACATTGAGGCTTCCTTCAATGAAAGAAGAGCCTGCAACTCTGTTATTTCATATCCCGGACCACACCATGAGCTTCACTGCACTTTGACGTTTGCAGTCCGACATCCAATATGGATTGGTATCACTCCAGTGCCTCGCATGTTGCCTGTTCACTTCACCAGTAACATAAAAATGTGCTTCATCTGAAACTAACAACTAACAAAATCAGGAACATTGGGATTCCTGTTGTCCATTTACAAAACTCTGTCCTGCGATCAGGATCGCCTTCTGACAGCTGCTACAATATTTGCATCTTGAATGGGTGCCACTTGTTGGTATGCAAAATATGCATGACGCTGCTTTGGCTGAAATCAATTTTTAAGGAGAGGCGCCGGGTTCCAGTTTTCGGATTCTTCAACATCGCTGCTAGCACCATCGCAGACGTAGCTTCATCTGCTGCTGTCTTTGGTCCACTAGATCTGACTGCGTTGTCGACGGCACCTGTCCTCTTGAATTTCTGGATGAGTTTGGTAACCACGTCATAAATTATCTGCGTTCTGTGTGTTTTATTGAATGCATGCGCTACATTACGCATGGTACCACTCCTAAGCAACAGAATAATGTCAAATCTTTCTTCGTTCGTTAATGACATTCCTTTTGAGTTGGTTCACCTACCTGAAAAAAATAATAAACATTAGTAATATTATCCCCATTTGTATGGAGACTCCTTGGCTCGCCCTGTATTCGTTTTTAAGTGACTTTGGTCATTCTAGAACAAATAAGTGAGGTTATGTTTTCAAACAAAAACCACAATTGGTGGTGGTCTAGGTTGAAAAGTGTTTTCTTTTTTTTTCGAACGATGTACTACAGTAAACATTTTTAACGTAAAACTTTTGAAAATACTTATTTTTATGTAATACGAAGACTTTCAATTTGACAATAAATTATTTATATATGCCAAAACAAAAATATTAAAATCAAATTATGTTTAACCCGTAACCACAGACGAGGAGTCAAATTGACTCCGTCCAGGTTGTCAATTTCTGATTTCTCCCCACTCCTGTTAGTTACTCGCCTGTACGTTGCAGTACCTTTTCGGCTCTCAGTATAAACTCGTCTGCCAAAGTAGTGTGTTGTTCTTGTGACTAGTTATTTGTTTATTACGTGTTAAAAATTCATAGGGGTCAAAAAGACGTCAGGTCTGTACATAAGTGATAATTCTTGTTTTAACAAAATTGATTTGCATGTGTTATCTAGGTTGAAACAATAAATAAGGACCAAGTGCCTGGGCCCTCAAAGAGGGTAAGGTATGGAGATAAAGATTACGATGAAACATTGCTAAAATGGTTAGAAGAAGTTAGTTCTGGCGAAAGCGACGTAGAATCGGATGCTGATTTTGTCCCAAGCGATCATGACACCGAATCTGAAATAGAAGCAGATGAAGATTTAAAGCCTGATACAACTGAAGGTGAAGAACTACAGCTTGAAGAACCAGAATCTTCTCCTAGCACAAATTGTTTCTATGGTAAAAATCGCTACAAATGGTCTAAAGTACCTCCATGCAGTAAAAACACGCGTACCTTGAATCATAATATTGTCATAAAATGTCCAGGGTTGAAAAATCGTGCTGTTAAAAAAGAAGAGCCAGAAAATGTGTGGAATACTCTCTTCGATGATGAGATAATGGGCGTCATTCTTCAGTGGACAAATACACGCATGGCTAGAATAAGATTGAAATATAAAAATGAAACTGGAAGTGATCTTCGTGACTTGAATGTCATAGAGCTTAGGTCTTTCATCGGTTTGCTTTTGTTTACTTCAGTTTTCAAGTGTAATCATGAAGATATACGGTCTCTATTCGCTATTGATGGATCAGGTCGTGACATATTCAGATGCGTTACAAATGCCAACCGATTTGCAGTCATTCTTTCAGCTCTAAGATTTGACGATCCCGATACCAGAGTTGAACGTAGAAATCGAGATATTCTTGCCCCAATTTCAGAAATTTTTAATGCCTTTATTCGTAATTGTCAAAACGTTAACACAATAGGTTTTTGTGCATGTGTGGACGAGATGTTGGTTTTATTTAGGGGCCGTTTAAAATTCAAAATATACATGCCTCAAAAACCCTGCAAGTATGGATTAAAAATAATGGCTATAACGGATGCAAGAACTGGATATCTACTAAACGCCTATATATATAGTGGCAAAGATTCGGATGAGCATGATTTATCAGACGATCTGAAGAAGTACTCTAAGCCAACCCAATCTGTACTTAGGCTCGTGAAACCAATTATCGGCACAAATCGAAACATAACGGCCGATAATTGGTTTTCTTCCATAGAGTTGATAGATGCATTAAAGAAAGCAAAACTCACTTATGTAGGAACTCTGAAGAAAAACAAGAAAGAGATTCCTCCAGAGTTTTTTCCAAAACGAACAAGGGATGTAGGTTCATCTTTATATGGATATACCAAAAGAGCAACAATGTTATCTTATGTGACGAAAAAAATAAAGCTGTCATACTAGTTTCTTCTGTTTACCGCCAAGAAGGCACTGACAATGGTAAACCAGAAATAATTTCCTATTACAATAATACAAAAAGAGGTGTGGATAGTCTTGATGAAAAATGTAGTATTTATTCATCGGGTCGAAGGACAAGGCGATGGCCTATGGCTATCTTTTTCAGAATGGTGGACATTTCTTCTGTAAATTCTTATTTACTTCATCAGTCATACAGAGATAATCCGAAGCTGACCAGATATAATTTTGTTAAACAATTAGCAATGCAATTGATTAAACCTGAAATGGAACGCAGATTACAGAATATTCGCATCGCACGTGAAGTCAGGGCGTGTATTAGGAGAGTGTTGCAAATAAAAGAAGACTATAATGCTGGCGAAGAAGAAAAATTTGAAGTCAGAAAAGCGTGCAGAAGGTGCCCTGCGAGTAAAAGAAGAAAGACATCCATCCCATTTTTGCATTATATGTAAGATTCCCATTTGTATGGAATGTACAAAGAGAGTATGTATAGACTGTGCTGCTTGAGAAACATGTCAAAAAAACCGGTTGCAGTTTTTTACATTATAAGTTGTTTTAGAGTAATACCTGTTTTTTATGTTTATTTAGGTTTAGTTACAATATATTATTTTTATAGTTTTTCTCTGTACGTTTTATAAGGCAATAGTATGTCAAAAATAATGTAAAAGATGCATTCCAAATAAATCTGCTTGTAAAAGTACATCTTAATTTATTATAAATATTGTTTAAACGTGCGGGCCTAAACATTTAGGGCTCAAATAATATTATTATATTGTCACAGTTGGAAATATTTAGATTTTTGATGTTATTTTGCATTTTTGAAAAAAGGGGTTATTCTGACCACACGTCTGTGTCGGCGTGACGTTGTATGTACGTCTGTAGTTAAGGGTTAAAGTATATAAAATAATATTACTGCATTAGGTGTTTAAAGTGACGCCCGTTTTCTTGGCTTTCTAACGCTACAAAGTACTTTTGTTATATATCGTATATCAATGTTTTTAATTGCCACTTGGACTTTAGCAATTAAATCCTCAGGCTCTTAAAGAGTTCTGGAATATACTTTAATTTTTAAACCCCCCACCCCTTAAAATCTGACGGTGGCGTACGAGCAAGTTAATAAATTTTTAATTTGTTACCAATCACATGCTCAAGACAATCAGTTAGGTATTGCTTTAATGTGTTACGTTTTAATCCCCTTACGCATAAAAATAATATATAAATTTAGCTTCAAGTCGTTTTAGATATGAGACATCCTGTATTATGTTTGTTGCTTTCCATCAAGTCTAAATTATAAGCTAATGCATATTTCAAAACAAATGTTTGGTTTTCATCGTTAAATCTATTCAAAACAAAGTAAGTAAACTTTTAACCTTGTAACGAACTCGATGTATTTCCAACTATATTTAGTTGCTTTTGTTTTATTATACAGTGATAAAACTTTATAAACAACATCTGATGCATGTTTGTTCTGTCCCAACATTGCATTTCCAGAATTGTGGTACCAATCCGACAGTTGCTCGTTGTCCTTTAACTAGTCAACATGGCAAAGAAATTAGCGACAAGCGACTTGAGGCTCGCTCTAAATACATTTTATGTGGGTGTCTGAAGGAACCGGCACGAAATGTTGGAGTCGTCAAATAAAGTGGTTAGTAATTTTCATTTAATTTAAAATCAACTAATTTTCCCCGTTTACAGAGCAACTATGTTTAATTTACTACGTTGTGATAATTACGCTTGATAAATAAAAATGCTTAAATAATATTACTACGTTTCAACTTTTAACTATCCATCGGTTTTTATTCTACAATTTGTTGATGCAAAATAAAGAGTAGTATGCAGAAATTTTTATCTAAATCCGGTATATAATGATTAAATTTATTACAAACCACTGTTCGTCTGATATAACTGGAAGAAATTCCATTAAGAGTTCCTGTATAAGAATCCAGTAATATCTTTTGTCGACGTTTGCAGATGCAAGGCCGCCACAAGGACGACAGTGTTTATCTGAGTTTGTACAACTCTCCAAATATACTGCACGGATTTTCTGGTAAGTGCTGTTCTACAGTTTTAAGAATTTTTTTTCTGTTTTTGTTCTTCCATGAATCTAACGTTAAATAAACTTCGTGTTCTCATACAATAAGATATCTAAATTATGTTATGTAATAAAGATCAAGTTTTCTTTAATATTATACTGAAGTGTGGTTATTGTAGTAGACTACAGTCTCTAAAGATCTAACAAAATACTTATTTAGACCTTTCCTAATTAATAAATACAGTTAACGTAACATGTAATGCTTATAGTTAAGATCTGAAAAATACGCAAATTTTTTGCCAACAATGGCTGCAAGATTTTTTTAACTATCAATTCACTTTAAGTTGATAACAAAGCGTAACTTATTTTCATTCTTGTTAAAATACGTAATTTTTTTTTTGTAATTATTCCAAACGAAATGTTAGTTGTTATTTAAAGAGAAATAGAAATATGATTTTTGGTATTCAATCTTATGATTTTAGTAGATAATTATGCTAAAAGTATTATGAACACATGTCTATAAGATTACCAACAAAGGTGAAGGGTCACTCATAAAAAGGCAATACTAAAAGTGATGGGTAATATTATTCTTAATAAGTACAGCGTCCATATAAGTGTGAGTTTAAGTATACATGGTCAGTCTATTTACGTTTTACGTTCTTTTTCTTTTGTACTAATATCTTGTTTTTTAACATTTATAGCAAAAAGGTTTATTAGCATACGAGTACCTTGTCCTTTTAGGTTCCTCAACGAGAGTATTTCAACTTAAGCATTTATGTTTAACTCCGTTATTTATTATTCAGTTGCCACACTTTCTAGGCGATATTCTTGGTAAACACTTTTTAAGTGTATTGGCGCTTAGGAGCAATCTGCAAGGGACCCTTCTGTTATTTTCTTCAAACTCTGCTGAAGATATAGTTCAGAGTTAGTTCGCTCTTCAAAGTCCTTTATTAAGAATTAAAATTTTATTTTTATTGGATTATGATTTTAGGAAAGCGCGCGTTTGTTGAATCATCTTTAAATACAATGGTACCCATGCAGATTTCTTTCAAACCCGTGTCGCAAAGAAATTTAAAAGAAAATAAAATTTGTTACAACTAATCTAGCATTATTTTTAACCTGTAGTTGGTTTTATTAAAGTATTTAAATAATTTTCAGCAGTCAAATTTTCATTGTGAAAATGGGTGTAATTATTTTTACACAGAATATTTTGTTGTGCCGATGGAATATTCCATTATTTGTGAAATAGCCTCGTTGGTAAATAAAAATGGTCTACAAAAATATTAACCCACTTCACGTTTATTAAAACACGAACGACAAAATCTCGTCTTTGATTATGTACTAAATTTATTGTATTCAAAATATGATTGTGATAAGGATGTTATTTCTAATTTTTCAGAGTACACCTCACCGTATCCTTAAAAGAAGCGCCGTGGCTTGCAATTTTGGTGGTAGAATATTCCGGTTTCTAGTTAAGAAACACAAATACATTCGTTTCAATAGCTTTTTTATATTTTCGTAGATATTTGAGTTTAATAAAGACACCATACCCTTAAGATCATCTTCAAGTTGAGTAAATATCTGATAGTAGGGTTGCTTATGTTCTATGTATTGTGCAAAGTATAAATCCATTTCAGCACGTAGGCTATGACTTGTATTATAATAGCTAAACAACATGCTATTCTTTTTTTCATCATTTGTATAAAACAGGTTGACAGCACTATCTAATTTCAGTGGTTTAATTAAGTGAATCCATTAATTTGTGTCATCGCTACCTGATTCTTAAAATCTTATTATTAAATTCACATTTTTCGAATTTTATAAAAATAAATCTATTCAAAACATTTTATGTTAAACATGTCCGATGTAGTACGCCATTGGAAAGAAAGAAAAAATTTGTACTGCCTGAACTACCAACAATTGTGGTTTCCATTTACAAAAACCTAGCCACACTTATTTACTCGAAGATGACCGATGTCATTTAGGAACAAATAATTCTTCTTTTGAATAGTGTAAAAAAACACCCACAATTTTTACGCCATCTATCACAATAAATAAACCACAAAGTAAAACTGAATAATTAAAATGTTATTATTTTGTTATAAAACTTTTGTTTCACCTTGTAAGTTAATTATTCCACATGACTGAACTCTGCATTAAAAACTGGATTACTGTCTCTTTTTAAGCTTTTCTCTAATGTTTCACATAACCGAGTTACCCAAACATCGTGAAATAAATACGGCATTTCTTTTATAAAAAAGATTTTACACAAATCAAAATACTAAAGATAGAATTTTCGGTTCTCCCTAAATAAAAATTTATATAATTTTTAGTTACGCTTCAAAATAAGCAAAGTGAACCAGTGTAAGTGCGCTAACCCATTCAAGCGATTTTCTTCAGTACTAGAGCAAAGTCAGGCTTTAATTCGCTTGAGAACTGAAAAAGTTTTCTCTGCTTCTGCTGTGGTTCCTGGAGCAACGCATATGGTTTGTAACAGAATATATATATATATATATATATATATATATATATATATATATATATATATATATATATATATATATATTGCTATGATACTCTCACAAATATTCGTGCGACCATATAAATTATGGTATGTATTAACAGGATTTATCGTGAACCGACCTTGTGTCGACCAATAACAAAAATTGATATGATAACGCCGTACTCGGTATCAATGGCGTATTCTACTTATATCTCCACCTCTCTGTGTTTATCTCAATCAAATTACACTCCCACTAATGTTATTATTGTGCCTCAACTAGCTTTTATTTTGAATTATAAAATGAAGTTAATTTAATTCCATATAATAAAAACAAATATTATGTACAGGTATTGAAAATTAATAAAATACACTTTTCAATCAATCAATATTATAAGTCTTATTTATCTCAAAAATTTATATGTTTTGCCATCGATCTAAAGTCACCAAAAACTATTTTTTTTAATCAAAATAAGCCTGGAACGTTCAAAACCCCTTTATTATATTACGTACTTTCAACGTATACAAAAGTTCGTTGCCGACTCTGTTACACTATTTTATATTAATTAAGCAATTCAATATTCAAATTCAAAAAATAACAAAATATGTCTTAAAACTAAAAAGATCTAACCTGGTCTGTGTGCTTCTTTATTTCCTTCTCGCAACCAAAATTATCGACGCATCCATTATCAACTAACATCAATTAGAATTCTCCATGCATTATTATACTATCCATTCGTATTCGAAATTATTCTCCACCAATTCGTAATTATTATATACCCATTTGAAATATTATCTATCCACACGCTTGAATTATTTCATTTGAATTATTGTCATCACGCTTCAAACTTAGATTATTATACTCCCATTTAGATTTATTGTCGTCCAACTTAGATTTATTGTCGTCCAACTTAGATTATTATACTCCCACTTAGAATTATTCTACACCAGCCTCAAAATCATGCACCCCTTTGTATCGTTAACATCACTTAGATTTATTACATCTCCCTCGAATTATTGTCGTCAAACTTAGATTAATTGTCGTCCAACTTAGAGCCCTATTATTATTATATTTTAGTTTAAATAAATTTCCCAAATTCTACTTACGTTCATCGGCATTAGAAATTTTCATATTCGTAGCACTGTCTGTCACTAAACACTTTTACTATTAAGATATTATTACGTACGCGTTACTCTTTGATTCATAGTGACACAGCTTGGCCTTGTTGAGTTGAAAACTGATCTCTGTTATCATTCTCGCTGTTAATATATAAGTTATCTCCCTTCCTCTGTGGGTTTGGCTTACAAGCCCGTCGATAATCTTAACCAATAAGGTTTCTCTATTTTCTACACTTAAAGTGGTTTTCTGATGTAACATTCTCGGCCTTTCGAGTAATTGTTGTTTGCTTACACATGCCTTGTTATCAGACCATGCGGTGTTTTGAAAAAATAATCGCTTTTCCATATTATACACAAATACCTGATGCAATTCGAATTTTAATTTTCAAGTATGTTTATTTCTTTACGCATTTTTAATTACCTTTACTATTAAAGATTGTTAATTGTTTGTACGCACTTACACTACGCTTCTTTAAGTTTTATTTTTTATCTCCGTATTATCATAAATAATTAGAATCCTTTGAAATGCGTGTTTAATTACATGAACTATGCTCACTTCTAAATACGCGTACTTCCACTGAAAAAATATCGTTATTTACGTTACATAAAATTACTAAAACTCTATATACCGGGTGTTAAATATCTGTTATTTACCTAATGCATGAATTACTTATTTCTATGCTAACTATGCGTCCCGTTGTTACTATTTGCGTCGCTTAAAACTACTTATACTCTATATACAGGGTGTTAAATGCTTACTATTCACAAACTATCCCAATTACTTAATTTTCTCTTAAATAAATGCAGTCCTCTGCTTGCTATTATGATTTCTGATTACTACATAACCATTGCTATAAAATACACCCTTAAACAACCCCTTATCAAAGCAATATATATATATATATATATATATATATATATATATATATATATATATAGCTATGATAAGAAGGTAGTTTAAGGGTAGATTAAGTCATAGGGGTCGTAGAATAAATGTAAATAATTTTAACGTTAAGAAAAACAAATAATTCCACAAATTATAGGGGTTAATCGACTATTTTACAAAAGGTCAATAGCGTGCACGCTGTATATAAATTATATTTAATTCCATGCATAAGAAGCTCAATTTTAATGATTAAATAATATTTAACTAAAATAGGAAATGCACGTCATATAATATTTAATTATATAATATGTATATAATATGTATATTATATAATATGTAATTAAAACCAGGGAATTTGAGAAATCCCAAGGTTCTACAGAGATAGGTGGAAATTACAAACGGTTATTAATAAACACGCGATGCGCGCCAATTAGAACGTTGAAAGATGGAGCTTATAAATAGTATATGAAACTCGAAAATAGACGGTACATCTCCAACAAAGTACAAGTCACGTCAATTTAAACTGAAGATTACGTACCAGTAACAATTTAGTAAAATTAAATAATTTATTAAAAATAAAAAATTAAAAGTGCCAATATGTGCAACGAAGAATAAGCCGTTTCTACGCGTAAAACGTAATTTTAATTTTAAATATTTAACAAATTTAAGGCTTCGAATAAACATCCAAGAGAAGTAAATGGTTTCGAGTAAACATCCAAGTAAACGTATTTGAATAAAGATGCAAGTAAGCGTATTGGAATAAAGATCAGAAAAGGGGTCCGTCTGGATAAATACTCTAAAGGCATATTTAAGTGTACGTCTGAAATTACGTAAAGATACTCTAAGTTACTCCAGAAATCCAAGGGGAAAAATACAAGCAACCATAACTCATCATTCTGGCAAATCAAGTGAAGCAGGTCGAGCCGTAACAATCAAGGGGTGCTAACCACAGACACTCTGAGGCAATTCCAGTGACGAGCAAGGGAAACGCAGGTTAGAGATCTTAAAATTTTTATTAGTTAAAAACTGTTTTAATTTTTAATATTTTCTAAATGTTATATATCTGTAAGAGTCAACAAAAAGGTCATTTGAAAATTTGAAAATAGGGAAAAGCATCTTTGCACGTTTTAAAGGTACTTTAGAGTAATTACAAAGATATTTTTGCTGGTTTTCAGGAAAATTAAATTTGGTGAATGTGTATATATTTAGGGGCTAATTTTTGAATTGACATAAAACTGTACATATTGCCAATCATTATACTGTGTAATTTTGGATTGCTTCATTTAAATTATTTTAACAGATAGAAAGAAAGAGGAAGAAAGGGGAATTTGTAACCATAATGCTCCACGTATGCTTGAGAAGCAAAAAATTGGCGCCGCTTGTAGGTACTGTAAAAAGTTATGTCATAGCATAGAAAATTGTTTTCGCCGACAAAGCAAACATAATTCTTGGATGATAGACAACCAGGCACATATTCCCGTTCGCATAATAAGCAAGGCACACCGCAAGAAGATAAAAATATTAATAGAAAATAATCTTAACTATTTTAAAAATAACTTGTAGAATAACAAAACATTACTGGCTATGGATTAAGAATTGTAATGTACCTTCATTTGATAAGTCAAAAAGCACTATTTGCGATACCGACACTGTTTCCAGACTAGACTAATTGAGTACTAAAACTAAAAACAGAATTCAATAGATTCTGTGCTTTTTAAAGTGCTGTGTTTGTTGCCTACCATAAAAGGTGATTCGTGGCTTAGTTGGTATGCGTGTGACAACTAAGCCCAAGATCCCGGGTTCGAATACCGACACGGTGCTTGAAAAATTTTAGGCGAACAGTTTTCAAAAAAATACGCTCTCGTTCGGTGAGAGGTAAAATTTACGTCCCGTGTGTGAGTGATTTCACGCACGTTAAAGATCCCTATCTTGCTTGAAACATCAAGGGATTGGCAAACTTCAAAATCGCTTTCTAGCCAATGCAGTATTTTCGGATGGAGCATTGTAGAAGTAAATGTAGTGCCTACTATATAAGACAAGCATTTTATTATAAGTTACTATCCCGAAATTTAAAACCATATCACTGTGGGTCGTTATTACTGAAGAATATTATAATTTAATTAAGGGCCACTATGCTAGCGGCCACGTTCCCAATTCTCCACCCGAAGGTACTACATTGGGTTTAAACGCGAAAATATAAACGTCCTCCTAATTATTCTAACTTCAAAATTAACACATTCTAAATAAAAATCTTACAGCTAAAACAAAAACTAAAAATAGGGTTTTATTGATGGTATCCCTAGCGTTGATTTGGAATGTGCACGATCAACAAGATACAAACAAAATGAATGAGGAGGGATCCGTAATGCCGGATAGCAGCTGCCAGCTCTGCTTACCGGTGCGACCACAAGGGTCGACTTAAAACTATCCAAATGTAGCTAACTAATTTAAAATAGATTCAAATTTTCTAAGAATACGCCAAATATATTAATAATGAATCCAGCTATACCTGCTCTATAAATTTACAAATTCGTCTTCCCTAGTCTAAGTAATTTGTTAACTTAAGTCTGTCCCTAGCTTTCCCTATCATTCCCTAACTTATTTATAATGTAATTACAATCTTCTCAAACAATCTTCCTTCATATATATATAAGCTACTACCAAAATGACGGCAGAACGTCAAACAAATAATATCAAGCCACAAACAATAAAAGCAGGCAAAAATATAAAAATTAATATAAATATTTATGTAAATATATAAATAAACATCTCTAAGCATTAAGCGTTGAGCAGTGCATAAAATTGCAAAAAGCAGAACCCAAATTATCAGGTGAACTCGCATAAGCATTATACCCGCTAGCGGCATTACGCACAAAACGTGCTCGTTAAACTATTTCAAATCTACTAATTATCATAAATCAATGCTTATGCGAGCACAACCGCCACAATTTTGTTCTTACCTCGTTAATATATTTCTCCAGCATCCGAAGATTTGGTCGTATGCATACCTTTAAACTTACTGCTAGGGCGAAATGGATGCACTGCTAAAGTTCTGGTGGGTATGCACTAATCGCCCTGGGGGTCGTCACAATCACTATCACTTCACTTTTAAGTCTTGGAGGGATGCGCGGTTTCACCCTATTTTATTTATTATTTTATTTCTTTCTTTATTTAACTGATTTAATTTAATGAGGTTCTTGATTTATATGTTTTTATTTATTTATTTGTCCGGATTAGGTTTTAAGTTTTTTTTATTTATTCCTCATTTCCGCGTGTGTAAGGTTATATAGTGGTTATAGTGATTGTATCAATGGTGCGGGGGTTGTCGTGCATATGGACTATTACAAATATTATAATATTTTTGTTGTTTTTTTTTGTTTTTTTTAGTTTTTATTTTTATTTACTTTTTTTTAAAAACTTTTTTTAATTATTTAAATACAGGTTTTGGTTACCAAACTCATATCCTTTAACGCCAGGTCAAAATCTAAAACTTTCAATCCTCCCCCACCCCCTTCCGTTTTACGCGCGGTAATCGCCGTCTAATCTCGCGACCCTTCCCACGAACTCTTTAAAGGCTGTCCAGAACGCCTTCTGGTTAGTCACTTCCCCAACTTCCTCTAGGCTCTTTGGCCATACTAGACTTAGGATAGCTAATTTGCTATCAGGTAAGCCTCGATTTGCCGCTTCAAGCGGGCAGTCGAAGAGCACGTGCTCTGCGCTTTCGGCCCCTTCACCGCATTCGCAGCGGTCGTTGTCGGTTAAACCGAATATTTGTAAATACGCTTTTAGGGCGCCGTGTCCTGTTATCAGTTGCACCATTTTATGATCGAGTTTTACCTCGATATTACTTCTAGCTTCTAAGCTCGGTATGAATTTGTGGGTCAACCTGCCCGTGGCAGCGTTGTTCCACCTCTCGTCCCATTGTCTGATTGACTTTTCGCGCAGCTTTCTTTTAATTAGAGACCTCGGTATCGACGAATGTGATATCCGAAAGTCGCCCGTCGCGGCCTCTTTAGCTAATTCATCAGCCCTATTGTTCCCTACGTTACCATCGTGCTACCTAACGCAACAGAACTTTAACCGTCGAAACTCGAGCGCCGTATGCGCTATCCTCCAGACGTCCGCCTGGAGGTGTGTTAAGGTGTTCATGTTTGTCAAAGCTGTCAGCGCTGATTTGCTGTCGCTGATTATATAATATTCATCTCTGCCCGTGTGGTTTATGACGTAATTGATTTCCTCTCGTATGGCTACCAATTCGCACTGGAAGATAGTGCTCCAGTTTGCGAGTTAGGTTTGATACCGAAACATCTCCCTTTCCTGCTTAAACACAACGAACCCCGCGCCTGCTTGCCCGTCATCCATTGGTGAACCGTCTGTATATATTCTGATACCCGCCGAGTCCCCATCGCCTTTGACAAACTCGATGCCCCTAATATCGGCCGGGTGCCCCAACTCCGAAACAACGATCTTTCTCTCTACCTCCTTATTACCAAGATGAATATCTTCGATAATTTCGCGCCCTTTCCCTATATTTATCAATCTCCTATCTCTAATTTCCCTAACGACATATTCGATAGGGACAGTCCTACTGATCACCAGGACCGCCTCCGTGGAAGTGGTTCTGTATGCCCTCGCCGCTTTCACCCCGGTTATGCGTTGTACGCTCGCCAATTGACGCATCTCCCGGACTTTACAACCTTCCGCCCATACAGAAGCTGCGTACAGCATTGCCGGCTCAATTGCTCCGGCATAAATCACCCTCATCGATTCGCCCCTAAAACCCCAGTTGATTTTCGCCGCCGCCATCTTTTTGTTTGATATTTCGCTGCCTTTGCTTTTAACGTACTGCACGTGAGCTTTCCAATTTAATTTATTGTCAATCTTTACCCCGAGATATGTAATTGCTTCCTTAAACGGTATTTTCTTTCCTCCAAGCTCTAGCCTAAGGGGTCGCTGTCCCGGTTTCTTTCCGAAATAAAGCGCCTCTGACTTCGCGGGGTTAAATTTTAATTTTACCGCCTGCGACCATTCGTGTAGTTTATTAAGCGCCTCGTTCGGTTTTGTGCGCATTTCCCTTAACAATAGCGATCTGACAATTAAAAGCGTATCATCCGCAAACCCAACGATTGAGCATCCTGTGGGCAACTTGACCCCAAAGATGCTCTCATCCAACAACTTCCAAAATGTGGGACCATGTGGGAGCATGACCTCTGCGGGCATCCCCTTTCCACCTCGCGCGACAAAACTTCCCCCGGAATTTCAACCTGTGCCAAACGCCCCGAGAAATAACTCTTGACCAAAGACATCAAGTTTCGCCGACAACCCCTATTTTCCAACTCGCAAACAATCAATGGCCACCAGGCAGCATCAAATGCTCCCGATATGTACAAATCAACAGCAACACAATACTCCTTTGCATCTCTCGCCTGCTTAATTTCCCCGACGACGAACCCTAATGCGTCGATAGTCGACTTACCCTCCACAAAACCAAACTGTCGGTTATTAAAACCGCCGCTGTCACGCACTAAGTGCTCAACTCGGATAGTCATAACGCGATTCAAAGCTTTCCCCAGCACCGGTAGCAAGCTAATTGGATGATAGCCGCCCGGGTCTGACGCATCCGCCTTTTTAGGTTTAGGTATAAATTTCACGTTCTGGACTTTCCAGCAACGCTGAAAGACGCCCCTTTCTAGACAAAGATTAAACAACCCGGTAAACACACACGGGGCTAACAGGCACGCCTTCAGAGCAGCGTCTGAAGTGATTCCGTCATGCCCAGGTGCCTTCTTAGGGTTCATCCTTCTAAGAGCCCTAACGACCACGTGAACTAGAATTGCCTTATCGACACCTGTTCCTTGCGCCTCTGTAGCTTCCCGACGTACTAAATCGTGCGACCCCTCATCCTCCTCAGGATTATCCGAAGGGAAGAATTTCTCTAATAAATATTCCGCCGTGGTTTTAAAACATTCCGTGTATTCGCCATTTGTCTTTCTTATGTTACCGAGCGCGATTTTCTGTTGTTTACCCCTTATTACTCGGTATGCGGTTCCCCAAGGTTCTTTCTCTGAGTTTCGCGTGCAGAATTCTTTAAATTTATTTGTTCGCATTTCTTCTATTAATATCTTATATGCGCGGTAACTTTGATTGTATTCTATTCTCCGTTGTTCTCTTATTTCTCCCGAGGCGCGTTGATAGCGGCGCCTTAGGTTACGCGTTTCTGCCCGTTAGTTCCCGGGTTCACCAGGGTACGCTCTCTTTAAATGTTTTCTTTCGCGGCATGGAGTACGACGACGCGTCCTTTAAATTTTCCGCGAGTGTTTCTATTTCGTCTGCTTCTCGGCAGTTAAATAGCTCGTTTTTGAGCGCAGGAAACCTTTCGCCAAATTTTTGTTTAAACCGCTCCCAATTTGCTTTTTTATTACAGAACATCGGAAATATAGTTAGCTGCTCGTTTGCGCTTATTTTGGTCTCAACGTCCCATGTAATTAATTTATAATCAGAGAGCGTTTTCTCGTCTGACCTCAATTTCCAGTTACAAATGATTTCTAACATCTCGTGCGAGGCTGCAGTAATATCAATAAAACTGCTGCCTCCATGCCCCTCAAACGTAGGTGAATCATTAGTGTTTATCACACTAAGATCCCATTCCGTTAAAAGATCAGCAACCTGTGAATCCCTATCGTCTTCTATGGGGCTACCCCATAGTGGAGACTTGGCATTAAAATCTCCCCCGATAATTAGATTTTTATTCCTACCAATTTTACGAAGAATTCCTTCAATTTGATTTATTAAGTCCTCTGTTTGAGGATTTTTCCGCCGAGAGTCGACCGGTGGAAGGTACGCGCTAATCACGTAAAACATCTTTAATCCGGTTTTGATTTCGGCCGTCGTTAGAAATTCGTTTGATAAATCATTTAATATAATTCCGGCACACGCCCCATTATTTATTATTGTTGCGATCCACTATTAGGCAACCCGTCAAACATACAAACGCCCGGGGCACAGCGTATTCTTCAGCATTCGAGAATCCTTCTACAAAGTTCTAGATAATGAGTCATATCTTAATGCAGGGTATATATAAGGCCGCTTATGAATGTAAGAGTCAGTCTATTCTTGAATGTCTAATATAAATTATATCGTTGTAAAGTAAACGTAGTTGAGTTTTTAGAATATATACATAAATGATATGCTGTGTCTAACGTGCATGCAGCTTGCAGTATACATAAATAAATAGAAGTGTATAAACAAATAGTTGTGTTAGTGTGGTTATTGGACCTAGGGTAAAGAAGTTAGTTTAAGAAGATATTAGTGCTTGAGAAATTCATTAGTGTAATAGTGCTTCATTGTTAAGTGGACTGAAAACATCTATAAATAAGGCATATACTGTTAATTAGACTTGTGAACAGTGAGTAATAAAGACCATTATTATTACTTGTTTTAAATTAAAGAAACGCGGTAGTAGTAGCGCGTTACACTGGTGTCAGGCATTTGTGGGGTATATAGTGATTAATTTAAAAGGAAAGCACACCAGTCTAAAGACATTTAAGTAGTTTATATATATGCCAGTTACAAGGAGTCAAAATAAGATGGAGGCAGAAAATTTAATGAATTTCCTTAAGGATTTTAAATCGGGTATAGAAGAAAAGTTAAACGAAAATGCTGAGAAAATGGAGGAGAGGTCGGCTAAACTGGAAGTGACACTCGGTGAAAATTTAGTGAGGTCAGTTGAACTGGAATCAAATCTTACCGAAAGGTTAACTGAAAATGCTAAGAAAATAGAAGAACGGTTTAGTGAAAACGCGATGAAAATGGAAGAGTTGAATGAAAAGACGGCCACGTTAGAACAAAGATTAATAGCAAGCTCCATTGCATTGAAAGAAGATGTCACTGTACAGGTAAAACAGTTGAGCAAAAGTTGGACAGTAAATTGGTAAAATGGAAGAAGATATGATGAGGCTGCAAGAACAGGTGATTTCACTAACAACGCGGCCACTTGAATTAACAAACCAAGTTTTCATCAGAACATTCCAGAAATAAAACCCTGGAAAGAAGCGAGTCAATTCCGTCTAAATTTAAAGTGAAACCACCCACATTTGATGGCAAAACACCTTGGCCCACATATTTGAAACAATTTGAAGCTGCGGCAATAGCCAACGGTTGGTGCAACAAAGAGAAAGCTATCTCCTTAATAGTGGCCCTACGGGGAAGCTCTTAACATCTTACAAACGATTCCCGATCACCAGCAGAATGATTACGGTCTCTTAATATCGAAGCTTGAGATGAGATATGGAGACGCTCACCTTCAACAGGTTTACCACGCACAAGTTAAGAACCGCTCGCAAAAGACAAGTGAAAGTCTGCAAGAATTCAAAGCTGACATCGCAAGATTAGTTAGATTGGCGTACCCAACGGCACCAGATAGTTTCCTCGAACAACTGGCTGTTCAAACATTTGTAGATGGCATCAAAGACAGTGAAATACAGCAAGCGCTAAGACTAGCAAGGCCAAAATTCTGGATGACGCACTGGCTCATGCGCTTGAATTTGAAGCAGCTAAGCAGACGTCACACAGGATGGGTCACAAAGTTCGGTCTGCCTTAGAGGAACCTGGTCAAGCTCAGAATAGCATAGATGAAATAGTCAACCGGGTGGCAGAAAGGCTGGAACTACAACGACCGCGGAGATGGCGTCTGCGATGCTGGAACTGCGGCGAAGTTGGTCATATACAGAGACGCTGCACTCAACCAAAAAAACAACCGGGTGAGCAGCAGGAAAACTAAAGCAAGTCGACGTAAGGGGGCGAACGTCGACAGCACATCGTAGTGCCCCGGAGATTATCATCCGTGCTGCATCGTCGATGGGGAGTCTGGACAGCATTTATATCGATGGAAGAATTAATGGTAGGGTGTCCGATTACTCGTGGATACAGGAGCGACAAACACTATTGTGAGACCAGATTTGGTTGGTCGTGGAAAAGTGCTACCTGTATCGGTGTGTCTTCGAACGGCAAGTGGTGAGAAAATTTGTACTCACGGAGAGACTGCCGTTATGTTGACAATTGGGGACAAATTAATTAATCATCGAGTGCTGGTAGCTGAAATTACAGAAGAAGTGATCTTGGGAATGGATCTCATGAGAGAATATGGGTTTCATGTAAACATGAAAGAAAATGTGCTTCGGATAGATGATGATGAGATTCCATTTCAAGGTAGGAGTAACCAGACGATGCAAGTTCGAATGATTTGTGATATGAAAATACCCGAGAAGGCGGAAATGATAGTAATGGGACGCCCGGATGGTACGCTCCGGGAAGGACAAGTATGCATGATGGAAGCAACTGAATCGGGAATGGGTCAGGAGGATTACTGATTGGAAGAACGCTGGTAAAGTTTCGAAATATGGTACCAGTAAGGGTGCTGAACATTAATCCGCATACGGTGACCCTGAAGAAAGACACGATTGTGGGAAGTTGCATTCCAGTAGGCCATATTAAACGTTGTGTGGACGACACGAAAGATAAACCAGCCAACGGTTGCTCACAGAAATTGCTGGATATGTTAATACCTTCGTGTCAAGGATTAAACGACGACCAACTGGGCAAGGTAAAAGAGCTGGTCGGACGATATCGAGGTGTGTTTGCACTGGATGATAGTGAGAAAGGAAGGACGAATGTTGTGCAACACAAGATCAATACTGGAGATGCGCAACCGATAAGACAACACCCAGGCGGCTTCCTTTGGCAAAACGTAAGGAAGCTGAACAAATTATCACCGATATGGAAGAACAGGGGTGATTGAACCCTCGAATAGTCCATGGGCATCCCCGGTAGTGCTTGTCAAGAAAAAGGACGGGTCGACAAGGTTTTGTGTAGACTACCGGCGGCTTAATAACGTGACAAAGAAAGACAGCTATCCTTTGCCCAGAATTGATGACACCTTAGATACTCTATCCGGATCTAAATGGTTTTCGACCTTGGACTTGAAAAGCGGATACTGGCAGGTAGGCTTGGAGCCAAACGACAAAGAGAAGACTGCGTTTACAATTGGAACTGGATTATGGCAGTTCAAGGTCATGCCATTTGGATTATGCAATGCCCCTGCTACTTTTGAACGATTGATGGAGTCGATACTGCGTGGACTGTCTTGGAAGACTTGTCTGGTGTACCTAGACGACGTGATAGTGTTAGGCCGGTCTTTTGAAGAACACCTTAAGAACCTAGAGGAGATATTCCAAAGATTACGTGGGGCAAACCTTACATTGAGCCCCAAGAAGTGTCACCTGTTTGGAAAAGAGGTGAAATATCTAGGACATGTCGTTTCGAAGACCGGAATAAGAGCTGACCCTGACAAAATAAAAACGGTACAAGAATGGCCTATACCAGCAGATTTACACCAACTACGCAGTTTTCTAGGATTGTGCACATATTACCGACGTTTTATACTTGGGTTTGCGAACATTGCCAAACCGTTAACGAAATTAACCGAAGATGGACAAGAATATGATTGGAATGACGACTGCCACAGTGCATTTGAACAGCTGAAACGGCTGTTAGTTACAGCACCAATTTTGAGTTATCCACGGATGGAGGGGAAATTTGTGTTGGATACCGATGCCAGTAACACAGCTATAGGAGGCGTTCTTTCTCAAGTGCAGGACGGACAAGAAAAAGTTATTGGGTATTTCAGCAAGGTCTTGTCGCGGCCAGAAAGGAACTATTGTGTGACAAGAAGGAGCTGTTGGCTGTCGTCAAATCCGTAGAGCACTTTTATAAGTACTTATACGGCCGTAAATTCCTGTTGAGAACAGACCATGCTGCACTAAAATGGTTATTGCAGTCTCGAAATCCTGAAGGGCAAGTGGCAAGGTGGATAGAGCGGCTGCAGGAATATGACTTTGACACAGAACATCGTGTAGGAACTAGCCATCGGAATGCAGACGCTCTATCAAGGAGACCTTGTCCGGTGGACTGCAATCATTGCTCCAAGATGGAAGAGAAATAAGTGTCATCCATAGAATGACGGTAACCGATGATACTTGGCAACCCGAAAGAATGCGAGAAGACCAGGAGAATGACGCCGAATTGGGACGTATTATTGAGTGGAAAAATAGAGGACAACGACCAGCTTGGGAAGAAATTAGTATTTTAAGTAGGAGCCTGAAGGCATACTGGGCACAGTGGGACTCCTTGATGATGGAAAATAGAATCTTGAAACGACGCCTGGAATTTGAAGATGGCACTGAGAGACTTCAAGTGATAGTGCCGAGAAGCAGAGTGCCGGAAGTGTTGCAGCACTTGCACGACGGTATTTCCGGAGGGCACTTTGGCGTGAAAAGAACTCTCGAAAGAGTGAGAGAAAGGTTCTATTGGGTGAACTGCAAAGAAGATGTGAAGGAGTGGTGCCAGAAATGTGAATTGTGTGCTTCTGCAAATGGCCCGGTCTCAAAACGGAAAGCCCCAATGAGACAGTATAACGTGGGGAATCCTTTTGAGAGGGTAGCCATTGATATAGCTGGTCCGTTTCCTGAATCAGAGAAGGAAATAAATACATCTTGGTTGCAATGGATTATTTTACCAAATGGCCGGAGGCATATGCTATACCTAACCAAGAAGCCGAGACGGTTGCAGATGTACTAGTGAAGGAGTTGTTTTGTCGCTTTGGAGTTCCGTTGGAATTACACTCCGATCAAGGTCGGAACTTCGAATCAGCATTGTTTCAAAATGTCTGCAAGCATCTTGGAATCAGGAAGACTAGAACCACACCACTTCATCCCCAATCGGATGGAATGGTTGAAAGAATGAACAGGACGTTAGGAAGTACCTGGCCAAAGTTGTCTCTGAACATCAACGAGACTGGGACCAATATCTACATTTGTTCCTACTGGCGTACCGATCTTCGGTACATGACAGCACAGGGTACTCGCCCGCTTGCGTAATGCTAGGACGTGAATTGCGGCTGCCATGTGATCTTCAGTTTGGATTTAAACCTGGAGAAGAGATCGCAGGTGAAGATTACGTTAGTAAGCTTCGTGAAAGATCAAATAGTATTCACGAAAACGTCCGAAAGAATATACAGGCAGCAAGCGATCGAATGAAATCACAATATGACACGAGAGCACAAGAAGGTGGTTATCAACCTGGAGATTTAGTGTGGTTGTACAATCCACAAAGAAAACGTGGATTGTCGCCAAAACTACAAAGACAATGGGAAGGGCCGTACGAAGTGTTAAAAGGATTAATGATGTAGTGTACCGGATCAGAAGATCCCTCGTGGTAAACCGAAAGTGGTACACTTTGACCGTTTAACATCCTACGCTGGCAACAACCAGGAAGACTCGAATAATGATAATGGTGTTCGGCAAGTTATTAATCATGAGCCAAATGTAGATTTTGAGAGCTTTATGGCGGCGTATGGTGGTTCCGCTAAAGCGAGATTTGGCGTTGTTGTTGAAAAACAGCAAGATCTGTTTAGAGCACCAGAAGAGTATTCCCTTGCACATTGCGTAGCTCAAGATTTGGCAATGTCAAGGGAATAGCTGTTGTTTTCAAGAAAAGTTTGGATGTGTGGATGAATTAGTACAACAGCAGCCAACTGTAGGAAAATCTTTGGTCCTTCAAGATAAAAATCGTTATGTTTACTATCTGGTCACCAAAAATTCTTCATGGCAGAGACCTAGTTATGGACATCTATGGGAGGCTTTGCTAAATCTTAAGGCGCAGATGATGGAAAATGGAGTAACGAGACTAGCGGTGCCCAAGCTGGGCTGTGGACTGGATCGCTTAGACTGGAGGATAGTCCGAAATATGCTAGAAGTAGTTTTCCAGGAACCAACGTCCAGGTTCTTGTTTGTTGTTATCAACCGGTTGCCTACCAAGACCAGGAAAAGAGTGTTGACTGTTACTTCCAACGACGCGGTGGATGCACCAGAGGAGATAGCTGCCGATACCGTCACCAGTCATCGAATTGGCGTCAAGATGGATTTACAGTTACGAGACGTAACGGTTTTAAAGAGGGGGCAGTGTTGCGATCCACTATTAGGCAACCCGTCAAACATACAAACGCCCGGGGCACAGCGTATTCTTCAGCATTCGAGAATCCTTCTACAAAGTTCTAGATAATGAGTCATATCTTAATGCAGGGTATATATAAGGCCGCTTATGAATGTAAGAGTCAGTCTATTCTTGAATGTCTAATATAAATTATATCGTTGTAAAGTAAACGTAGTTGAGTTTTTAGAATATATACATAAATGATATGCTGTGTCTAACGTGCATGCAGCTTGCAGTATACATAAATAAATAGAAGTGTATAAACAAATAGTTGTGTTAGTGTGGTTATTGGACCTAGGGTAAAGAAGTTAGTTTAAGAAGATATTAGTGCTTGAGAAATTCATTAGTGTAATAGTGCTTCATTGTTAAGTGGACTGAAAACATCTATAAATAAGGCATATACTGTTAATTAGACTTGTGAACAGTGAGTAATAAAGACCATTATTATTACTTGTTTTAAATTAAAGAAACGCGGTAGTAGTAGCGCGTTACATTATTATTCCGCTGCGCGATCGTTCGCTGTTCGCGTTTTAAACGGTAAACCCCTTCCCAAAACCTGTTATTTTATGGCTATACAGGTGCGGTAACCTGTATGAGTCCGATGTCGATTTTGTTTTCGTTCATTAATTTAACGAAATTATTTGTGGCCCCTTTGCCCTTGCCTAAATTAATTCGCGCACATTTAATTTTCGAGCTTCTCGGAATATCGTCTAATGGCCTAGGATCCATAGTCGATGTTCCTAGTGATGACTGCCTTCAAACGCTGCATCGTTGGGCACTGGCTGGACTTGGCGTCGTGACGAGTGTCGACCCTGACGCTACCAACCCTATCGTTCAACCTCGCACAAACAACACAACAAGAAACTGCCCGCCTACAGTTCTTGAACTCATGCCCCACTTCGGCGCAGTTACCGCAAAACTGCACCCGCTCCTTATACTCCGCTGACCTATGACCGAACTCGTAACAGCAATAACACTGCACCATCGAGAAGTGATTACGAGCCCAGACCTTACGCCAACCCAGACTGACCGAATTCGCCAAGAAACACCTCCTAGCCTCCGGCGACACCTCGAAAACAACGCTGGCCAACGGATCTCTGGATCCCTTGCCGCCAAACCGAAACTTCTCTTTGACCTCCTCCTCGAACGTAAGCCCCCTGAAGCGGGGGTTCTGAACAATCAAGCTTTTCACGAGCTCTTCTTGCTTCATCTCCCTCTTTACCCCAGGGAGCACGATGCGCGGCTTCCTCTTCCCAATGGTCCTCGCGGTCAGACCCTGACAAGCCACGCCCACCGTCGACTGCAACCTCTTGGCGTTTCTCCGACCAGCACACTCGACAACACCGCCGCCCCTACGCGTCCGATGTGCTCCGACAACAACAAACCCATCCTTGGCCGGATCAACCTTCTTCTTCAACGTCGCCATGACGTCTTCTTTGACCTCTGGATTGGCGTCGACACGAACCGCGATCGTCGACGCTGCCTTCTTTGCCACTGCACCTGCATACGAAGCTACCCCTGGGACCAAGCGACCTCTTGATCCCCCCTGCCCTACTGCGATCTGCTCCGTCCTCGCCGCTGCGACTGCTACCTACGCCACAGCCTCTTTCACCTCGCCTCGCAGCATCCTAAGACCTCTAACCATCCCCAAAAGCTGATTTGCAACGTCTCGGAATTCGTCCGCGGCGTTGCGAATCACCTTCCTGCCGTCCACGATGATAGTTGCCGAAGTGGCAGAGACCCGCCTGTGTATAAGGCCGTGCGCCTTCCTCGCCTGGAACATCAAAAGATCCAGTTCGTCTAGATCGCTAGCCGCAACGCTTCCGTTGCTGCTAGTCGACCCGCGACGCTGGCTTCTCGACGTTGCGGGCGACTCAGGCCCGACCCCATACACAAGGGGCGCCGGCCCCTCCGACTTCACCACCACAAACCCAGGCTCCCTCTGCGACACGACTACCTCCCGTCGGGCTGCGTCTCCGTCTTCTCTTTCCTAACCACCACCCCCTTCTCTCCGACCTTATCGACCGCACCAGCCTCCGACTGATCAGCCCTGACTGACTCCGACCTACCACCCCTTTTCTTTTTCGGCAAAGGCTCCTCATCTCGATGGACAACAATGCTGAAAAATTAGACAACAAAAACAAGGACAAACAAAACCCAGATCAAAATGCCCTGACGACGTTAAATAAACTCGAAGCTAAGATGTACAGCTAAACGGCAAAACAACAAGTACAGAACAAAAACGCTGCTCCAATAAAAGACCTAGATTTCAAATGACCCTTAAACTTCTCTGTTTTTATTTATTTATTCAAATTTTATAAACCGCCAAATAAAATTTCGAAATTATGAGAAATAAAATAATCACCAACGTCAAAATAACAAGGAGGGCAAAATAAGATAGCAAGCCCAATAAATATATGCAATTAAAAATCTACTATAACAAAACTGTTTTTATTTATTTAAAATTCAAACTAACTAATTACCTCAAAAACAAATATATAAAATACCGGACTTTAAATTTAGAAACAAACTAATTGAAATACGCGTTATTGGAATGCGGTACCGGAAACACTTACCGCTTGTTTGCTGGGTGTTTACTCGACCTTCAAGTGTGTTACACCACTAATTAAATCCAAAGATGGACTTTAAGCAACTTTAAAGTACACGCATACTTAAAAAAAAAATATTTATATTCAAATTATTTTAAAATTTACGGTTTTTAGTTATTTGTTTGATTCAAAAAGGGCCTAGATTTTGGTTTTTAAATTGTTATTTTAACCCGTTTCACTCGTTTTTTTCAATAAATTTATTAAAACGCCTTTTTAAATTATTTTGAATTTATTTTTGGTTATTTATTTAGTAGATTTTTTATTATCCCGAAATTTAAGTTGGTTTATTTTAAAACGCGGATTTTAGTTAAATTTTTAAGTTAAAGCGCGATTTATTTATTATTTATTCGGTTTAAATTTTTGTTTTTATTCACTGCCCTATGTATTAAAATTAACGTCACACAATAATAAAAGTATAATACACTAAATATAAACGCTTAAAATATAATAATAAATCCTACATAAAAACTTACATGTAGCCTTGTTGCCAGGAGCTATGCAAAACACGTCCGCTCACTTCAAGCGCTAACTAGAAACTCATTACTGAGGAATAGCGGAAAATGTAAAGTGCTTCTTGGTACAGTGATTGTAAATTAGTAAAATTGCATTCACTTGATGAGTGTTTCAACATTTGTTGGACTACAAAAGAAAAGCATCTCAGTCATATTTATTAAAAATTCGTTTAACTGTTAGTGTAAAATTCTTCTCATCTTTTAGTAAACAATCGGCAAAGTTTGAATCATAATATTATTAGCAAAATGCAAACGATGTAGATTGAAAATATGTGACAAGTAGTCTATTGTATCCAATGGAGAAAGACTTTCAGTTTGTGACCATAGTCTAGCATAACAGAAACGATTGGGTAACTATAAGTACCTATTTTGTTATTCGATTTCTCTAACAACTAGTACTTATTACAATTTAGTTGCCTCGCTACTCAGGGCTACCGCATCTTTCCCAATAATCGCCAACTTTATTTTTGAACCTGCTGGTTTGCCCTTAATCCATGATTTTTTTCAAGGTTGGACACTTGGGTGGCTAACAAATCTGAAGGTGGGCTACGCCCACATTGGGATATCTTCAGCTACGTTTCTATATTCAAGTAATTATAATGAATAACAATTGTATAAAATTGAGGATAAGATTGGGGTGGGGGATTTGAGTTTTTCCCCTAAGACATCCAAAATTAGCGGTTGGTTTTCAGCAACATTGCAATTTTTGTCGTAAAGCATACTAATGTTAACAGTTTATAGCGTCACGTTACATAGTATTGTAACTTTATTATTTAGTATTGAAAAGCATGAACTTAATATTTTATTAACCACAAACTAAAAATCTAACACTCCTAATTAATAAAATTTATTTATTGCCTGGCACTAAAATCTAAGATCCCCGATGCCTTATCAATCAAAATGATTCATTTCTTAACATTAACATATATGACCTCAATACTTCATAATCAATCATAAACCTAATATTCGACAGCAACCAATCAATGACATTTATTTACTTCTTGACGTACCTAACAATTTCTTATCTAAATACTTATTCAATCTAATGTGAAACATCGACAGCATCAATTCAATCAAATGCGATATTTTAGTAGGGTATAAATTTATCATCTTCTTGAAATGTTTTGTGAATTGAGTATCAAAACCCCCAAGTGATGTATTTCAAATAGGAATTAGTTAAAGCTATATTATTATACATGACGCCTTAATCTTCTCTTCAGGTTTCCATTAAATTTGCGCATCTTCACTTTGTTAATAACAAGTCAAAATACGAAGCATTCTGATATTAACTAAATTATCTGTACAGCGTCATTGGTCAATTACACTCACAAGCGGAGTAATAAAGGATGAGTAAATTATCCACATATAAATTAAAAAGGATTCTGTAATTGTTAACAAACATTAGCTAAGAATTATTTTAATAAGTAAGAATAATTTTCTGTTTGAGCCTAAACTGTAAACTGTTTTATAAATGTAAGGGATTCTTTTGCATGAAAGAAAAATGTTTTGTATGCATACATGTTTCTTGAGATTTCTGTGTTTTATTTCATTTTCGTAAAGTCAACCGGTAGTTCCCGTTAAGCCAGCCGGGCAAAGAAAAAGAAGGTAAAATAGTAGTTTCATATTCTCCATTGCATCTTTGTTAATACAATTCGCTGGTACCACAGAAATTTTAGGCCGCTCCAACGCGAGGCCCAAGTCACGCACTATATATACATACATATATATATATATATATATATATATACTATATATCATATATATATATAATGCTATGATAAGGGGTTGTTTAGGGGTGTATTGAGTAGTAAGGGTCGTGTAGTAACTATAAATAGCAATAGTAATCAGAAAACTGCATTTATTTATCAGAAAAATAAGTAATTCGTACATTAAGTAAATAGCAAGCATTTAACACCCTGTATATAGACCACTGAAGGTCGGAGAAATAGGGTAAATATTTGCAAAACAATAGAACGTGACCAAACGGCTTCTAACAAGAAAGAACAGCGTCTATGAGGAAAGACAACAAACATAAAACGAGAAGAAAATTGTTGAAAGCATGCGTGTGGAGCACAGCACAGTATGCCTATGAAATACGGGCAGTCTGAAACGCAGACAGAAAAACGGTAGCAGCCTTTTGAAATGCTGTGCTTCAGATGTATGAGTACGATAGCATGGACAAAGACAATAATTGTAGAGAAACAAGGATATCTGGGGAAAAAGATAAGAGAAATAGAAAGGCAGAATATGTTCTAAGGGATTTTTGAGGAATAGTATGAGATATATTACAAGCAGAGATAGGAAAAAAGAGGTAGATGTTGACCTAGATCAGATAGTGATAGAGGCAGACTGTGCAAATTTCAGGGAAATCTGTAGGTTAGTTCAGAATAGGAAACAATGATGGTACGCGTCTAACCAGTTCCAGGACTGAAGACTTAATGATGATGATATAGACCGTAATTAGCTTTAAGCAAGGCCAGTAAGCATATTTTTCAACAATAGAACGCGTATTCAGCAGAGAAATAATCGTATATGTATTTAAACATACGTTGAGAAGTGCTTTACAAGTTTATAAAATAAAATACGCAGAAGATGAGACAAAACCTAACAAATCTTTATGCAATTACGCTAGAACCATGAGCGTTTTGATAAGAAAAAGCACTTTCAAATAAATAAATACATGAACGAAAACAGCACTATAGTTACATCATTTATTTTTGTACAATTATCCAAAAGCATTACCTATACAAAACAACAGACGTAAGTTGAAAGTCTGACCACGATAACAAATTATAATGTATCGAAAATGCAAATAAACACCATCACACGGAAATCCGATGAAATTTCATCAGAAACAGCTTAAAAATACAGGGAATATTAAAAAATACCTGGTTGGTCGCGACAATCTGCAAAACTGCTTGAAAATCCAACCAAAGGTAGTGGGAAAAGCTATTTAACACCCACCGGTGATAAGACAGTTCAATCTACACTTGATGCACGTTGAATCCACATAACCCTTAACTAGAAATCTACGCGTCAAATAAATAAAGTTTATAATATAGTGAAAAGAGTGCTGCATGAAAATTGTGTTAAGAATATATGAAGAGTTTTTGCCGTTTTTTTTAGAAAACGTGAGTAGAAATTAGTTAATTAATTTAAATTAAATATTTATGATGATAGGGCTTCTAATCTACATTGAAGACAATTCTAATTTGAAACAATTCAATTCTAATCGGCTTCTGGACTATTTTTGGTACACTTATAAAACAATTCTAATTTTAATTCTGGTATAATTATGGGACAATTCTAATACGCTGCTAATTTATGATCCTAAGTCTAGAATTTCAAGTGGTATTTACGGGAAGAGATTCAAAGCATAGGCAGAGAAATATAGAACCAGCACGAGGTGATTTTTGGAAAGCAAAGGGTAACTGTACTAAAATATTGGTTCGACAAAGCACAGCATTGGATTCGATTGAAGACAATAAGGGAGTGTTGATCCACAGCACGAAACAAAGCAGGTCAGACCTACCTAGTTTTAAGGAACCTTTTCAATTTAAATTAACATTGAATATATTAATTTTTTTTACTAATTTGTAGAGCCAACAAAGACATTGAGTACGTTAAAACTTACGTAATAATCATAAAAAGGTCTCGAACGTTCCTGATTTTTTTGTAAAAATGTGTTGTTTTTGGTGACCTTATATTAAATTAAAAGTATATAAATTTTGGGATAAATAATTCATACGATATTAATTGATTGAAGAGTGTATTTAAAAAATTTCAAAAATTGTTAATATTATTTCCTTTCATTATATGAATGTTGATTGACTTCGTTTTATTAATTCAAACAGGTAATCACCACCGCTCTGTGTATTTTAATCTTCTGAAATTTTACATCTGCCTCGGTTAGCCCAGTTTAATTCACACAGAGTGCACAACGTTACGATAATCAAATAGTTTACCCCTTTTTCCTATAACTTTATCTGATTTTAATGATAAAACAAAGTCGATTAATATTTGTATAATGAGAAAAGAAAAATGTTCAAATATAGTAAATAATGTTTTATGCAAGATAGTTCTCACCTGTAGTTTTTCTTGAGCGTCTTTCAGCTGCATGCCGTAGATCAGCACCCCGATATTGCTTTTAGTTGATTCTCCAAGTTCTCCCCGTTGAATGCGATTTGCCTAAACTTTTCATAACGTCGTAATGTCCTTAGATTTATTCTAAGATTTTCGTACTTTAGAGTTTTGCACTTAGATTATTGTTCTTAGAGTTCTTACTTAGAATTTTAAATTATGAATATTTAATCTAAATCAATTAATAAACATCTACTTACGTTTTCTAGCAAACGGCCTAGCTTTGTCTCATATATTTTCACTATAATTAATTCTAAATGTTTTACAACATCACGTTTCACAAAATTTTCATTGTTTAATTTGAAGATTTACTTGACGCATAAATTCTTAAGTATCAGTGATGCAGTTTGTACTTGGTTTAAAGTAAGACTGTCCGCTTATCAAACCTGCCACTTTATATAGCTTACGCCTTCTTTAAATTCATTGGTTTATCTAAGCTGTTGTTCAAAGTGTATGAGCAACCATCGGTTGTTTTGAATATTCTTGGGCTTTTACATGTTTATCACTGATATTGCCTTATAGAAACGGTTCGTTGGTCACGTAGATACTTGTATATTCTGTTTTTTATTTAATTTATAGCGTCTGTTTTTGATGTTGTTACAGGAATTTCTAATTCGCTTTGAAACGTAATTTCACTAATGGCGTTGTTTGTCAAGATAATATTTTGGGAACTGCATTAACTTCATGTAGAAAATCACGTAAACTTTTTGCGTTTCTGAAGCGTATTAACTTTAAAGGATGCGCTTTTTATCAAGACTCTATGCTATCTGATTTTACTATCACTTGCTTAACGTGAATTTTATTATAATTTTTCTAGCTTTTTTCTGCATTTAACGCGTATTAATTTATAATTTATGAACATTCTTGGTTTAAGACAAGTTTGATTGCGTGTAGAGTTATTTCTTTTCCTGTATGTGTGTGTATTGTTGAATGATATGCTACTCGGCATTAATTAAAGTCACTTGCGATCCTTATACAGGGTGTTAAATGTTTGCTCTTTGTATAATATACAAATTACGTATTTTTAATGTTAATAAATGCAGTTTTCTAACTCCTAGTACTATTTACATGTATTGGGTCACCATTATGACTCAATATACCTTTAAATAACCCCTTATCATAGCAATATATATATATATATATATATATATATATTCTTTATAATTATAATCTTTTGGCTATGGAAAAAGGCAGTTGAACCGGATCTCCTCCGTGCCGACTGTTGATAAAACCTGCAAAGTCAGGTGAAACAGCACGAAGGCACAAATTGTGGGCTAGGTGATACTGTACTTCCCATAATGTGTTCGTGTTAAATATTACATCTTTGCTACTCCTGTCCTGATTAGCCCCAATTAGGGCGAAACGCGTCGACAGGATGCCCTTGTGGCTAATATTGAGTCACTTACCAATAAATTTCATTCTTTAATATATATATATATATATATATATATATGGTAACAAGATGGTAGTATACTGGGTATGAAGTCCAAATAATACTAGCTTAAACAAAATTCAAAATCTAATTTCTTCTGCTTAACGTTTCGGCAAAATTTTTTGCCTTTGTCAAAAGCATTGTATAAAATCAATATTTGCCAAATTTGAAAAATAGCAAAATTTTGCAAAATTCTAAATTTAATTTCTTCTGCTTAACGTTTTGTCAAATTTGAAAAAAAATAGCAAAATTTTGCTATTTTCAAATTTGACAAATATTGATTTTATACAATGCTTTTGACAAAGGCAAAAAATTTTGCCGAAACGTTAAGCAGGAGAAATTAGATTTTGAATTTTGCATAAACTAGTATTATTTGGACTTCATACCCAGTATACTATCATTTGTTACCAAAATAATTAAACTAACCAGTCCATTAACGATTTATATATATATATATATATATATATATATATATATATATATTTCTGCGCATCTACCTGTAAAAATCAAGCTTCACGAATTGGGCGTTATAAATTCTGTGAAGTTTTACTAGCGTTATGCAACTAACAACTGAAGCTTTCCAGTACTGCTCAATCTAATGACTCCTGCTCACCGCCCCGATACTGTAACCTAAAAGAAAATCACTCTCTACACTCATACTCAAAATAACGCAACTAACAAAATACATCACACTCTATTAATATGAAATGAATATTGCAACAAAGCTCGTTTTATTATGTACAATCGTATCCTTTGGATAATCAACAGTTTCCTTTTCAAAATGTACTAGGATTCGATAACCTCATTAAACAAATAGCTTATTAAAGTGAGAGGGCTATCTCCATAGCTGACGTTAACCCTTGTCTTATTATGAGCTTACAGAAAAAATCAAATAGGTCCCCTCTACTTTGTACAATCATAGCCTGGTTATCTTTACATTAATTATCCTTTTCTATTCACACAAATTTTTATCCACATCAAAGTCCCACAAATTTTCAGTTCAGTAAATTCTTAAAATATAGACACTCCAAAGCACAAAAAGTTGTAAGAAACACAGCCAATTACCACCACAAAATGTTTTTAAAATATTAGTTACCTGGCAGCTATCCTCCTGCAGGTATTTGCAAACCAGCTCATGAAGAAGATGCCGTCTAGTATAACTCTAGTCAATGGAACCGGTTCTAGGTTGCATCACCACCACTCTCTGCACGTTATCCAAATCTCTTCTCATTTATAGTAAACCCAAAACATGCAAACTTCCAAAATTTTGTATCAGATTTCGATTTATAAAAAACCCATCAAAAAATTCTGCATTTTTTATTCAATTTCAAATTTTAATAATTTTTGTACGCTCCAACACTAAAGTAGCAGTAGTTTTGTACTTACATTACAAGTTTTGCTCTAAACTTTTTATTCATATTTAGATTATAAGAAACTTACTTCACTTTACAAACACTAACTCGTGTGCAATTATAATTACTTATTTAAATTCACTTAATGCATTCACAACTAGAAGAAATTAAGAGAACGGCACGCCCGTTTAAAGTGGATATATAGAGATCATGCACACTCCCCCCCTTGTTATCAAGTTAGTACGTAAAATTACAACCGACAATACTCATTCTACGTAAAACACCAACCGTTTACTCGTTTCTCAAAATCTCCGGCCTAACCGTCCTTAATTTCAACGTAAAACTGCCAACGGTTCTAAATTTCCGCTGAACTACAATACACAAACTACTAAATTTACTCGAAACACCTTTAAAAATCGCCAACCGCCGAAGCTTTTCAGCTTGATTATCTGCCCTACCTAGCTTACGCGTACACTTGCAATGTCCAATCGAATTGCTCCCTTTCTTTCCCTGTCTTCGATCGACACCAACAACTTCCGTACTACTCTATCTACAGGCTATAAAATTGTCTTTGTTACCGTGTTTACTACAAACTAACTGATATTTACTTCTACATTAGTCTTTCATATACGTTACTAAAATTTGTTTTTGTCTGTTGCAATCGATCAGTGTCAGCTTGTAACGTGCGTTTGCATTCTTAGAAGTTATTGATTTTCTTACCCTAACAAAAACAACCTTGTCTTTAGCATGCTGTATTAAAGCGTTTTGTTTGTCCTTAGAAATATCGATCCTATGCTAACAAATAAGCAAAGCTTTTATATTTTCATACCCTATTTTAAATAAAAAGCGGTACTTTCGCCTAGTTGCTTTTAACCTATTGTTTCCTATTTTATAAATATTATGCTATGTCATTATTAAATAAATGAATGCAGCTACAATTAAATTACCCTAAATTTCTGCTTTACGTTGACTAAGTCCTATTTTAGTTATTTAATATACCTAATTAATTCTTTTATAGATAACGGCTACATACTCTGACTTGACTTATGACCTATGCATTATTAACCTACAAATTACACGATAATATATATATATATATATATATATATATATATATATATATAGACGTGATAAGGGGTCACAAACGAGAGGTCATTGAAACCCAAAACCTATAAATAAAATCCATCAGAAACAAAAGAAACCGGAAAAAAACTAGAAATTTCTTAAGATTCATTGTTACGCCCTACATAATCTAAGCGTATTGTAAATACATAACTATTATTGTAAATAGCGAAAAACACAATTCTGTGCTTGCAAATAATCACTCTAAAATAAATACAAATCCCATTCGTTTGTTATAGTAATGCACTTTTCGTGCATAAGATAAATAATCTTGTGTAAAAAAACATGTTTCAGTTACCGTAAGAGCAAAACACACTTCCCGTGTATTTAAAACCACAATTTTAAATCCATATTATCTAGAAAATTCGGTAGAACAATGACATATTTAAAATAATTGTATATACACGGGAACTTTATTAAAGAGAATTCATTCGATTCAATTCATTTAAGGCGGGAAGATGTGACATTGAGAAAAGTTGTTTTAAAGTATGCAGTGCGCATACAGTATTTAATATTTAAAATGTAGCGTTGATTGTAAAGCCAAAAAACATGCATAGTTAACATATGAAATTTATAATTTATTAAATGCAGTTATTTGATTTTGTAAATACAATGAAGATGGAAAATTCTTCAATACAAAGAGCTATTTTTAAGCTAATTTAATTTTTAAAACTAACATACACTTTTGGTAACTGATATTCTAAATGAAGATTTTAAATAATATGTAAAAAAAACTGAGAATTTTTGCGTCAATTTAAAAATAGAAGCAGATGGTATTTAATGCTGTTAACTACTAATTGAATAATAGCTTTGTAAATTTTGCAAGTATTATTTTTAGAATCTATTGTTTGTAACTGATATTTAAGTATTTGTCATTTTAATTTAATGTAGAGTAAGTCTTAATCATATAATATTTTTGTAAGGATATTTACCAGAAAGTTTGTGGTTAGTGTTCGAAACACTTTGACTCTTTAAATAAGCTATCTATCAAGAATTTTTGGCCAAACAAACATTACAAACGGGGGAATAAAAGCTAGTTGAACTATCCACAAAAGCAGAAACTCAAGTTCTGTATATTTTAACCTAGATAAGGTAGAAACACTTTGATAATTAGGTAAATAAGTTTTTTTCGGAAATAATTTTATATTTGAAAGAAACTATGTAACTGTTCTATATCCTTTTGTGCGAGTGAAAATATTTTGACTGTATAGATGCTTTATGATATTGCTGTATTTGATTTTATCTTTAATATTTCATTATTTCCGTTAAGCAAGCCAGACAAAAAAAAGTTAGAAAGATAAGTCAGTAATTTCAAACTTTACAATTTGCTGTACGTTATCGGCACTCTCTTAAAGACTCCCAACGCCAGACGTCACTGCAATCTATTATATTTATTATTAAAAACCATTGTAAATGTATAATAGGCTTTTGCATTTTCCAAATGTAAGAAGAAACTAAGGTCAAAAAAGTCAATGAGCTATCCCTTCAGCAAGAAAAACAATTTCGTAATGTAAACGTGGCCTCAGCAAAGATAATTAAAAAAAAAAAGGGTATAGTCACATAGGATTTATTATATTTAACCAGAAATAAACTCGTTTATGCAGTTAGCAGGGCATGTTGATAAGTAGCTCCTAGAAAACACGAAACCTACGGAAGATACGATATACGTCATAAAAATTTGTAAAATTCAACATCGATTTCGCCTGTTATTTAAAAATGTTTATTTGTGATAATAAAGAGTCAATGTATAAATTAGTGTGTAAACTTCTAATTACTTTAATAAGTTTTTGATTCATTAAATAAATCTTTCTAAAAAGGACATTTCCAAGCGCCCATAAGCCATGTCATCTTGGCTAGTGAGCAAATTGCTCAACTGTTAAGGGGTCACTCCTTGGAGCAATAGGTAAAATGTTGCCATGAATTAACCATTACAAGAAAAATGTTTATTTCAAACGCTTCATTAGATAAAAGTACCTTGAGATCGATCTGGTATACAATCTAGAAGTAGCAACAAACCGCAACTGAGTAAATATTATGTTAACCGACTAATCGAAACTCTTAGAAAAGCAAAATATTAGCTTGATTACTTTTTCGTATAGCGGATCCTCAAATCATAAGAACGCTTTGAGATACGCTATTTATAAACCTACCACAGAATTTCATCAATTCGTTTGCTGACATCAAAAGTTTAAACCGCCGTGCTTCAAATTTATTGACAGTTTGAAAGTATCGAGGCTTTTAGAATATTTTAAATTTCGGGCTCTTATATGCGCATATTTAACGCTACTACAAAATAATAGCTTCTGATGTAGCTATTTATAGAATAATCTGATTTAGACATAATCATCGGTACGACAAAAACAAAATAACCACTGCAAGATATTTAATATCAAACCCTACAGAGATTCTTCGAATTTCTTTCAGAACAACTAAAGCATCAAGTTTGCTTTTACTCTAGGCAGCTTGGCATGACGAATGTAATTCCAATGTTAATAATTTAATTATATTTTGCCAAAAGTAAGTAAATATCGACTACATGGTTTATTTAAAAGAAGAATATTCTCTTAATTAATCAAAAAAAATTTGATTGATATTTATAGCAAGCACCGGTTTCCTGTATCAAACACACTGCAATTCTACTGCATGCGAGATCCACATTGTAATATTTTTCAAAATTTATTTAATTTATAGAGAACGCGTTTCGAAGCCTTGCCCCAAGAGAGGAGATACAGCAACAACTTGGGCCTCACGATGCTAGCGCCATTGCAACTTATTCTAAAATTTTTTTTTTTTATAATAATAAACATGTTTAAAATAATTGCGGCGAGCTTAATTATTATTAATGCGCGTGAGACGTGGTAATTCAAAACTTCGAAAGGACTTAAAACCTTTAGGCGTATGAGATGGAAAGATAACAAAATATCAACGACTAGCTTGGCTATCACCTCAAGGGAGACTTTGAAATGATCTGAGTTGCAATAATCTCTGCAAATCTGAAAATAAAATAAATTGATGTTGGACGCCACTGTATATAGTAAGCATTAAAAAAATTAGAGTTTTAGAGTAAATACAGAAACCCCTTCGGAGTAGAAAATTTTAAAATATTTGATTTAACATTTTGGGAAATTGACCAGACCAAAATCAGAGTGTTTCTATTCTATGACAAATAATTTGTATCCGATAACAATATTTAACAAAAGAAATAAATAATTTCACATATTTTAGTTATATATAAATCAAATTATTAGTTGAATAAAATTTGGTTACTTAATATTTAAATGAGCATCAGATCTGATAATCCCGTACAAATTAAATCAAAAACAATAATTCAAGTTAACTTAAAATAGTTACAATATAACTTTTTTTTTTTTGGAGTTGTTGTTTTGTTGGTTGTTAGTGAAAAGGGGGTACCCCACACCACGCCAACTTCCCACAAAAGTCAAACATAGATGTAATTTTTATCCGTAGATGGTATGTGACTTTTGGGAGACTTCCGGACTAACTCTACTTCTGCGGGTAGAAACTAGTAAGAAGGGTTGGTTAACAATTAACGGATAAATCAGGGCGCCACTACACTTGTAAAATAAACAATTACAAGCAAACATCGTCAAACAAAGATGTAGAAACTTCGACGACTAAATTCCGTTTCAAAACCATGAAGGTTTGATCTTAAATTCGCACAGACTCTGTACCTGTAATAAAACATAAGGGTAACTAAATAACATGAAACAGCAGTTTGCGTTTTTTTTAACAAAAAAATATACTAAATGTATTAAAAAATATTAAGTTTGGTTTTCAATTGGATTTGAAGCTAACACTATCACTCTGCTTGTGCAAATATGACTCTTTGCACAGTTTGTAACATAAACAAGTTCTAAAATTAATTACTGAGTAAACACGATGTCTTACTTTTAATAGGGAGTCTTAAAAATAGTAACAGAAATGAGAATTTGTTATAGCCGAATCTTATACGTGTATTGAAATCAAATATTATTGTCATATAAAAAAATTAAATATTAACAGAAAGCGTTCAATTAGTTGTTCAGTGAGATATTTAAATAACTTTTGTAAACTTAGTAAAGCACAAACATTGGTCAGCTTGTTACCGATACCAGATCTGATAAAGATTTACAATCTGTAAGTACATATGTAACCAGTTAAATTTATAATTCCTGTTCAAAATAACTAATTGTATTTTAGAAAACAAGTTATACGTAACATATTAACGTTAAGCTTTAATTTACAAAAAAACATCAACATTTAAATTTTTTCAAAGATGTACGTAATAACTAAACGTGCTGACAATTCCCAATTCCATAAGAGATGAGTAATTTAAATTTTCCAATCACGGGAAACAAACAAACAGCTTGTCACTAAATAAAAAGTAGACTTACCGGCTAGAAGCAAAAATCATCTTCAAAATTACCAATAACATTCAACAGTGAAACGGCTTTGAAACACAAACAGCAAGATGACCGGTAATTTTCATTAAAAAAACTGATTTACGCTCGATGGTAGTTGACCAAACATCAACAGATCTTCGAGGGTAACCGGAATTATTCCTAATCAATCTTCTAATAATGTCCTACGAAAAGTTTTAGAAATTGCATCTCCAGTTTAATTACTCAACGAACAAACTCGTTTTTTTGTTAATTTTATCCCAAAAATTTTTTTAAATTGTCTTATAAATTTGTTGTTGTTTTTTCTATTTTATCTTTGTTGTATCTTTGTTGCGCATGGCTGATTCGACTAGATTGAAGATCGCCGATATTTATAACTTTCCACATTTTTACAGTACAAAGTTTTATTAGCGAATGTTCGGGGGGGATCTGAGTAGCCTGATGCAGAACTCATAACTTTGCGCATGGTTTGGACGTAAACAGAAGATACGGTAGAATTATGTTCGACCTTCATGCACATAAATCGATCTATTTGAATTTTGTTAGATGTTTTTCCTTTACATTTATTTATTTATTTAAACGTCTTTATTAATACAGGCAAATAGAGGCAAACCTAGCAAAATTTGGGCTATTGAGCCCACTCTTACACTTAACTAAGGTCACTTCTTTACATACCAAAAAATTTTAAAAACTACAAAATAGTAAATTAACTAAATCGAACAGTACACACGCTAACACCCACCTACTCTCATCCACACATACACTCAGACATACTTGGCCCTATTATTAAACGCCCTAAATCATATTAATAGTGTGCAAGTAGATATTCCCAATACGCTTTCCGGAACTTAACAAACGACGACAACATTCTGATATTCGTTGGTATGGAGTTCCATAGGATTGAACCAGTGATAAGAAAGGAAAAATGGCACATTTTAGTGCGATGAGATGAAATAACTGAACGGTTTTCGTTCCTGGTATTATACTGCCACCTTGATAAAGGTGCCAATCTAGAGGCAAGGTATGGTGGACCACGTCCATGAAATAGCTTAAACATTAATAAGACTTTATGTAATTGCCACCGATCATCATGTTTTAGCCACTTAGTGACGCGACACGCATTCACTACGCTTAATACCAAATATAAATATAATGCAACTGTTTTGAGCCTTCTGCAAAGGGTTATTAAGTATACTAGGCAGATGATGATATACAATGTTTCCATAATCGAATAAGGGCATAATTAGAGACTGAACTAATTCAACTTTATGCGAAAAAGCAGAAAGCGCTTTAATCTGTTTAAATTGTGAAGCGAACTAAAAACTTTTCTACATATTTGCGCCGTATTGTCCCCTTATTTTAAGTGTGAATCGAAAACAACACCTAGGTTTTTAACAGTTGTAATAATTTCGATTTCTGTGTCATTTAAAAGTATCTATGGCAAAGAAGCATGATTAATAGAAAGCAATAATTTTGATGTGCCAACCAAAATGGCTTGGCATTTAGTCGGGTTTAACGTTAACTGATTTTTATCCCCCCGATGATTTAATATTGAGCAGTTCTAAAATAATTTTATCTAGAGCATGCACTATCTCAGTAGGTAAACAATGCGAATAAATTTGAACATCATCCGCGTAACAGTGGTAGGTACTTGCAATATGTTAAAATTTTAAGAAAATCTTGAATGTACAGCGAGAATAAGATCGGTCGCAATACACAGCCTTGGGGAGCACCAGCATTTAAATCTTCCTAAAGGGAGGATCGGTCACCCTCTTCACTAATAACACATTGACGACGTGAACAGAGATAAGACAACCCACAGCAAACATATTATCAAAAAAGTTATTACATTTCTTTAAGTTAGCAAGTACAATGTCAAAATTAATCTTAGCGAAGGTCGAGCTAAAATCAAGTCAAACCATAATAATAATGTGCGTACTGCCCATAGCCTCAAGCAAATTATCCATTACATAAATAAGTGCGGTCTGGGTACTGTGATTTCTGCAAAAACCAGACTGCAAGTGGTTAAAGAGATCATAACGATGGTCGATAGAGATAGTCTGACAACTGATCTAAAGCAATGTATTCAGTAGATTTTGAAAGTGCTGACAGTATGCTGATGGGGCGGTAATCGGACATGTATAGGTTTAATAACTTTTGGAAGAGGTCGAAACATGGCGTATTTCCAACACTCCGGAAAAACATTTGTTGCAAAGGAATTGTTAACAATTACGACAAGTACATCTAACCTAAAAGGGAGAACACAAAGCAGTATTGCTTTAGATATTTTATCAACACCCGTGGCACAAGATTTGTTGCGTTCTACTGATTTCCGCACATCATTTACAATAATCATATTTAAAAAAAATGCTGAACCTCATGTATGAGATGACACCTAGAATTAATAAGTGTATGAATATAGTCATCAATTTGGAATTGGTCAGCAGAATTAACGGATACGAAGAAAGTGTTTAGGGCATCCAAACATAAATTTGAGTGAGCGGTAGTCGGCACTTTGCCGATACCAAGTGAATGAATTTTTTTACAAGTTTTAGCAGATTTTATGTTTAATAATGAATACAAATAATAAAGTACCTGTACGCCTATAATCGTGTCCTACGGCATCTCTTATTCGCTTAATTGTTTGGATTTTCTCAGTCATTCATGGGGCTAGGGTTTTCTTACACGGACTTTTTTGAGGGGTGCATGTGTATTATGTAAACTGGTAATAAACAAGTTTAATTGCTTGACTTTGGAGGTGACACCAGGTAACAATTCAATATCACAACAAGGTTGGACATCAAATTCGAAATCCTCAATATCTGTTTTTAAAATCCTACATGTTATGTGACGTGAAATGCTTAGGAATTTTTGCAGAATAGGAAGCGTAGAGAACATCATGATTAGAAAGTTCCAGAACTGGAATCTGGCCAAAGTTAATAACTTTACCGTTATTAGGTACAATAATATGGTCCATAGTCGAATGTGTTGCTGGATTAATTGTTATTGAATGATGCGTTGCTTCAAATTACAAGACAAGATAATATTTCGCAACAGTAATGTTTCATACGTACTATTGCAAAGATTAATGTTGAAGTCACCCATAACAGTAATTTCATTATATACCGAAGAAAGTTTATATAATACATTTTCAATGTCAGACAAATACCCAGTATTCAGAAAGTTGCGAGAATTGAAAGAAATTTCAGCAAATAAATACTCAAGCTTAGCACGGCATACGGATTGAGAAGTTGTAATTATTTTATAACGCAAAGTATCTCTGACAAATAAAGCCACGCCACCAGCTCGTTGTTTAGTACGATCGTTCCGAAGCAAACGGTATTCGTGCAAATTAACTAGAATGTCATTTAGAGATGTCTTAAACCAGGTTACGGAAACAGCCACGCAATGGGCTCTGCTAGACTCAAAAATATTAACAAAGTCATCAATTTTGCTCAGCAACGACTGTGCGTTAACATGGTAGCAGTGAAACGCACTAGGATGACAAGCTAACGCATTCTGAAGAAGGTTTGAAGCAGAGGGAACACTAGGTAACGCCGTTAAGATATCATATCCGTCATCCCAATCGGGGCATCTTCAAGCACCCTACATAAATCTTCAAAATTTGCAGCCATAATCAGAAAATTACAAAAAACAAAAGGGAATTAACAAGTAAAAAAGCGATCACACATTCACACTTACATTCGCCCAATAGTACAAATAAAACAAAAAATTCATAATAGAAAAATTTATTAGTAAAATGACTATGAAAAAAAAAATTATGTTTATAAAATTAAGGTTTTAAAGCAGCAACGATAGACACAGCAAACCAAACTAAAATGAAATTTATAAAACTTAATATAAATTCAATTACATTGCAGTATGTAAAACGATCACTATATAGTAAAGAGACATAAAAATAAATGCCATTTTTACACAAGACTAACAATATGCATAATTATTTTCTTCTTATTTTTTATTTTTTGGCACAGCTACAAGTTTTCACTCTTACACTGAATTCACTTTGGGAAAGATCTTCGGGTTGCGGCTTGTGCTTCTCATTGTCAGATGCTTTCACTAATAGTGACAATTCCTGCAATTGACGAGAATTATAAACAATTCCCACAAATTTATCAGAGAGAGCCACTCGAATTTTACCATCTAATGTCCAGATCTTGCTCTTGTCAAATAACAGCTTAGTTCGCTTATATAACAATTGTCTTTTAGGCGTTAGTAAATTGGTAATTAAAAACCGGGAACCTTTAAGCAATTTTGTATTGTACCAAACGGTTTGTTTGTCATAATATCTACAGAACTTCATGATAAACGATCTGGAACTTGTAACGAAGCCCAATGCGGTGTGCACGATCAATCACAGAATTTGGTATTCTAAGCGAGAAAGATTTTATATCATTGAGAGCTTCTTTTTAAAAAGTTTAATTTCCAATAACACTTCTATCAAATTTTTTTAATTGTATAATTACAAAAATTGATTTATTTTCTTTTTTAACTTGAGCGTTTATGTTCATTAAACGAGATTTAATTGAAGTTAACAAAAAATATTCTAAGTTATTATTTTAACAAATCAATAATTAAAAATTACAATGAGTAGCTTGAACCACCAACAGAGTTAAAGTTATGAAGTTCGAAGACTGGCGATCAGGGTCTCCTCACAGTATTTATGAAGTTTCTGGTCTCACTTCATCTTGTGGGAAAGTGCAGATCTTGCTATCTCCAGTTTCTCGATAATCATACAATGTCTTATTCTAAGTAAATTTATTTAAGACTGCTTTATTGCGGTTCATTGTTTCTGCACCTGTAGTATCAGGTTGTGTATGGAATACAAAGTAGTCGTTTGTTTTCTTATTTCTGATATGAGCTCGGTTAAACTTTAATTATGTAACCTTCATTTAATACAATGTAGCATGCTATTACTAAGACATAATAAATTACATTTATTTTATATACATTTTAATATGGGGGATATGTAGCTAGCGTATCATTAAAAAATTTATTTAGAATAACCTCGATGTTCTCATTAGGCGATTCGGCGAAACCATGTACCAACAAACAATTGCGACGTAAATATGCTTCTAAATTATCCGATTGTTCTTCAAGTTGATTAAACATAGCTTTTATATCTCCTTAGCAATGTAAAGTGTGTAGCATAATCTTGATAAATTCTTTATATAAGGTGCTAATCTCAACGACTTGAACAGTCGTGCCGTCACTTTTGTTAAAAAATGTTTCCAATTTAAACTCAAAACATTTCATCGTAGTGTAAAAATTACTTTCGAGCGATTCGAGCGATGAAGTGAAATCACTATCCATTTTCTGCATGATGTAAATTTACTAAATTTTTTACCTGCTATGTTAGCACATACAAAATAATAACGGATAGAAAAGCTAGCAATGAAGTTGATAACGTAACAACTATTTATTGTCACACGAAATACTTAATGAGTATTTAAAATATTAGAATCCTACTTACATGCAAAGACACAAAATTAAAGTTATTGTTAAAATGTACTAAATAATATATGCAAATACTAACTAAATGTGTTTGACTTCATTTATTTTACTTATATAAAAGATTTTTAAACAAATAAGATAATATCACTATATAAGGAGGATGCAGAAATTATTGTGGCTACTTCATAGTTTATAAAATGTTTGGGTTTCGGAAAATTTGAATGTTTTAACGAGTGAGAATTTCAAATATAACAAAATGGGCATAGAGATATTACTTTCAAGAAATATGCGTTTGTAGTAAAAAAAGTTAATCAATCAACAAAGGGTCGATTTAGTTGGCTACTGGGTCTTACATACAGGAACGATGGAGGCCTTCTGTGGCTCGAAACTTAACGGTTGTTGGAAAGATGAGTTGTGAAACAAATCCGTTCCTTGCCTAGGCAAAAATAACTCACCCTTATCCACTGGCCACTGACAGCTACCCTTAGATTGGTTGGGCCCAAGTTTCCGCTGGTTGCTTGCGGTGAAGAAGGCAATGGCCCCAAACTAATCTCAAAGTATGTAATGGGTGACCTAGTGGGTGATGGTAGGCTCAAGGATGCTTGGACATCACCGATGCTAGTATGCTCGAAGATACTTTCTGGCTAGAGGGTGCTTGCTGGTTTAAAAATGTTCATTGGCTCAAAGGCATTTTGTTAACTGAAAAAATTTTTTTGGTTCTAAGGTGTTTAGGGACTGCTTCCCACTGCGCAAGGATTCTTACTAGGTGCAGGATATCATTGCTTGATTGGTGTATAGTTTAATATTAATTCTTCTAATTTTATGAAGGTTCTTATTTTTATTTTTGAAATAATTGACATTACATTGTTTTTTAAAAATACAACGGTTGCTAGAAAGCTAAGTAAGTTACAATGATTTAAGTGGACTGTAATTAAGTAGGCCAGAATGCACCCCAATACAAACAGGCAACTAAACATGCACTGGTGTGTACAATAGGTAGGTGATAGTTAGTATTACGTCGTATTCAATGGGAAAGTCAGCTTGACATTCCACCGCGTTGCCAGAAATGGGACCGATGCCGTACCATATGTAACTGTATTAAGCTCAAAATGTGACAAGCGTTCATTAAGATTATTTCGCCAAACAATTCGTTGTAGACTCCGCTCTTCGGGTTTGATATTAATTTGCCGATACATTTTGGCAAGATCGGCAGTCAACACGAATTCATGACGTCTAAATCGAAGAATTATAGAAAAAAAAAACACTTTGAATAGTAGGTCCGACTTTTAGTACATCATTTAAAGAATAGCCTGAAGCGGTTTTTGCGGAAGCATCGAAAACCACTCTCAGCTTTGTGGTCGTGCTGTCCTTCTTTTCTCGGAGCAATTGAGCCGGCAATACTGTACGCAGCTTCTGTATGGGCAGAAGGTTGTAAAGTCCGGGAGATGCGTCAATTGACGAGCGTAGAACGCATAACCGCGGTAAAAGCGGCGAGGGCGTACAGGACCACCTCCACGGAGGCTATCCTGGTGATCAGTAGGACTCTCCCTATCGAATATGTCGTTAGGGAGATTAGAGATAGACGATTAATAAATATAGGAAAAGGGCGCGAAATTATCGAAGATCTTAATCTTGGTAATAGGGAAATTGCAAGAAAGATTGTTGTATCTGAGTTAGGGCACCCGGCTGATACTAGAGGGATCGAGTTTGTCGAAGGTGATGAGGACGCGATGGGTATCAGAATTTATACGGACGGTTCACGTATGGACGATGGACAAGCAGGCGCGGCGTTTGTCGTGTATAAGCAGGAAAGGGAGGTGTTTCGGTTTCAAACCAAACTCGCGAACTGGTGCACTATCTTCCAGTGCGAATTGGTAGCCATACGAGAAGCTATCGATTACGTAATAAACCATACCTGCAGAGACGAGTATTATATAATCAGTGATAGTAAATCGGCGCTAACGGCTTTAACAAACATGAACACCTCGACAGATCTCCAAGCGGACGTCTGGAGGATAGCGCGTACGGCGCTAGAGTTTCGACGTTTAAAGTTCTGTTGGGTTAGGTCGCACAGTGGTAACGTAGGAAACGATAGGACTGACGAATTAGCTAAAGAGGCCGCGACGGGCGACTTTCGAATATCACATTCGTCGATACCGAGGTCTTTAATCAAAAGAAAGCTGCGCGAAAAATCAATTCGACAATGGGAAGAGAGGTGGAACAACGCTGCCACGGGCAGGTTGACCCACAAATTCATACCGAGCATAGAAGCCAGAGGTAAGATCGAGGTTAAGCTTGATCACAAAATGGTGCAGTTGATAACAGGGCACGGCGCCCTGAAGGCGTATTTACAAATGTTCGGTCTAACCAACAGCGACCGCTGCGAATGCGGTGAGGGCGCGGAAAGCGCAGAGCACGTGCTCTTTGACTGCCCGCTTGAGGCGGGAAATCGAGGGTTGGGTGATAGCAAACTAGCTATCCTAGGTCTGGCATGGCCAAAGAGCCTAGAGGAATTCGGGGAAGTGGTTAACCAGAAGGCGTTCTGGACAGCCTTAAAAGAATTCGCGGGAAGGGTCGCGAGATTAGATAATCAATGACGACCGCGTGTAAAAATTCGGTGGGGTTGGTGGAAAGATTGAAAAATTTTAGATTGACTTGGCGTGAGTAAGGATACGAGCATAACCAAAACCTGATATTAATTAAAAAAAAAAAAAAAAGATAATTATACCAAAATGTCCAATATGCACGAGAAACCCCCACTCCATTAATACAATCACTGCCTATCTTCATAATTATGTGCGGAAAATCGGGAATAAATAATACCAAATAAACAATAACAAATAAATCATAAACCCTCATTAAATTAAATCAATAAAGTAAACAAGGATAATAAAACAGAGCGCAACCGCGCATCCCCCCCAGGACTTGAAAGTGATAGTGATAGTGATTGTGATCCCCAAGAACATTTAGTGCATACCCACCAGGACTTTAGCAGTGCACCCCGTCCCACCTTTAGAAGTAAGTTACAGACGACCAGATCTTCGGATGCTGGAGAATTATATTATCGAGGTAAGACTTAAATTGTGGCGGCTGTACTCGCACAAGCATTGATTTACATTAATTAGTAGTTTTTGAAATAATTTAAGAAGCACGTTTGGTGTGTAAAGGCGCTAGCCGACATAATGCTTGTGCACTGCTATATGCTTAACGCTTATTAAACATTTATTTATATATTTACATAATTATATTTATTTATATTTTATATTTACACTTTTATTTATTTATATATAGCATGTATTATGTGGCTTATTTGTTTTGTTTGACGTTCTGTCGCCATTTTGGTTGCAGTATATATTTGGGAAGGACGAGCAGAATTGCGAAGATTGTAATCATAATGTAAATCAGTTAGGGAACGATAGGGAAAGCTAGGGATGGATTTAATTTAGTTAGCTAGATTTGGATAGTTTTAAGACGACCCTTCAGGTCGCACTGGTAAGCAGAACCGGCGTCTGCTATCCGGTATTACGGATCTCTCCCTCTCATTTTTGCTTGTTGATCGGGTACACTCGAAAGTCAGCGCTAGGGATACCATTATTTACAACCCTGTTTTTAGTTTTTGTTTTGTTTTGTTCCAGTTTTTGTCAGATTTTAGGTTTGTTAGATTGTTAGAGTTTGTTAGGTTTGTTAGATTTTTAGGTTTGTTAGATTTTTATTTAGTTTTTATTTAGGGTGAATCAACTATGAAGTAAGAATAAATTAGGAGCACGACTATTTTTCGCGTTTAAACCCAATGTAGTACCTCCGGGTGGAGCATTGGGGACGTGGCCGCAAGTATAGCGGCCCTAATTCAAATTATAATGTCCTTCCTTTCTACAGAATGATGCGGTACATAATAAATTGGAAAAGGGCCGTTTACCTTGGGATTTATTTCGATCATATGACCTAAGCTTAGATATTCGTTCATAAAATCGGAGTATTGCTTCTTGAGTTCAAGATTTTTGTTTAACTTCCTTTCTATAGAAAAATATCGGTGAATTGCGGTTTCTTCAGAATCGGCGAGTTTAGTATAATTATCTTTTAGCTGTAAGCTTACCACGAACCTACCTGAGGGGTCACGAGTAAAGGTTTTAAGGAAATGTGTTTTGCATTGGACTTCTTCGTTAGTCATAGGTTTTTCGGACGCATAGTTCTCTTCAACTTGCCAAAACTGCTGCAATTGAGTTTGGATAGGATCGGTTACTGCTAAGAAATTATGTGAAACAGAAATGCTATTATAGGGTAGTTGTCCCGATATAATCCATCCTAGTTTCGTTTTGTTTAATATAGGCAAATTTTTACCTAGTTTAATTTGACCAAAACTTAGAAGTTCATAAAATATGCTTGCTCCGAGAAGCATATCAATTTCAGAAGGAGTATTAAAGGCTTCATCAGCCAGCTGAATACTATTTGGAATTTTTAAATTGATTAAGTTAATCCTTTGTTGTGGTATTATACTGGTAATTGAGTCGATTATTAGAAACGGTAACTGGAAGGTATAATTATTGTGTAGCGATTGCGCATTAATGACAGCATGTTTGGATATATTTGTACAACCTTGGCCTATCCCGGAAACCGGAATATTGACGTGATTGTAGGTTAAGTTTAGCTTGTCAAAGACTTGCTTTCTAATGAAATTAGATTGCGAGCCGCTATCTAACAGGGCTCTGCATTGAAATGATTTTCCGTTGTTATCAAAAATTTTGATTACGGCTGTAGATAGTAATACTGATGAACATGTGCTTATTTTTGAAGTTGCAGCACGAGTGCATATACTGTCTTGGGTTGTATTATTATTTTCAATATGCCCTTTGTCAAGTTCATCATTATGCCTTTTTGTCTCAGAGCCATTCTGAGCAGGACAGTTAGCATTTTGGGTTGTTCGGGCTTGGCTATAGTGTTGTTTTTTATTTATATGGTCATTATTGGATATATTTGATCGATTTGAGGACAAATGTAAAAGTGAATGATGCCTTCTTTGACAATAACGGCATGTGTGCAGCGATTTGCAATTAGTATTTGAATGTCCTAGTCTCAGGCAATTCGAGCATAGATTAAATCGTTTGCTTTCCGATAACCTTTTGTTCATAGGTAACTCGGAAAATAACTTACAGGCGTAAATGAAGTGCGGTTCATTGCATAACGGGCAATGAGGACTCGTGAATAAAAGCGAGTAACTGCGACCGTCAGAAGGTTGTTTAGGCTGAGCATTTTGATTGGTGTTGCCAACCTTAGTATCCAACGACTCCAGTAATTGGCAGCGTTGAGTTAAAAATTTCAAGTAATCCTCAATTGTTGGTGAAGTATTGGATTTTGTTGCTACTTCCCATTCCCTACGGGTTGATGAATCAAGTTTAGAATTAAGCAAAAATATCAAAATAGTATTCCATTTATCAACGTTTTCTCCTAGATTTCTTAAAGATCTAAAGTGCGTTTGAAATTCATCTAACATTTTACGCAGTAATGTATGGGATTCCTTGAAAATATTAGGTAACTCAAAAATAGCTTTCATATGAGCGTTTATGATGGATTTTTTATTTTTATAACGCTGAGTTAACAGGTCCCATGCAATTTTATAGACGCTCTCGCTAGCACTTAATGACGATATTATTTTTCCCGCTTCTCCCTTGAGCACAACGCGCAAATAGAAGAATCGCTGAACATTTGTGAGTAGAGGATTTTGGTTAATTAATGAATCAAAGGCTTTCTTAAAGGAAATAAATTGATCGTAACTGCCCGTAAACTCCGGAAGGACTAAATCTGGAAGCTTAACGTTTAGGGTTTGATTACTTGGTAAGTCACCGGAAGCAGACTCGAAGGCAATTTTAGTTTCAGACCGTGAAGGAATATTTTGTGTTGTCGGCGACACTAGTTTCATTTTTGCAAATGTCACAATGGAAAAATACCTATTTTCAAATTCGTCACGCTCTTGTTCGGTTTTATCGATTTTATCAGGTTCAAGCTCTTCAATTTCATTTTGGATTAAATCAAACTCAGAATAAAGAGGCACTATTATATCAAGACGTGCATTTACTTCAGTTCTAATTTCATCGGTTATATCAGACAAAGATATCCTTTTTAAGAAACTATCAAATCTTGTAAGAGAGGCTTTAACTTTAGCTCTGCGAGCCACAAGTATTTGGAGTTCAGGTTTATGATCATTTTCCAACTTGTTTGATGAAGAATGAACAATATTAAGTTAAATGACACCTAAGAGCAAGAGGTGGCTATAGTATCAAGTAAATATGGTGTAATTTCTCTATGTAATAAATTCAATATTTGAAAATGCATTAAACTTACCATCCACAGCAGTGTATAAGATTCACCTAGAATTGATAGTTATAATACATACTAACTAGATCTAGAAGGTTGAAATGAATAAATTGTATAGTATGACAATAAACACAAGTTTAACGATATTAAACAGGGCGTTAAAATAAGTTAAACTGGATATGCAACTACTAGGTTAGGTTTAGGGTAATAAATAAGAACGGGCTGTATATCCGCTTGATTGTGCTGGTTTACGTATACCGTGCTGGTATTAGGGTTAGCAATCTGCAGGTTACAGGCGTGGTTGAATTATCTTGGCTCGAGGATCATGTTTAGGGACTGCTTCCCACTGCGCGAGGATCCTTACTAGGTGCAGGATATCATCGTTTGATTGGTGTATAGTTTAATATTAATTCTTCTAATTTTATGAAGGTTCTTATTTTTATTTTTGACATAACTAACATTACATTGTTTTTTAAAAATACAACGGTTGCTAGAAAGCTAAGTAAGTTACAATGATTTAAGTGGACTGTAATTAAGTAGGCCAGAATGCACCTCAATACATACAGGCAACTAAACATGCACTGATGTGTACAATAGGTAGGTGATAGTTAGTACTGAACATAAGGTATTTATTAGGTCGAAGGTATTTGCGCTGAAATAAATACAAATTAAGGCACTTAAATTTTTAACCACGAATTCTCACCATCAACGACCCCCCCCCCTCCATCCTGCTTGACTCGAAGATGATGTGAAAGTGGTTTTGGTATATTGTGAACAATAAGGTGTTTAGACGGAATTTGAAAGATTATATTGCTATTTACAGTTTTCAAACAAGATTTCTATGTGATAGTGAGTACGAAATGTTAAATTTAGCATTAATATTTAACCAGACTAGGAAATAACAGATCACATGTTGATTTCCATATCAAACTAAGGGTTTATTAAGAATATGAAAATCCATCTAAATTTCCAAATAAATATACTTGGCGAATTTTTTAATTTCTTTTTCTGTTGCCTTAATACCTCAATGTTGTTCCGAAAGAAATTTTGTTATATAGGAATAAAAAGTATTACTACATGTATGCATCTAATGTATAATCGTAAACAGAGGCAGTGTAATTCCGGATACTTTTAGCTACTCTGCACCTTATTTAATGTTAAATTTAATTTTAAATTTGTTTGTTACGACTACGTTCTAATACAATAACGTTCTGCCTGCTGTATAGCACATCTTATATAAAAAAGATGTTCAGAAGTTGTAGGTATTTATATAAGGTTTTACACTTCTTTTCTAACGTATCACATATTACATATATTACAATTGTTTAAGAGTTACACTAAGAGGACTAGAAAATATTAGTGCAGCCTTTATTAGTACGTGGAAACTCTGCCTTCTTAGAATTTTTCGATTTATAGAACATATACGATAAAGTACCCTATTAAAAAAAATTAGGATAGTAAAGATTTTTTTTAATAGAACCAGCAGCTAGAAAACTGGCGTTGATACACACCTACACTACATTCACTTCAAGTCAGGCAGATTTATTCTTTAAGAAGCTTTAGGTATATAAATGTGATGACAGTAAACATATTCGGATTTGGGCTACAAAGAATAAATGGTACCTGACCGTGTGCTCGGATACAGAGGTTTTCATATATTATTGGGGCAATGGCGAACAGACTAGTTCCTGTCTCACAACTTTCTAAACTCTCTCCAACTTTCTTGACCCCTCAGACGTAACACTACTCTGTCCCCAGAGATGCTGCGTGATTACTAGGCCCATGGTCCCGGGTTTAAATCCCAACACGGTCTGCTCGAATTGAACAGCAAGGTTTCGGCAAAATTCATAATTTTCAAATAAAAAAGAACTTCCTTTCTGTCCAATGTATTACCTTCGGATGGAGCATTGAAAAAAATAATCAAATATAACAACACTATGGCGGCTACGTGACGTAGTTGGTAAGCGTGTAACGATGTCTGAGGTCACGGGTGCGAATTCTAAGACGATCCGTTAAAAAATGTTAGACGAGAATTCTTCAAAGAAATTCACCCTCGTTCGTATGAGAGGTAAAATGCAGGTCCTATGTGTGAGTGTTGTCACGCGCGTTAAAGATCCCTACCTTATTTGGAACAAGGGTTCAGCAAAATAAAGAAATTCGAGGTAAAATAACTCGCTTCCCGACCAATGTAGTACCTTCGAGTGGAACAATGGAAAAATTAAATGCAGTAGTATTACAACAAAATGACGGTTGCCTGGCTTAATTGGTATGCGTATTACTACTAAGCCTATGGTCCAGGGTTCAAAACCCGATACAATCTGCTTGAAAAATGTTGGGCGAGCATTTTTAGCAGAAATACGCCCTCGCTCGGATGAGAGGTATAATGGAGGTACCGCGTGTGAGTGTTGTCACGCACGTTAAAAATCCCTACATTGCTTGGAACAGCAAGTGTTCGGAAAGATTTAAAATTTCCAGAAAAAGAAAAACTTGCTAACTGGCAATGTAGTACATTCAGGTGGATTATTGGAAGAAATAATCAAATGTAACAACATTATGGTGGCTCCGTGAAATAGTTGGTATTCGAGTAACAATTATGCCTAAGGTCCCGCGTGCGAATCCCAAGACGGTTTGATGGAAAGATGTTAGACGAGAATTTTTTACAAGAATAAGCGCTCGTTCGGATGAGGGGTAAAATGTAGGTCTCGTGTGTGGATGTTGTCACGCACGTTAAAGTTCTCTACCTTGCTAGGAGCAGAAAGGGTTCGGTTAGATTCAAAATTTTCTGGTAAAAGGAACTTGCTTCCTGATCAATGTAGTACCTTCGGGTGGAGCAATGGAAAATCAAATGCAACGTTACAACTTCGTGCGGCGGCTCCGTGGCGTAGTTGGTACACCTGCGACTACTATGACAAAGGTCCCGTGTTCAAATCCCGACACGGTCGGCTTGAAAAATGTTAGGATGAACGTTTTCACAAAAATATGTCCTTTTTTGAAAAAGGTAAAATGTAGGTCCCGTGTGTGTTTTCACACACACTAAAAATACCTACATTGCTTAACACAGCAAGGGTTCCACACGCTTGACACCGCGAGGATTCTGCAGTATTCAAAATTTTCAAGTAAAAGAAACTTGCTTCCCGGCTAATGTAGTAACTTCCGATAGACCATTGGAACATCAAATGTAGTGTCACAAAATTGTGTGATGCAGCTCCGTGGCGTAGTTAGTATGCGTGTTACTACTACAAGTCCAGTTCTCCGGGTTCGAAACCCGACACGATCCGCTTGAAAAATGTTAGGCGAACATTCAAAAACATTTTTCTCTCATACAAAACAGTATATAAAGTAATTCACAGTTCCAGTTCATACAAAAAATAATTAAAATTCTTACCTAATCTACACAATCCTTTTTAATTAATAGGTGGATAATCTACCCATCTTTTATTAAGACGTGCAGGGATTATTAGCCAATAATCCTTAACAGATAATCTATTTAGTATAGATCAGAATATCTCGAACTTCGACCTCAAAATTTGCAAACATATATAATGAGAACTTATTCTACTTTAAATTACAAAACATTCAATTAATTGTATCAGATGACAAAGAACCAAAGTTCTATACTTGCGAAAAATGGCGCTTATCAAAGTTTTATCTCCAACGTAATTAATGATATTAAATACCTCCTGATTCCCTTTAATATTGACGTTAAAATTTCAGTGTACAAGATAATCCATATTCTGTTAAATCTCCATTTAGAATATAAATTTTCAAAATGCATCTTCTATTTTGAATTAATTAACTTTAGAGTAGCTCTTGTACCCAAGAATGTTCAAGCTTCATAGTATTTTTAGAAAATAAATGACGTTTAATCAAATAATAGCATTCGATAACTTCTGTATCTGAAACTACTCAAATTTATTAGTATCTTATGTATGTTACACGGAAACCTATAAATAATTCTTATCTATTATTAAATGGCCGCATCTAGGTTCAAGTGATCAACTTTTTGCTATCAATACTGGTTTTGGGTACGTTTTAATGAGAACTATTCCTGCCACACTCTCTTCACTGATTACGAGCTTATTTTATATGACAGTGTCTGCTTCCCTTTTGGAAGATATTGTCGCTAAATTATAAGAAGTTGAAGAGGTTCCTGAGGCTAAACCTTTTACACCTGATGAGATCTTTCTTGAAAAAGATTTTGTTGACACTCTTCACCGCAATGAGCAAAGACGGCATGTCGTCTCACTGTCCTTTAAAGATCCAAAACCTTACTTTCCTGGTAGTCGTGATCTTGCTTTACAGCGTTTTGTATCTTTAGAAAATCGTCTAATTTAACAGTCCGCAGTTTATGAACAATACATTTCGTTTATGCGTGACTATTTAAATTCCAAACACATATGCAACCTGTTCAACTTGGTTCTCTATCTGGCACTTCATATTTCATCCCGCATCATTGTGTTGTGAAAACAGAAAACATAAGTACTAAACTACGTGTAGTTTTCAGCGCTTCCGCTAAAACTCTATCTCGATCCTCCTTAAATCGTTATTTGTTTGTTGGGCCCAAACTTCAATCAAATATTACTGCAACTTTGTTACAATTTCGCCTTCATCCTTATGTTATTACTACAGATATTCGTCAAATGTATAGACAAATCTTTGTAAATCCCGCTCATTGTGACTATTACTTACCATTAAAAATTTTGATCTAACCGCATTTAACTACCCCTTTCCATATAATAAAATTCGCGAAAAATATTGCAATATTTGTCGCATCATTTCTGTTCTTTGGAACAATATTGAAGAAATCCCCAAAATTGAATTCTGATCACCCATCGGGTTTGCAAAAATTAGTGGACACTTTTACCGATAATTTGCAAGCCCTCAAGAAGTTTGACTTGCCTGTAGAAATGGGATTTTATACTAGTGTAAATGATTCTAAATCGCTTGGATGTGCAAACTGCCTGCAATTTTGAGTTGCGTCAGGATCCCTCATCTATCCCATCCTATGCAGAGTTAATTGCTTACTTAGTGCCGGTTAATCATAAATCTGATTTAAACAAAGTTGTTCATACTAACCACAATGTTAGATCTTGCTCAGCTGTTTCCATGTTAGTACATACAAATCATAATGTCGTTAAATACCCGCTTTGTCACCAAGCCCATACTCTTTATCATTGTAACGGTTTTGCTAAAATTTCTTCTCAGGATTGCTACAATGTTGTTCAAAAACATCAACTTTGTATCAATCGTGCCACCAATGTAATCAACGTCATCATTCTTTGTTGCACTTCAATCACATGTCGTTTAAACCCTCTTCCGCTATTAGTACCAAGGCTCATTTCGGCTCTGCTCCCGCATTCGCAACCGATTTGATTTACGAGCATTGCGAGACGCTGTCGATGTTTATCCAATCCACTGAGTTTATGTGCTGCTTCCTTCTATCTCATTGTTACACGGAAACCTATAAATAATTCTTATCTATTTTGTGGCATTTTTATTCGTCGCGCTCTTAGAATCGGGTACTCATTCAATGATAAACAATTTGACGACTTTTAAAAACATTTCTAGTAAAGATGACGTATTTTTCTATATTAATTACAAAAGTTTTAAAGTTTAGCTCCATTTAAAACTTTTAAAATGGAGTTAGATGATCTACACACGGGAGCAAATTTAGTCTTTTGAAAATACATATTTATTTTATGCTTTGCAAATGCAATACAATTTGCATTTACCGTACATGAAACGTGCTCTAACGCATATTTCACACACAGAAAATCTATTACATTCTAATTAATGAGGGTTTCGTTGATAAATGCGATAGCTTTGTAATTATTTAAACTCGTACACTGAAGTTAAATGTTATCTATACACGAAAACATCGTTTATTTTAAATGCGGATGAATTTAAATGGTTTATATCTTCCAATGAAGCTCGTTTTTATAAAAAAAAAAGCTTTATATTCACACACACACACGCGCGCGCGCACACACACACATGGAAAAGTATGCTTTTAATTAACGCAAATGAATTTAATGGCTTTGTACATGCCACACCCCTATGTATATATATATATATATATATATATATTTATATATGTTTTGTAGTGTATTCCTGGACGTATTAATATGTAAATAAAAATATAATGCGAAACATATAATTAAGATTGAGCTTTTATATTTTTATTTACATATTAATACGCCCAGGAATATACTACGAAACATATAGTTAAAAATGGGGTTTTATATTTTTATTTACATATCAATATGAATATACTATGAAACAAGGGTTCCGTAAGAATCAAAATTTTCTGGTAAAAGAAACTTGATTCCTGACCAATGTAGTACCTTCGGGTGGAGCATTGGAAAATCTAATGCAGCGATACAACTTCGTGTGGCGGCTAAGGGTTATGTTCATGTAATATATTTGTACAGCGGTATTGGGTTTAGGTTTCCGCATTCGCCTTATACAAAAGAACTAAAGTTAGTCTTTTATTGTATTGAAAAATTCGGTGGAGCCATATTCACTATATTTTTGGTCATATTTCAACCCCGACCCAAACTCATGTTCTACCGAGAGCAAATCACTCTATTAGCCGCTTAGTCTTTAGAGGTTTCCTTACTCATGAGCCGTTTTCCATCTAAGCTAAAATCGGCTTCTTACATCAACAGGAAATTCTCGTTAATTACCCTTGCGCCTTTCAGTTGGCAAGATAAGAGTATAACTTATATCCACAGAGTGGGGAAAAGGTCACAAACTATCAATTTTTCCTGCTATATTCGAAACCTTAAAAGAAGAAATTGGTAATATAAATATGAAAATCATAATGATCTAGTAGGGCCAGGGGATGTCAAGGAAGATTCAGTTATGGTGTTTAACCATCTTCCTGCGAACTAAAACATGCTATTGCATAAAAGATTCAAAAGCACATTATAAAATATACACATTTTCATACTACAACGCTATTGTACAAACAAAAATTCAAAACTACGCATGTTTTATATTAATAACAGCAAACAAGACTATTAAAAATTTGCCAACTTAATTTTTACCCATTAAACTAAGAATACAAGCGATATAAAATAATAGAATCTTTACTTCTCGCAGCATGTACTAGTTAAATAAAAAGAATTGCTTGCACTAATACAATTATTTAGCTTTTTAATTCCATCTGCCGGGAGATAGTCAAAGTATCGTTGTGGTAATAAACATTGAAATTTCTCAGTTTCAATCAGCACTCGATCACCAAATTATAGGGGTTTTCAAAAATTTTGTAAAAACTTTTTTAGATGATATATCGCATGTAGTTGGAAATAGTACTAAAGAAGAGCGGGTTTAACATCGTATTGCAGAGCGAGTGCCGCACTAATAGTTATTTATTTAATGATATCAGTAATTCAAATCATTTGATATTGTTGGAGATGCTTATTTATCACCAAACACAGTATCTATGAGATGTGGGTATGAAAAAATCACTCATGCAATTATTTAGACAATTGAAGATCCCCTATTCAATTAATTCAGGCTATAATAGTGGATGTTAGTATAAACACATTCCATACTATGCATATATTTCATAAAAGATTTTACTCTTAAGAGATGTACATACAACATTTACTAACTTTTACTATTTCTTTATTGGTACTCACACATCCCTTGTACCATTAGCACCAGGAAATATATTTTTTATTAATAAATTTTAATATTTTAAGAAATTAGAAATTAAAGGGTTAGTGGTCGTATACGGTAAGGAATTAGAATAATAGAGTAACCCAAACAACACATACTAAAACATTAAAATAGTTCCGCTTGTTCTACCGGGTTCTTGAATTTCATCAGACCCCCATGATTAAAGTCATATATAAAATTAAATACCAGCCTTTGCGCTCAAGCATTAAACTCATTCGCGAAAGACTTTTATAAAATGAATAACTCTATTTTTTGGAAAACTCATGGAAAACGTATATAAGCGTTTAGACATCAAGATCGTTACGAGATGGTAAAAAGTTGTGTGCAGGCAGTTTAATTGCTAAACCGAACTTTAGAAACTGAACTGTTTTTGAAGAAGAGTTGGCAATTATTCAAATGAAGAGCGTTAAGGTAGTTTATGATAAACAAATTTATGCGGGTTTAGCAGTCTTGGATGTATCGAAAACCTCATGTATAATTTTTTTTGCAACGTAATCAATGCTAGATAAGATTAGGCCTTATTATGTACTTGTAAATCACGTGTAATATGAACGCTAGCAAACATAGATTTTTCTTTATTAATAAAAGTTAATGGTGCAATTACCCTAGATAGCGGGCGCTGACAATCATCCTGAAATTTCTTTATTAGTCCTATTGACAGATGCGAGTGCGGTGCGATCGCTCACGCAAATGTTTAGAGATTTGGCTGTCCATAATTCACCAGATTTCGGTTATCACAGCGGATGCTAGTTTAGAAATATATATATATATATATATATATATATATATTACTAAAACTATAATATTTCTTGATAAAGTTTGTTTTACTTATATCTAACGTTAACACCATCAAAAATGATTAATAAATGTATTGAATTATGTTGTTCTTATTTTTAGGTTTTAAGCTGGTAGTACCTTTACCTCCACCACAACATCCCTCCACCTCCGTCTCCACTTCTACCGCCCGGCACCTCCACTTTCAGCTAATTAAAAGAAAGTTAATCCTAAAGTTGGTCAATTTTTTTTAAGTGTCTGTTGACCGATGCAGACGTATAAAGGGTACTTTTTGAGAATTACGTGCCCTTGTGGTGCTCGTTAATAAAAAAATATACAGACTGAGTCTATATAAAATTTGGGGTTAGGTGCTCCTAAATCAATCTCTAAAAATGGAATCTGTAAACCGTTTCTCAATCATCCCGAAATTTTCTCATATTTGAACGCGCTCTTAAGTTCTCTCTAAATTAAAATGGAATCCGTACGTTGTTTCTTAATCATTTTGAAATTTTTATATATTTTAAAACACTCTTAAGTTAATCTTTAAATTAAAATGAAATCTGTGCATTAAACAATAATACAAGATGTTGCTAGCAATAATTTCGAATGACCCGATATTGTTATGGTTAAGGTACCTGCTTTGCATGCTGACAAAACGGGTTCGATCCCGCTTCGAATAACCTTTTTTCTTTAATTGGAGGTGTAGGTGAAGGTACCGGTTGGAGGAGGTGGAGGCATGCGGAGGTAGAGGGATGAGGAGGTGGAGGCATGCGGAGGTGGATGCGGAGGAATGTGGAGGTGTCGATGTTGCGATATGGAGGTGATGGTAGAGAGATGTGAAGGTGGAGATGTGTGTAGATGAAGGTAGAGAGTTTTAGTGGTGGAGGTGGGTAGAGGGATGTGGTGGTACGTGCCTGAAAGGGAATGCGTATGAAGGGATGTGGAGCCGTGTGGAGGGATATGGAGGTGGATGTGGGGTAAATGGGGGTAGGTGGATGTGTTTGGAGGTGGAGGTAGTGTGATGTTGAGGTGTAGGTGGAGATGGTAAGATGTTGAGGGACGTGAAGGGATGTGGAGGATGTGAAAGAATGTGGAGGAATGTGGAGGGATGTGGAGGGATGTGGAAGGATGTGGAGGGATGTGGAGGGATGTGAACGGATGTGGAGGGATGTGGACTGATGTGGAGGGATGTGGTGGGATGTGAACGGACGTGGAGGGTTGTGGTGGGATGTGAAGGGATGTAGAGGGATGTAGAAGAATGTGGTGAGAAGTGGAGGGATGTGGTGGTGGAAGGCGGTGGAGTCAGACGCCCTATTCCACCTGCTTCCATAGTCAATGGTGTACCAAAATTTTAGGTGTGTGGGATCAGAACTTTGCTTAAAAATTTAGCGGTCACAATATTTAATGGATGAAATACATTATAAACTCTGCATACACAATATTCTTGAGACCCTTCGATATAAACTGTTCTATTAAATGCATCACCTTTGTTGCCTAGTGACTCTTATACGTTATACAAAAAGTTATGTCAGTATACACTAAACTGTTTACAACAAAACTCTAGTTACGGAATAATTCCAAGATACTTTACGTCATATTAAATATGAGGAGACTTAAATAAATGTATCACACATTTAATTGTCCTCAATTATCTGTAAGCAATTCTTTAATTGTGGTATTGGTTGATAGCACACCATGTACTATAGTATTTTAGCACGACTTTTAATGGATAGATAAGAGAATCAGAAATTTTAAAAAATTGTTAGTGTCACGCTAAAGAATAGTGTGATAGTAATTCGTTGCTAATACTAAACATAATGGAACTTGTATTCCGTTAGATATGTCAAGCGTCTGTAACAAATATATAATAGAATTCGAATAATAGTTGTACGACTACTGGCTTCCACACTATACATATATATCGAATGGGCAGCAAAGTTCGCAATCAGAAACAACTTCCACAAACGCTTTTATAAAGATGTGGTGTACATCAAACAGGTTCTATTTATAAAAGCACAATAGCTTGGCGAAACTTTAATTTCCTCTGTCGCAAAATATGTGTGTTAGGTACATCAATACTCGGGCTTTTCCGAACAACGCTGACATGCAAGCTTAAATGCAGTATCTGGGTCAGATCGTGTTTTACCCAACCTGAAAAAGCAAAGAGCTATTGCACTCTAATGTCAGGTCACATATACAAATAATTTAGCTAACCCATGTAGCAACGTAGTGCAAATGAAGGAAAAACGTGTATATATTTTCGAAGCTTCATGAATCCATAACTTTTGCAGTACTTTCACTGCGCACGGTTAGCTAAATCCCAATCTGTTTGAAAATGATTTGCTTGGTACATCATGAACCTTTAATAATTATTTTAATTGACCTTACAAAATGATGCTTAAAGCAGAAACAAGTATTAAGTTTTTCTTTCTCATTACTCCTGTCTTAAAGTCAATAATGGCAAAAATGTACAAAAAAAGTTCGATTGGCAAAAGTTGTTTCCTTAGTTAATGCGTTCTGAAGATATTTACGAACCACCTCAAATACATGTTCACTTCATTTGTACAAAGTTAATTTGTATTTAGTAAACAACCTGTTTATTATCATACATCATTTGTCTGTAGAAAAACTACGAGCTATCAATTCCCTAAAAAAAATTTGTTAATAAGATGAATTTATTTTGCTTCGAGGGTATCAATGTGTATGAAAACCAATAACAACATTTTGTATGGAAACTAATGGTCAAGCAGTCCTACCTGCAGATGAGCATCACTATACAAAAAATATCTAAAATAAATAAAAGTTAGCAGTACAGTTCTTTATATGTGAGGTTCATAAATTAACATAAATTATGTCGAAAAATTTTCTGTATTTTTTTTTTATTTTATATTAAACTATAGGCGATTTATGATATAATGAAATTTTTAACCAAACTTTTATTTATAAAATTTGAATAGAAAAATTAATAAAGAAAGACATCTTTCTGAAAGCACAAATAAAACACAAACTGGAATTGGTAATGCAAAATATCCAAGAAAAAATGTCAGAAGATATTATGAAATTCAAACCCTTTTATGTAGACTTTTACATTTGTAGACAATGCATAAGAGTTGTGGTGGAAGTTGGATAACGTAGCAAATATATTTTAGGAATTATTCTTTGTGACGTTATACAAATTGCTGAGAGAGATAATTAATTAATTAATTAATTTTTACTAACATTTTAAGAAGAGGGTTTGCACCCCAAATAAATGCAACCTTTTGATACTTGTACTCTATTAAAGTTCCGCTAGTCTTCTATATTTTATATTATTGTGAACAAACAATAAACAGTAAAACATAAGACACTGTCCATTCTCCATAAAATAGTCCCAAAGATAAAAAATATTATTACAGGTAACGACCAAACGAATGCACATTTTCGGTATTTCCGACAACATCGAAATCTAATCAGAAGTACATATATATATATATATATATATATATATATATATATATATATATATTGCTATAATACTCTCACAATTATCTGTGCGCCATCGTTTGGGCGGCCATATTAATTATGCTATGAATTAACTGGAATTGTCATGCCCCGACGTTGGGCCGTCATATTAATTATGCTATGAACTCCCTCCAGGAACTATCGTGGACCGACCTCGTGTCGACGAAATAACAAAACTTGATGTGATAACGCCTTCCTCGGAATCAAAAGCGTATTCAACTTATAGCTCCTCCTTTATTGTTTAAATTATTCAATTACTCTCCCACTAACTTTTATCATTCGGTCTCGACTAGCTTTCATCTTGAATTATAAAATGAAGTTGATTCAATTCCATATAATGAAAACAAATATTATGCACAGGTTTTTAAAATTATTTAAAATACACTTTTCAATCAATTAATGTTGTAAATCTTATTTATTTCAAAAATCATATGCTTTTTAATCAATCTAAAGTCACCAAAAAAACTATTGTTTTTATAAAAAGAAGCCTGGAACGTTCAAAACCCCTTTATCATATTACGTACTTTCTACGTATGCAAGTTCATTGTTGACTCCGTCACACTAATTTATATTAATTAAGCAAATTCAATATTCAATATTTAAATTCAAATAGAAAAAATGTCTTAAAACTAAAAAATCTAACCTGGTTTGTTTTCTTTGTTATTTCCTTCTCGCAACCAAGATTACCGACGCATCCATCATCAACTAGAATTTTCCATGCATTATACCATCCATTTGGATCAAAATAATTCTCCACTAATTCAGAATTATTATATACCCATTTAAAATTTTATCTATCCACACTTAGATTTATTACATTTGATTTATTGTCGTCACCCTCTGGATTATTAAACTTAGATTTATTATCGTCCAATCATCATCGTCAGACTTAGAATTAATCTACACCAGCCTCGAATTATTGTCGTCAAACTTAGAGTTTATTCTCCCCAAACTTAGATTTATTCTCACCAGCCTCAGACTTGGTATTATTCTCACCAGACTCAAAGCCCTATTATTATTATATTTTAGTTTAAATAAATTCCCCAAAATCTACTTACGTTTAATCGGCAATAGTAATTTTCATCTTCGTCGCACTGCCTGTCACTTAAACAATTTTTACTTTTAAATATTATTTTTACGCGTTACTTTTAGGTTCAAAGTGACGCACTTGGGCCTTTGTTGAGTTGAGAACTGAGTTCGTTATCATTGTCGCTGTTAATATATGATTGATATCCCACTTCGTCTGTGGGCATGGCTTACAAGCCCGTTGCTAATCTTAACCAATGAGGTCTCTCTATTTGCTACACTTAAAGTAGTTTTCTGATGTAACATTTTCGTCCTTTCAAGTAATTGTTGTTTGCTTACAGCTGCTTCGTTATCAGACATGCGGTGTTTTGAGAAATATTATCGCTTTTCCATATTATACACAAATATATGATGCAATTCGACTTTCAATTTTCATACATGCTTATTTATTTACGCATTTTTAATTACCTTAACTTATCAAGATTGTTAATTGTTTGTACGCACTCACACTACACTTCTTTACGTTTTATTTCTTATCTCCGTATTATCATAACTGATTTGAATTCTTTTGAATGCGTGTTTATATACATTCATTATGCTCACTTATAAATACGCGTGCTTCCACTGAAAAGTATCGTTATTTGCATTACCTAAAGTTATTAAAACTCTATATACAGGGTGTTAAATATTCGTTATCTACCTCGTGCATGTATTACTTATTTCTATGCTAACTATACGTCTTATTGTGTCCTAAGATGTGTCTATTTGCGTCGCTTAAAACTACTTATACTCTATATACAGGGTGTTGACTGCTTACTATTTACAAACTATCCCAATTACTCAATTTTCTCCTAACTAATGCAATTTTCTGCATCCTATTGTGATTTCTGATTACTGTACGACCTTTGCTATAAAATACACCCTTAAACAACCCCTTATCACAGCATAATATATATATATATATATATGTATATATGTATATATGTTTCCTCCTTTTGTGAAATAATAAGGCTATTATTTTGTTAATGGCTATACAACTATTACCTCGATTTGTATAGATGAAATAGCTCTTATGATTTTCATAAGAGTTTATTTACAGATACAGATTTTATTGTACACAAATTCCTTATTGCGAACTGCAAATAACTTATTCTTTTATGTATATATATATATACATAATATATATATATATATACATAATATATATATATATATATTTATACATAATATATATATATATATATATATATATATATTGCTGTGACAACGACGCTTTGAATGCGCCGCTAAAAGAGTGCTGTGATACAGATACAGCAATTAGTAAAACTTGAAATTGTTTACTTACCTTCCCTTGTAACTTTGTCTGGCTAGCTCAACGGAATTGAAGGAGTTTACAAAATGAAATCAAACACAGCAATATCACAAAACATTTATACAGTCTGAAATATTTTCTTTCATACACAGGCTTATAGAACATTTACAACATCGCTTCTTTCAAACTTAAAATAATTTCTAAGGAGTATTTATTATTAGAAAAATGTTCCTTACCTTGATTTAAATTTACAGAACTAAATTTCTTTTCTTTTATGGATATTTTACCTGATTTTGTTTATTTCTACGCTTGTAAGTTTTGTTTGGCCAAACAAAACTTGACAACCGACAACCGACAACCGACAACCGGCAACCGAGCGGTCGCGCCGTCAGAGGGGGGAACACGAAACAAACAAATAGAGATGTACTTGGAAATAGCTTTATGCGACACAGATATATTAATATAATTAGATCCCTAAGGAACAATGCACGCTTAGCGCATTATTCTTGTAATTCAATGCAATTAAATTACGACTAAAAATTAAAAATGTTACAAAATAATCTATTAAAAGAACTCTAAACACAAACCTTCCTGATAGAGAACCCTTTACAAAAAAAATTATTAGGACTATCTTAAACTAATTACAAATGCTCCAATATCAGTTAAAAATAAATTTAATTGTTATACTTGCAGAATCCACAAAAACGTTCCTCGTAATTAAATATCTTCTTATTTTAAATTGACGTCAATTCAGCTTACAAGATATTCCATATTTAAAATTATCACTTCAAACAGCAATTACCAAAGTACATTTTTGGCTAAGTCTTCCTTTCGATTATTTAATGAAACTTTTATATTGAAGAGTTTCCCTCTTCATTGTAATTAATAGATTCTATTTTTTATGTAATTTGCATTTAAAACATCACATCTATATTCATTGTAACAACGTGATTATTAAATTACAGTATGCTTACTATATACTTCAAATATTACCTCCGCAAAGCAATAGCTCGCGGCTTAAATCAAAATAACATTTCGCGATCGAATTTAAGAATCGAATGAATCCCCGTTTTTAATAAACGCTTCTTTATATATCCAAAGTATCTATATCCAGAAGGTAATAGAATAGTATGGAACATTATGATGCAAGAATTCTCAGAAGTAGAGGGTATATGTATGTTCTGGGCTATTTCGATCCTTATACGATCGATTCCCCACCCTGCCTACTAGTTGGTGGTTGTTGAGGGAGGCGTGTCTTGTATATTCTGAGATCCTCATGACGCTTCTGGCACACTTCGTTTCTCACTGGATCGAAACCCTCCTGCCCCCCTGCTTACTAGTTGACGGTTGTTGAGGGGGGCTTATGACGATCCTCATGCCTCATTTAAATTCTTCTTTACTTTTATTAGCCTTTCTTTCTAGTACACTTCGATCCTCAGTTGATCGATCTCCCACCCTGCATTCTAGCGCACTTTGATTCTTACTAGATCGATCCCCCACCCTACCTACTAGTTGGCGGATGTTGGGGGGGGGGGCTTACGGCGATCCTCATGACTCATTTGAATTCTTCATTAAGTTTATTAGCCTCGCGGGTTCCCCATTCGACATTTTGCGGTCTAGAAAAAATTTTTAAAAAATTTCAAATCGAGTTAACATATGCCCTGGGGTTATTAAAAATCAACTCAAAATTACATGACATTGGTATGGGTAATCAAATTGTAAAGGGTAGTTGTTTCAGTTCTCTGGGATCGGTGATTGAGCACAGAAACAAAATTAAGGCGCAATATATATGGAAATAAAAATTTATTAGACAATCTATACACAGTATTAATAAATTCTTTGTATACATGGTGTCCAGATTTTAATTGCACACTATAGGAATATCTTGAACTATAAGAGATACAGTGGTGGTTAAATTAGACAAAAGTTACATACCTTTGAGGGTATTTTACAGCTGATCTTGAACTACAAATGTTATCCATAGATTGCTAGATATTGGTTAAAATACAAATTTTGCGATTTTTAACATTTCTTAATAACTTCGTTGTTATAATAGTTAGAAGAATGAAATTTGGTATGGTAACATAAGACATAATTTTGCATTTAATGACGATTTACAAAATGTTCTACATCTATTACATTTTTTGTCGCGATAGTCAACTTTTTTTTTGTTATGGCCGCCATATTGGATTTTTACATCAACGTATAGAAAAAAATTTTGCAATTTCAAGAAAGTAAAACACATCATTAATTTTTTAAAATAACATTATTAAGTCACAAAAACCGTTTTTGTAAAAGATTTAACCTATAAATAATAATGGAAAGCTAACTACCACAACTTGAAGTTACAGTAAATGTTCAAAATGTTCACCATGCTGTTCCAGATACAAACGAACGATTTTATTCATCTGCGCAATAGCATTTGATATGGAATCTTGATTAACCGATTCTAACGCACTTCTTATTTTTTGCTGCAAGTGTTGGACACTATTAGTCGGAGTATCATAAACTTTATTTTTACATCTCCCCATAGAAAAAAATCAAGCGGGTTCATACCAGGCGAACGGGGTGGCCACGAAATAGCCCCATTCTTTCCGATCCAACTTTGAGTAAATCGCTCATTTAAATACTGCGTTACTAATCTGAAATTATGAGTGGTGCGCCATCATGCTGAAACCAGCGTAAGTTTCTAATTGCTTCTAACGGTAGTTCATCTAAAAATTGTTCAAGAGCATTAATTAAAAAATTTAAATATTTCTCTCCGTCTAAATTCCCTTGTATGAAATAAGGGCCTATTATTCGGCCATCGAAGATTCCACACTAAACATTTACAAAAAAACAAACTTGATTCTTTACTTCCTGCAACGAATGTGGATTTTCTGTAGAATAGTAGTGCTTATTTCTACGATTAAACATTCCACAATTTGAAAATGTAGATTCGTCCACAGAATTTTATTCGCAAACTGTGGATCATTGTCTAATTGAGTAATAAACCACTCACAAAATGCTAATCTTCTTTCCGAATCTCCCATATGGAGTTTTTGTACTGGCAAGTATTTGTAGTCATGGTATTTATGCCTCTTAATGATATTATTTACTGTACTTTAGGAGACATTGTAGTCACGTGCAAAAGAGCTGCACGATCCAGTAGGGTTAACATGTAAATGTGCTAATACATTAATGTCGGCATTCGCTTCTACCTTTTTAAGATATTTACTCTTGATTTGTTAATAGAACCGCAGTCGGACATGTTTTTACATATTTTATAAAACAATGTACGATTTGGTTGGCTTCGTTTAGGGTACAGATTATGATACTTGCGGGCGGCCTCTGTAGAATTTCTGCAGCTTTTGTTATACAAGTTGTACATGTTTCTTTTCTGTTTATCGAGTACCGCACCATATTTTAACCTAATTTTAATTTAAAACTATTAACAACAAAACTGATTATTGCAAACAATGGAACAGTTTAGAATTAATTCTATTTGACAGCAACACACTGAATCTTTTTTTACAAAAACCATTTTTGTGTCTTAATAATGTTATTTTAAAAAATTAATGACGTGTTTTATATTGTTGAAATTGTAAATTTTTTTTCTATACGCCGATGTAAAAATCCAATATGGCGGCCATAAAAAAAACTTGACTACGCGACAAAAAATGTAATAGATGTAGAACATTTTGTAAATCGTCATTAAATGCAAAATTATGTCTTATGTCACCATATCAAATTTCATTCCTCTAACTATAATAACAAAGAAGTTATTACGAAAAGTTGAAATTCGCAAAATTTGTATTTTAGCCTATATCTAGCAATCTATGGATAACATTTGTAGTTCAAGATCAGCTATAGAATACCCAAGTAGGTAACTTTTGTCTAATTTAACCACCACTGTACCTCTTATAGTTCAGGATATTCCTATTGTGTGCAATTGAAATGTGGACACCCTGTATATCTACATTTACAATAATATTATCATTGTACACGTTTTTAGGCTAAACATGTATATACATTGTGACCCCTAAAACAGGCATGTAGTGTAAACAACTTAAATCTAAGCAATATATACAACTTATAAACTAAGTAAAATAAAATCTAACATCTATTTCCCTATCCCCCATGCATACGTTAAGGTCGTGTTAGAGATGACGAAACGCTTGTCATCTGCGCCCGATAAACTAACCTTGCTAAGTAATAGCGTAAACAAATCATGTTTTTTGCTTCTAATAGACCGCATCGAACGCACGAGGGCTCGGAAGTTACTGTTATGTGCTACGTCCTTAAAACTGTTAATACTTATACCCTGCACAACATTACGCGAGCTATGTAATACCCCCATTTGTTATATATACAAAAAACTAATAATTAAGAAGTTATTAGGAATATTAGAAAATACGCAACAATGTAATTGAAGGACATTTTATTCAGTTTATTAACGTTCATGGGAACGAAGACACTACTTTGTAGCACAGAGATAAGTGACACTGCAGATGTCAGGTCACATGCGGTTACAGACAGTCACGTACCGAGATTACTGAGAAGTAAGCTCGCAACAAAGTAGTTATGAATAGCTTTAAGATAGCAACAATGTATTATGAATAGAGTCAAGTGTAAGCAGACATTAGGTCTGCAAGTTCCCACAGACTTGTGAAGGGGTAGAGATATTATAAAAGGCCCGGGAGCTCCACTGGCAGTCAGTTAATCCATCGTTCAACTTTCACATTGCAGTTCGTAGATAACTCACTTTGTACAATTAGTAAATTAATTTCGGACTTAGATTAATTCATTCAAGATTGTCAAAATTCCAATTAATTTCTGTAAAACAATAAATAAATGTGTTAAGAAGTTCAAGAAGTCTTTTTAAAAAGGACCGCTCGCAGCCACGAACCTTAACTCGCGTAACCCCTTTAATTTTTTATTACATCCCTTTTGATAACTATACAGTAGCTCTTGGCGCGAGTACCCACAAATTCTAAAACTAACTCACCACCAAACTCGTCCTTGAATTTTGCTGGAACTTTCTTGTATACAAGTGGGATCTTATATTTAATGTCTGGGTGGTAGTCACTGGTGTCAAATAGGTCCAGGCGAGCATAAATATCACTGTACAAGTTTTCTGTTTCGACACTATACACGAGCGAATCGGTATCTGTATACAAAAGCGAAAGCTTAGACCCATACAGAGGCATCAGTTTCTCATAGTTAAAGTTGTAGATCAAGGTTTTTGATAGATCTAAAATCGAAAAGCCCGCATATATAGGTTTGTTAAAGGTGACTCTAACGCGGTCCATCTGTATGAGTGCTAAATTTTTGCCTAGTACCAAAATACAATTAAAGTTTCGGCGGCAATCAGGGTACTCGCGCACAAGATTTTCCGGTCACACTCCCACCGAGTCACGAACTTGACGTCGACGCGCTTGTCTACGTTTTCCATGGTTTTACCAAAGATGGCATTGCTCATGAGTTTGAAAAAGTTCTTCTCAAAAGCGTTGGTAGCACGAATGCAACGGTATGTGTTTAATTCGATATAAGGTTTCAACCATGGAGACTGGTCGAACTAGAGAACCCGGTGGATGGAGGTCAACACTAGTCCGTTCCGCACACACTGCTGTAGATTCCTGTAGTGGATAATGTAGCGGCGTTTGTCTTCTAAGTTGGCGAGGAGCTTTGGAGTCCTAGATGAGATATAAGGCGGCGTCTTCATTTCCGGGCATTTCCAGGTCGTTGTGGAAATCGTGTAAATGTGGAGGGTACTCCAAGTCGACCTCCAGAATGAATCCTTTCGCAGAGTTGAAGCGTTTTTTCTTGACTTACTAAAACACTACTTTATTAACACCATACTTCAAGTTAGGTGTCTGCAAAACTAAGTCTTCCGACGTAACTAGGGGTCTATTCCTTGGTAGAGCTATGAGCAATGGGGGGGTAAGTCGAAATCTGTGGGGGTCACACTCAAACTAAAACAAACAGGCGCCACCAAGTCCAGATGGATTTATATTAATGGCATAGCAAATTTCTAAGGGCGGACGTGGAGACCCAAAGAAAAAAAGATCGCCTTCGCTGACATACAAACTTGTCTTAACAGAATAAGACACTGCTCCTGTAAGAAAGAATAATAGTTAAGTCACCTAAAAAAAATGGGAACACAATTTGCGTCCCTCAAGTATACCTAAAATGCATAGAGAATATTTTCTACATAATGGAATCATAAAATTTAACTCTTGCTGTCTTTTGTTTATCAGGTCTGATCAAACCAGATCAGAATAAAAACTTTAAATGTAGATTATTAATTTACTAGAAAGAATTTTCTTTGTTTCAGTAAATAAAATTTCATTATAATTAAATAAAATAAATATTTGATATTCTTGCAAAATTGTTGTAAGGTTTATCAACTGATCCTTACTCAAATATATTACAGTTTAGTGTAACTAACAATATTAAGGTTTTTATAACCCAACCAGATCTGTGTAGGTCACTTACAAATGAATATACGAAATTTTCTCATTAATTTAACAAAATTAATATTAGTTTGAAGTCAAAAGATTCACCAAGATATTCTCTAATTTTATCAAAAGTGGCAGTACTGTAATGCTAAACATCTGTTAGCCATTGTGCAATTGTTGACGGCATTGTTCAAACAAACAGGTGACGTAATAGCAGCTGTTAATTTACGTTGTAGCCACGTGTAGTCACATATTTACGGAACTAAGTGAAATCAAACCCGATACTGGGGAAAACCAGTCTAATCACAGGTAAAGTGAATAACAATTTTGTACATCCAACAAACAAAATGAAATAATGTACTTTCAGAAGGAAGTACTGAGGAAATTCTTAATTCTATTACAAACCCAAAAGCGGCTGTCGTCTTTGGTTGCAATGGAAACAACTTCGCAGTGCGGGGCCTGCAGCTAAATATGCTTGTTTTCCATGCTTTAATACAGATGTAGGAGCGAAGCGGATTTCTCACATTAGTTCAAGGCAGCATTACTTCATAGCGTAATCTTCCGTTTTCTAATTTTATTTACAAATATAATCTTTCATTGTGTAGTCCATAAGTTAAGGTTTCTACATTGTAATTTCAAAGTGGTCGTGCGGTTTCTAATTTATCGTTGCAGTTTCTGACGTGTTGTTGCGGTTTCTGACATATCGTTGCGCTAAATAAATTTTAAATTAGCTAATATGATAACGAATATGCAAAATGTGGATTAAGTACTAACCGTTACTCAGGAAGTGTTTCACCAAAATAAGGCGACCCGGAGGTCACTCGCCATTCTTTTGAATGCATCTTCACGCTGCCTTTAACTATCGACGAGTGCGCTCGCTGCGTTCTTGCATGGTGGGAGGATCATAAGTGGGGTTCTCGAACCTCTCACGCGCGCGCCAGTGGCTGTGGAATTGCACCGAACTCCGAAACAAATAGACTACTAATCCTAGATATAGTAATACTATAAAATTTGATTGTTACTCGAATCTTTATTTTAGTTAATAAAGGTAATTCAATATTCATTGTACGTTTAATGAATAGGTTCTTTTACTGCTAAAATAAAATTGTTACACTACCCTTTCCTAAAAGAAAAAATTTTTTTTAGAAAACTTCAAATATAACAAATACAAAAAATTTTTATAACAATACTAGCCTTTCCTACCTTCCTAACTAACTATGCAATTTTATAAATTTATTCAAATGGGGGACAAATATTTACAAATGAGTGTGTTGGTAACTACGCGTACCTGACGTCCATCGGGAGACAAAATCGGGGAGTCACAATCGGTAATAATCAAAATTGGGAGGGTCAAATTAGAAAGTCAAACACTCCACGGGACAAAAAAAATTCAAATTTACAATATTTCCTGACTTGAGATTCATACTTCTAATAAGGCTAATATTTCTTACCTATAACCAAACACTTACGATTTACTTCTAATTTCAAAAAAAACTTCACTTCCAGGAGCTCATTTAGCTCTATCTACAAAAAGGAATGCTTCTTCATCAAGACAGCATAACTATTCAAAACATCATCACTACGAGGTGATAATCAAAAGTAAGACCCTACTAATAGGTCTATATTTAAACACCATCATCACAAAGTGATAATCAAAACAAAAGTGACCTAACCATAAGGTTACTTATCAAATGCAAATACAAAATATCATCGCTTCATCGTAAAGAGATGATCAAAACAAAGGTAACCTAACCATAAGGTTACTTATCTAATCCAAATACAAAACTGAGCCAGTCAGGGCTGTACTATCCTACACCCTACTGAATATCCTATCACTGAGTTCCAACAAACAACTGATCTCATTAGTGATGGACCAAATGGTGAGACTCACCAAGCCAACTTTGACCTTATCAAATCAAAGAACTTCGAACGGTCAAAAGGAACAAGGGAAAGAATAATCTAATATTCTCTCTACCTCGATATGTAGAAATCAGGACCAACAATTAAATAGCCCACCTACTTCTACATTGTAAGGATATCTGTCAAAGACATCCTCCAAACACATCTCTGAGCAACGCGCGAGCAAAATGTCCAGCGTGCACACCAAGGCACACCTCAAACCTACAAAATTTACAAAATCTCTAACCACTTATTTCACTTCTCAAATAAAATACTCAAAATTAGTGAAACGACACTAAATCAAAAATTGGAACAAAACAAAACAAACCACTACGTCATTACTTAATATCAAAGAGATGATCGGACCGGAATTAATCGTCAGGATCATCATTTTCCTTTGGATACGACGCTTCAACTGGTTTCAAGTCCTTTACGTGCCATTTCCCTGCTCTTGTCCCATCTTCGTTCTCTAACTCATATACTAAATTGGAATGTTTTTTCCGAACTTTACTCATAACGAACTTAGGGGCTAACTTAGCGGAAAATTTATCACTAGCACTCGAGAGGACCTTATTAGCTCTCCAAACACTTTCTCCGACTCGGAATGAAATGTCTCTTCTCCTAAGATTGTAGCGTTTACTCGAACGTTGGTAAGCTACATGCAAATTTTCACGGACATTTCCAAAAATATCAAACAAAGGTTGACGATCCAAAACATAAGAAGGTCTACTACTGGAGACGACATCAACATCTTCACCCTGTATAAAATTATCATTATAAGCTTTTCCACTTAAAGGTACCTGACGACCAAAAACTAAAAAATTTGGCGAATAGTTGGTGGACTCATGTTTTGCTGAGTTGATCGCGTATTGGATCTTTGATATCTCCATATCCCACGTATCATGTCCTTCTACGTATGAACGGATTGCTGTACCAACTGTCTTATTGATTCTTTCCACAAAATTGCATTGGGGAGCATAAACAGCATTATACCAAATCTTTTGAATTTCGTACCTTGCACACAAAGCTTTAAAAATACGTCCAATTAATTGTGGACCAATATCACAAATAACAAACTGTGGTACTCCGTAGACAAGAAATACTTTTTCCTCCAAAAATTTCTCGATCAAATGTGCCGTGGCACTACGCAAGGGTTGCAAAATCAAATACTTCGAGAACCAGTCACAAACAACCAAATGCCATTTACCTGCTTATGAGTCTTCAATAAAAAAAACTAATCAAGACGATAGCTAACAAAAAAAATCAGTGTTCAGGTACACTCACACCCTACTACCAATTGAACTGTCGAAACAACTACAATGCTTCACAACGCCTAAATATGCTAGAGTGACAAACCCTCTACGAGTCTCACCTAGACTAACAATACCAAAAGTTTACATCAAATCAAAAAAAAGATGCAAAAAAAAAATTCTAGAGCGCCTAACTCACCTCGAGTCTCGTCTAGACTTATGTAAAGCCGAGCGACCAACTCTTCCTGAGTCTCGTCTGGACTGACATACTGCTGAGCGACCAACCACGACGACAAGTTCCGCCTAGACTAAATTGCGTTGCAATGCCGATCTAAACAAAATCTGCTAACAAAATCAAAAACGTGCTTATGCACAAAGAGCAATTCTCAAACGACACAACGACAGCTCACTCCAATGTACCTTCAAAATAGAATCTCTAGCCTTATCATCAAATTTCGACAAAGATGTTCTTTATTGACTCAAACAAATCAAACAACAGGCTTATCAGCTTCTTTAGCTGACAGTCTTCCTAAAATTTTCCTCAAAACTGGTTTCTCACTCACTACTCCCGTTCTTCTTTAAGCAGACAAACAATTCGGAATATCCGACATGATTACAAAAGCCTAATGGAATCAAACTGAAAGATCTAAATGATCTGAACCTTACAAAAGTGATCAAAACAAATTCGTACTGCTAAAGGTAAAAATCAAAAAATGTTTTTGGTAAAATTATTTTTGCCAAAACAATATCAAAAAATTTAAGGGTCAAAACAGAATGAAAGTTAAAATAAATTTAACTAAGTTAATTAATTGATTGACTGTGGTTTAACGTTACAACCAATCTTTTATCAAAAGCGAACAAACAAATCTAAATGTCAAATAAACTTTAAGCAAACAAATTTTGGAGCAAAATAATTTTTGGACAAATGGACTTCAAAGCAAAATAAATTTTGAGCTAACAAATTTCGAAGCAAATTACTTTTCGAACAAACTAATTTCGAAGTAAAACAATTTTTGAACAAACAAATTTCGAAGCAAAATAAATTTTGAACAGACTATTTCAAAGTAAAATTATTTTTGAACAAACAAGTTTCAGAGTAAAAAATAATTTTTGAACGAACGAATCTCGAAGTAAAATTAATTTTGAACAAACAAGTTTCGAGGTAAATCAAATTATGAACAAACAAATTTCGAAGTAAATCAAATTATGAACAAACAAATTTCGAAGTAAATCAAATTATGAACAAACAAATTTCGAGCTAAATTAAATTATGAACGAACGAATTTCGACGAATCACTCGTTGAATAAACAAATTTCGACGCCCCAAGCGTTGAACAAACAAATTTCGACGCCCCAAGCGTTGAACAAACAAATTTCGACGCCCCAAGCGTTGGGCGCAAGTGCTACGATTGCCCCACGTTGGTTTTTTGTATGGGCGTGGTAACCCAACCAAAAAAAGGTTGCCTTCTTTAACAAAAATATGTCTTAATAGAATAAGCTTTTCCTGTAAGGAAAAATAATAGTTAAGTCACCTAAAAAAAATGGGAACACAATTTGCGTCCCTCAAGTATACCTAAAATGCATAGAGAATATTTTCTACATAATGGAATCATAAAATTTAACTCTTGCTGTCTTTTGTTTATCAGGTCTGATCAAACCAGATCAGAATAAAAACTTTAAATGTAGATTATTAATTTACTAGAAAGAATTTTCTTTGTTTCAGTAAATAAAATTTCATTATAATTAAATAAAATAAATATTTGATATTCTTGCAAAATTGTTGTAAGGTTTATCAACTGATCCTTACTCAAATATATTACAGTTTAGTGTAACTAACAATATTAAGGTTTTTATAACCCAACCAGATCTGTGTAGGTCACTTACAAATGAATATACGAAATTTTCTCATTAATTTAACAAAATTAATATTAGTTTGAAGTCAAAAGAATCACCAAGATATTCTCTAATTTTATCAAAAGTGGCAGTACTGTAATGCTAAACATCTGTTAGCCATTGTGCAATTGTTGACGGCATTGTTCAAACAAACAGGTGACGTAATAGCAGCTGTTAATTTACGTTGTAGCCACGTGTAGTCACATATTTACGGAACTAAGTGAAATTAAACCCGATACTGGGGAAAACCAGTCTAATCACAGGTAAAGTGAATAACAATTTTGTACATCCAACAAACAAAATGAAATAATGTACTTTCAGAAGGAAGTACTGAGGAAATTCTTAATTCTATTACGAACCCAAAAGCGGCTGTCGTCTTTAGTTGCAATGGAAACAACTTCGCAGTGCGGGGCCTGCAGCTAAATATGCTTGTTTTCCATGCTTTAATACAGATGTAGGAGCGAAGCGGATTTCTCACATTAGTTCAAGGCAGCATTACTTCATAGCGTAATCTTCCGTTTTCTAATTTTATTTACAAATATAATCTTTCATTGTGTAGTCCATAAGTTAAGGTTTCTACATTGTAATTTCAAAGTGGTCGTGCGGTTTCTAATTTATCGTTGCAGTTTCTGACGTGTTGTTGCGGTTTCTGACATATCGTTGCGCTAAATAATTTTTAAATTAGCTAATATGATAACGAATATGCAAAATGTGGATTAAGTACTAACCGTTACTCAGGAAGTGTTTCACCAAAATAAGGCGACCCGGAGGTCACTCGCCATTCTTTTTGAATGCATCTTCACGCTGCCTTTAACTATCGACGAGTGCGCTCGCTGCGTTCTTGCATGGTGGGCTGTGGAATTGCACCGAACTCCGAAACAAATAGACTACTAATCCTAGATATAGTAATACTATAAAAATTTGATTGTTACTCGAATCTTTATTTTAGTTAATAAAGGTATTTCAATATTCATTGTACGTTTAATAAATAGGTTCTTTTACTGCTAAAATAAAATTGTTACAGAGTCCTTGGGAACATTTAAGATGATGGCTTGGAGCTCGGCCGCATCGGTAGGGGCAGCCATCGGAATACTCCAAGAGGGAGAGCCTGGCTCAAGGTCCAGCCATATAAGTTATGGCGTCGTAGTAGGCCAAATACTTGGACGGTGCCGTAGAATTGTACTCTTCCATGTACTTGTTGTTAGCAGCATCGTAGCGGCCACTACACTAGGTCAGACCCCCTTTGACCCCAGACTTAGAAAATGATACATGTCTATATCCGTGACTAGCTCTAATTTCACGCCGGTGTATTTCAACATGGCGTTCCAGGATAATGAGGGCGCTGCCACATACTAGCACGGATCGAGTTCATAGGCCGACATGCACACTCAGCGAAAGTTCTTGAAGACGTCTGCCAACAACAGCACATCTGTCTTCAAATAGAGCTCACTATATTCCCCGAGCGTGTTGAGACCAAAGTCGCGCCATACCTTCTGAGCCTTCTCGTATTCGTCGGTGGTAATAGATGTGGAGGCGAAGTCATTGTAGAAGGCAGCCTGCCAACAACAAGTACATGGAAGAGTACGATCCTACGGCACCGTCCAAGTATTTGGCCTACTACTATGCCATAACTTATATGGCTGGGCCATGAGCCAGGCTCTCCCTCTTGGAGGATTCCGTAGGCTGCCCCTACCGATGCGGCTGGTCTCCAAGCAACCATCTTAAATGTTCTCCACTACTCTGCGATAGGATTCATTCTGGAGGTCGACTTGGAGTACCTTCCACATTTACACGATTTCCGCAACGACATGGAAATGTCCGGAAATGAAGACGCCGCCTTATATTTCATCTAAAACTCCAAAGCTCCTTGCCAACTTAGAAGACAAACGCCGCTATATTATCCAATATAGGAATCTACAGCAGTGTGTGCGGAACGGATTAGTGTTGACCTCTATCCACCGGGGTTCTCGATTTCGACCAGTCTCTATGATTGAAACTTTATATCGAATTGAACACAGACCTTCGCATTCGTGCTACCAACGCTTTTGAGAAGGACTTTTTTAAACTCATGAGCTATGCTATCTTTGATAAAACCATACAAAACGGAGACAAGCGCGTCGACGTCAAGCTCGTGACTAGGTGAGAGTGTGACCGGAGGACCTTGTGCGCGAGTACCCAGATTGTCCGCCCGAACATTAATTGTATTCTGGTACTAGGCGAAAATTTAGCACTCATACAGATGGACTGCGTTAGAGTCACCTATAATAAACTTATATATGCAGGCTTTTCGATTTTAGATCTATCAAAAACCTTGATTTACAACTTTTACTATGAGAAACTGATGTCTCTGTATGGGTCTAAGCTTTCGCTTTTGTATACAGATACCGATTCGCTCGTGCATAGTGTAGAGACAGAAGACTTGTACAGTGCTACTCATGTCCGCATGGACCTATTCGACACCAGTGACTACCACCCAGACCATAAATATAAGATCCCACTTGTAAACAAGAAAGTACCAGGAAAATTCAAGGATGAGTTTGGTGGTGAGTTAGTTTTGGAGTTTGTGGGTACTCGCGCCAAGAGTTACTGTATAGTTATCGAAAGGGATGTAATAAAAAATTCAAAGGTGTTAAACGTAGCGTTGTGCAGGGTATAAGTGTTACCAGTTTTAAGGGCATAGCACATAACAGTACCTTCCGAGCCCTCATGCATTCTATGCGGTCTATTAGGAGCAAAAAACATGATTTGTTTACTCTGTTACTTAGCAAGGTTGGTTTATCGGGCGCAGATGACAAGCGTTTCGTCATCCCTAACACGACCTTAACGTATGCAAGGGGGCATAGGAAAATAGATGATAGATTTTATTTTGCCTAGTTGATAAGTTGTATATATTGCTTAGATTTAAGTTGTATACATGACATGCTTGTGTTAAGGGTCACAATGTATATAAATGTTTAACCTAAAAACGTGTACAATGATAATATAATTGTAAATGTAGATATATACAAAGAATTTATTACTACTGTGTATAGATGATCTAATAAATTTTTATTTCCATATATATTGCGGCTTATTTTTGTTTCTGTGCTCAATCACTGATCCCAGAGAACTGAAACAATTAGCCTTTACAATTTTGATTCCCCATACCAATGTCATGTAAATTGAGTTGATTTTTAATAACCCTAGGGCATATCTTAACTCGATTTGAAATTTTAAAAAAATTTTTTTAAACCGCAAAATGCCGAATGGGGAACCCGCAAGGTTAATAAACTTGATGAAGAATTCAAATGAGTCATGAGGATCGTCATAAGCCACCCTCAACAATCGCCAACTAGTAGGCAGGGTGGGGGATCGATCGAGTGAGGATGGAAATGTGCTAGAAGCCAGCGTGGGGGGATCGATCAAATGAGGATCAAAGTGTGCTAGAAAGAAATGCTAATGAACGTAATGAAGGATTTAAATGAGTCATGAGGATCGTTATAAGCCCCCCCCCCCTCAACAACCGTAAACTAGTAGGCGGGGGTGGGGGCAGGGGTGTTTCAATCCAGTGAGAAACAAAGTGTGCCAGAAGCGTCATGGGGATTGTCAGAATATACAAGGCACGCCCCTCTCTACAACCACCAACTAGTAGGCAGGGTGGGAGGATCGATCGAGTGAGGATCGAAGTGGCCCAGAACATACATATACCCTTTACTCTCAGAAACACTTATTAGCATCTTATTAGCGGCGTTTAAAACCTCATAATTTTGTTCTAGTTACTAGAAACGTGCACGGTTTGTCCTACTTTAACACATATACAATGGCTGTGGCGTATCACTTCTATCCAACAGTGAATGCGAAGATCATGAATATTATTTATCAATTTCTATTACATTTTCTGAATTTTTAGTGTTCCGGCCGCTTCCTGAGACAAATTTTTCATTTATTAATTAGATATCTACGTAGTTATAAATACGTATGGCTAGTATTTTAGAAAATTATTTATTTAAAATAAAGTTCTGTAATCCATAGGGCAATTAATTTCAACTTTAATTGCTTTTTAATGCTAAAGGGGTTGCATTTTATAGAAATATTTGCTTTTATGGTGGCAAAATGTGTTTTAGTATACAAAATTAATATTAAAATTGAGGTTCTTAAATACATTTTGATTGTAGTTTTTATGCTAAATGCGTAAATCTATTACTATTCTATGCTATTTACAGTAAATAAAAAGAATTTTTATCAAAAATGTATTCATAATTAATTAGTTATAATAAATGGTTTTGTATATATCTTAAAATAATCGATTTCCCTTCGCATTAAATGCGGTTTTAGGGTATCTAAAATTAATTATTTTTACATATACAGCTTACGTTACTTGCTGTTTAATTACAATATGCTTATACCATACAGGGTAATTATTTATACACGCGCGATTGTATTTTCACTTGTATATCCATGAATAAAAGTACGCTTGTACTATACAGTGCATAAGCATGAATTTACGGAAATTTCTCGTTCTTTCCGGATTCTATTATGTTTTAGTGGGATTTATTTGTAGAATTTGGGTTTTAATGAGCTCTCGTAATCCCCTATCATGTCATTTTCCCCTAATCAAAATATAAAATTTAAAATCTGCACTATTTTTACGCATGTATGAGTAATTTTCCTATTTTTATTTCTAACTATGTGCTACCTATAACTTAATCTGTAAGTTTTATAATATACATGCATAATCTTTTCATACTAGAGCTTTTCTCCTTTTAACAATCCACCTATTTCTATCTTATAATCAACTAAACTTTCTTAACTCTATTCTAATATCATTTACAATCTAACGTTTCTATCTACACGGTCTCATCAAGTTTAATCTTAAACAAGATTCTCTTTACTATCATATATAACTCATCATATTATCGCACATTCATCTCTAAACTATCATAATCTTGCAAAAATATAAAGTATAAAATTTTCATAAAGTTGTGGCAGCAACTACTCAGCTATACTACTTACTTCGAAAAACTATGATCTTGAATTTCACTATCCAGCATACTTGCGTTACTCTTCAATTATACATCTTTCAATTAATCTGAATTAAATGCATAAACTTCAGTCTTAAATGGTTCACTATCAATAATTTCTAACTTATTTTCACAATCAGTAGCAATTCTTAACTATCTATCTTTCAATTTATTTGATTCCTCGTTCAACAACACTTCTATTTCATTCGTAACTCCACTTGGACATTTAGCAGCAATTGATCACTTATCTACATTATCTACAAATTCTCTCTCAAAATAATTTACACTTATACTCTTAACTACCCCATCCTCTTCCATTTCACTAAATTCTTTCTTCTTCCAACGCTTCAAATTCTTTCTTACATCCGCATATTTGAATGAATGTTTTGACAAACCAAACGTTACTCCTCCATATTTATACATACATCATCATCATTAGATCTTCAGTCCTGGAACTGGTTAGAAACGTACCATCATTGTTTCTTATTCTGAACTAACCTACAGATTTCCCTGAAATTTGCACAGTCTGCATCTATCACTATCTGATCTAGGTCTACATCTGCCTCTTTTTTCCTATCTCTGCTTGTAATATATTCCATACTATTCCCCAAAAATGCCTTAGTACGTATTCCGCCGTTCTATTTCCCTTTTTCCCCAGATATCCTTGTTCCCCTACTATTTCTATAACCTATTTGTTATTATCTTTGTCTGTCCATGCTATAGCGTCCTCATACATCTGAAGCACAGCATTTCAAAAGGCTGCTACCGTTTTTCTGTCTGCGTTTCAGACTGCCCGTATTTCATAGGCATACTGTGCTGTGCTCCACAAATATGCTTTCAACAATTTTCTTCTTGTTCTATGTTTGTTGTCTTTCCTCATAGGCACTGTTCTTTCTTGTTAGATGCAGTTCGGTCACCTTCTACTGTTTTACAGTTATATACCCTATTTCTCCAACTTTTAATGGTTGTGAAGGGAGGTAAGCAGCATGTGGCTGTCAAGTTCCCCCAACACTTAACCATTTACCGATTTAATATATTTTCAAATATATCTTTTCGCACAGTCAACATTAGTTACAGATATTTCGCAACCAACAACTAGTTGTTTATACTAATCATCAGATTTATCTGCGCTTATTTTTTCGTCATTAGGTTTTTCGTCTCAAAACTGGTTGGACACGTACCTGTACTTATTTATATTATGAGTTAGCCTACATAGTTTCCTGAAATTCTAACACAGCAAGTGTATACAGCTCGTTCCCCTTCTATTGTTTTCTAATATTATGCCCTATTTCACGGAGATTCAGTGAAGGGGGTTAAGCAACCTGTGGCTACCAAGTACCCCCGACACTTAGACATTTGCCGAAGTAATGGTTTTCCAGTAAATCCTTTCATACACTTAACATTATTCGAGAATATTGCCCAACCAATTCTTGTAGTTACTTATAATAATCGTCATGTTTAAGCACAGTTATTTTTTCGTCATTAGTTTATCCTCTTAGGATTGGTTGGATACGTACCTCCATTGATTTCTATTCTGGGCTAGCCTACACATTTCTCTGAAACCCCTACAGCCTACATCTTTTACTATCTGTCTGCAGTAGTCTAACCTCTTCTTCTCTTTTTTCCTATCTCTGCTTCTAATATATTCCGCACTATTTCCTCATGCCGTAGTATGTGGCCTATCATCCTATCTCTCCTATTTTTTACAGTTTTACACATATTTCTTTCTTCCCCTACCATTTTTAGTACCTCTTCGTTCTTAACTTTGTCTGTCCATGCTATCTTCAACATACGTCTGTAGCACCACATTTCTAAGGCTTCTACCTTTTCCTTGTCCGCTTCACCTACTGTCCAGGCTTCACAGCCGTACAGTGCTGTGCTCCACACATATGCTTTAAGCAATCTTTTCCTTGTTTCTGTGTTTGTGGTCTCTGAGCACAGTAGTTGCTTTTTCTTGTTAAATGTAGCACGACTTTGTGCTAATCTTTGTTTTATAACTTTTGTGCTTTTCCCATCTTGCGTAATTTGACTTCCTAGGTAGCAGAAATCCTTAGCCTCTTTTAAGTTCGTGTTACATACTTGTATTCTTATTTTTGATTTATTTTCCCCACCTTTGCATTCTAGAACTTTAATTTTAGCTTTGTTAATTTTTATACCGTATCTCTCTGTTAGAACTGTTTCCATTTCATTAAGAGCAGCTTCTAACTCTTCCTTGCTAGACGCTAATACCGATATATCATCTGCAAATCTAAGCATATCAATTTTTTGTCCCTGCATAGTAATTCCAAATGTCTTTCTGCATTTGACAGTATTCATTGCCTCTTCTATGTACAAGTTGAAAATCAATGGGGATAAGGCACATCCCTGTCTCACCCCTTTCCTAATGTTTACTTCTCTACGTTCCTGCTCTAATTCTATTACTGTTGTTTGCTCTTTGTATAAGCTATGTACTATTAGTCTCTCCCTATACCTCTTCCAATCTTTTTGAGTATTTCAAACATTTTTTTCCATTTTACATTGTCGAATACTTTTTCCAGATCTACAAACCCTATATACACGCTTTCCCCTTTTTCTATTGTTTTCTCCATTATCACTCTAAGAGCTAAAATAGTCTCCCGTGTTCCCCTGTTTCGCCTAAACCCAAATTGGTCTTCTTCTAGTATTTCTTCCGCCCGTTCTTTCATTCGTCTTTGCACAATTCTAGTTAATATTTTTGACACGTGTGCTGTCAAACTTAATGTTCGAAAATTTTCACATCTATCCGCGCCTTTCTTTTTTGGTATAGTTACTATGATGATACGTTTGAAATCTTTAAGTATCTCGCCTGTCTCATACATATAGCTTACAAATTGGAAGAGACGTTCTGTTACTGCTGTCCAGCGGCTTTTAGAGTTTCTGCTTGCACCTTATCTGTACCCGGCGCCTTACCATTTTTCAGAATCTTTAATGCTAATTCAAACTCATCTCTAAGTATAGGATATCTCAAGGCATCATTTTCAATGTCTGATTCCTGTCCTAATGCAGTTAGTTCTTCTGCTGCATATAAATTCCCTATATATTCTTGCCATCTATCCACTTTCTCTACGTTTTCTATAAAGACGTTTCCTTGTTCGTCCCTTATATTTTTGCTATACGGTTTTATATCCCTAAAATTCATTCTAATTAATTTGTATGCTTCGTCTGTCTTTCTTATTTCCATCTTCGTTTGTACCTCTGCACTTTTCATCTATCCATTGTTCTTTAGCTCCTGCATATTCGAATAATTTCTCATTTTATAGCTTTGTATTTTTGTTTTCCGGTTTCGTCTGATTTATTTTTATATTTTCGTCTTCCTTCTATTAAATTCAGGATATCCTTTGTTATCCATGGTTTCTTCTTTTTTTGTGTATACCCTAGAATATCTCTGGCCGCCATGTTTAGGCTGGATTTAATGTTGTTCCATTCTATTTCTACTTCTTTAGTATCAGATATTTTCCCGATATCTTTGAGCAATTCATTTGACTTTTTTTCTAATCTTTCTTGAATATCTTTATCTTTTAGTTTCTCTAAGTCAGTGCCTTTTTCCGTTTCTTTTTTTCACATTCTTAAATTTAAGTGCGGCCTTCATAATTACGATGTTGTGGTCAGTATCTATATCTGCTTCGGGGTAGCTTCTACAGTCTTTTACTTGATTCCTAAACCGTTGTCTAACAAGAATGTAATCTATTTGATATCTTTCTATATCTCCTGGCATCTTCCACGTATATCGTCGTCTAGCATGATGTTGAAATAATGTGTTTGTGATGATTAAATTGTTCTTGTCGCAAAATTCTACCAGCCTATTTCCCCGGTCGTTTCTCGTGCCTAAACCAAATACACCTACTACCGCTCCTTCCCTACCCTCACCTACCACGGCATTAAAATCCCCCGTAATTATTAAATTTTTATATTCTTTTACGTGTCTTAATATGTCTTCGATATCTTTGTAGATGGCTTCTACCTCTTAGTCAATGTAGCTAGAGGTGGGCATGTGTACTTGTATTATTACTGTGTTTACCGGTTTAGATTCTAATCTAACCATGAGTGCACGTTCGTTCTTTTGTAAGTAATTTTCTACACAGTATCCTATCTTTTTCGCATAACTATCCCCACACCCAAATTTCCTTCCTCTGCTCCTGTATGAATTACCCTGAGGTCTCCACTCCAAAAATCTCCCGCCTCTGGTCACCGAACTTCGCTGATCCTATTCATTACGATTTTTAGGTTCTCTAGCGTTCCTACTTGCTTCATACTTCTAACATTCCACGCTCCGACTTGCAGAATGTACCCGACTCTTATTTATAACTATCCGATCGCATCCTCCGAAGTAGTCCCCTCCCGGGGATCCGAATGGGGGACCATTTTAACTCCGGAATCTTGCCATCATGTTTGTTACAATTTAAGTACGCTGTGTACTTGGGAGATAATGTGGTGGTTTCCCGTTGCCTTCCACATCGCGGTAGTGTGTCTTAGACTGTCATACCGACCCCTATGGTCTCTGCCAATCTAAGTACCGAAAAAACCGTTGCCCTCTTTTGGGGACCTGTCTTAGTCTGGTTCCTCACCAACGACCCTATTACTTTGGTTGGACCTGTAGTTTGGCTCTTTAGCTCATTGGAACACGCAAGCCATTTCACCTGTTCTAGTAATTTAGAACTTTAATCGCAATTATCCCACACGAATTATTATGTTCTACTTTCTAAATAATTTCATCATTATTTAATATTTTTTCATCATTATTCATTTTATTTTTAAGAAAAAAGTTTCTTTATCTCCTTTTCACCACCTGCAGTTATACTATTTTCATCAGTTTTATCTATTATTTCCATCCCTTCAATATCATCTTCTACAGTTTCAAATAATTCTGAGTTCTTCTCTAAAAACGATACAACATCTCTTCTAGCTTCACTAGGGCACTTAATACTTAAACTTCTATTTCCTTGACTTTCCATATCCTTCTCAAATTGATTCAAATTCATACAATCTTTTTGTACTTCTATATGGACTTCTTCGTCCCATTTAACCCTCTTATCTCCCATAATCATCACTTTATCCCTAGTACCTATTATACCCTTCACCTTACTTATAAAATCTATTCCCAGTATGTCATCTACTCTTAATCCTGACACTATCAAAAACTTTTGCTCACCTTCATCTTTCCCAACTTAACCTTCAAAATTATGATACTCCTGATAACTGCAAACTTATTATTATTCGGCGATACTAAATTATCTTTTCTAATATCTTTTTATTTTAAAATGACGTCACATCACCTTACAAGATTTTCCATATTCAAAATTCTCATTTCAAACAGCAATTACCAAAGTACATTTTTGGCTAAATTTTTTTATCGATTATTTAATGAAATTTTAAAAATAGGGTTATATGGAAAAATTTTACCTCTTTATTGTAATTAATAAACCCATTTGTTATGTAATTTGCATTTAAATATTCATTGTAGCAATGTAATTATTAAGTTACAGAATGCTTACTACATTATCTTTGCAAAGCAACAGCTCGCGACTTAAATCAAAATAACATTTCGCGATCGAATTTCACAATTGAATGATTCCCTGTTTTTAGTAAACGCCTCCATCTATATTAAAATTATGTATATCCCAAAGGTTGTAGAATAGTATGGAACATTATGATGCAAGATGTCTCAGAAAAACTCATTAGCGTCTAAAATCGCGGCGTTTATTACCTTATAATCTTGTTTCAGTTATTATTGACGTGCACGGTTTGTCCTACTGTAACACATATACAATGATTGTGGCGTATCGCTTCTCTCCAACAGTGAATGCAAAGATCATAAATATTTCTTATCAATTTCTATTACATTTTCTGGGTTTTTAGTGTTCCGGCCGCTTCTTGGAACAAATGCTTTATTTATTAATTAGATATTTACGTTTCTAAATACTTATAACTAATATTCTAGAAAATTCTTTTTTAAAATAAATTTCTGCAATCCACAAGGCAATTAATTTAAACTTTAATTGCTTTTTTTAGAAATATTTGCTTTTATGGCAAAACGTTTTTCAGTACACAAAATTAATATTAAAATTAAGGTTTTTAAATAAACGTTGGTTGTAGTTTCTATGCTAAATGCGTACAGCTAATACCATGCTATGCTATATAGAGCAAATAAAAGCATTTTTTCACAAATGTATTAATAATTAATAAGTGAAAATAAATGGTTTTGTATTTATCTTAAAATGATCAATTTGCGTTCGCATGGAATGCGTTTTTTGGGTTGGTCAGTGTATTTACAGGAAAATGCAAAAAGGAGGCTTAACAGAGTAGTACAACAGCAACGAAGATTTCAAATTCTTAGTTCGAATAATTTCAGCGCTTCCATTTTTACCCTTACACCTTCTTGACGATAGCTGGATAGATGTGATAACAAATGTGCCACCTCTTGTCCCAAGAATTCAAGAATTTTTAAATTATGTAGTTACTACATGGGTTGGTGGTGAGGGCGCAATGTTTATGCCCGAAATGTGAAATCACCATAGAAATTTTACCACCAGAACCATCAATCACCTTGAAGGATGGCATAGTGGCTTCAAAAAATCCATAGGAAAAGCCTATCCAAACATCTACGAGTTGCTGCTCTAAAAAAAGAGTAGTCCAAATTTGAACTAAAAGTGATGCACGAGGGTGCCGTATTCAATCCAATGATTGCGAAAAGGAAATATGTCCATGTGAATAGTCGTTTAGAACGCTTAACAAATTTGTTGGATAATGGGGAAATTAGTAGTTTAGAATTTCTAGATGCCGCAGGACACCTCGTACAACTTCAAAGCAATTGAAGATTAAAAATAATATTCTAAAGGGTTTATATGTTAGCTGACATTCACTTTGTTAAGATATTTTACATATTGTTAAAATAAAATACGTATATCAAACAAAAGGTCTCGATTACTTTTTAATTTCTAATAACACAAAACGCTTCGACCGCTAACTAGACAGCTAGATTTGTATAGCTCGACAATTTGTCTTGTCATATTTGGGGATGCGTTTTTAATTTTCGGGTTAAAGGGGTGATTCTAAATAAAAAATTTTCCTAAAATGAAATTTAGCTTTTGAATTGTAAGAATTGCCACCTCACGTGCATAAGTCATTTTAGAGGGTGGGTTTTAGTTTTAAGGGTTGAATGGGTGATCCTAAATAAAAAATTATTCCAGAAATGAAATTTAGGCTGTTGAATTTTGAGAATTGCCACCACACATGCATAAGTCATTTTTGGGGTTGGGTTTTAATTTTAGGGGTTGAAGGAGTGATCCTAAATTAAAAATAATTTCAGATATGACATCTAGGCCTTTGAATTTTGATACTTCACGTAGTTAAATTGCAAAATGCGTACATTTTAGCATAAAAGAAGCTTGGCGAATCGCACGACGGCAAGTTGGATAGTGTCGACGAATCGCACGACGGCGAACAGCACGGCGGCCAATTGCACGGCGGCTAGTCGCACGACGGCGAATTGCCCGTCGGCGAAGCAGATAGACACCATAGAATTACTTTTCGAGTGCAGTAGAGGCCCAAGAAGTCTTGTTGTGTAATTTGTGTTTGGTCAGCCTGATCTTAAATCTCTTACATTGAAATGTTCCCTATGTTTTATCATAAATATTTATAAAAAGTATATTTAGTTAATAGAAATGGAAGAGTAGCAACTGAATAAAATGCCTTAGTTCAAAGCCTCGCGCACAATACCCCACCAAGAGTTATACAAAGACTAGGACCGCCATCGTAACATGAAGTTACTGAAAATGTGATATTCGAATCGCATGGACTTCTTATTATTAATAATGTTCTAAAAGAGTGTTGCATGAATGCCACGCTTCAGAGTAAGCCTTTGTATTTTAATTAGTATATTCAAAAGAAATCGTAAGCTTCCTCCTACGCTTCATCATTATAGATATCGTTGTAACAATGCTTGCTACTTCTTAAAGCCACGTAAAGCAAACGAATAGCTTTGCTGTCACTTTAATGAAAGTTTCTTCAAAGGCTCATTTTTAATTAAATAATATGTAATGGCCATTGTTCACAGCTTGTTTCACACGCCTTCTAGAAAAATAACAAGCGTGAACGTGTGAAAGCTATGGAATAATTATGCTTTGTGCTGATACAAGTTCAAGGATACGTTGTAAGAGTAAAAATACGAAAGAATACTTTTGTTACTGTGATGAACTTCACTTCAGAAAACAGTGTAAAAATATAAAATTGGTTGTCGTATACCGTAAAATGTCTTTAGCATACGAAACTTCAAAAAATATTCAGCAAAAAAGTATTAATTCAATTCTATGTTGTTATTTCAGCAAGTTGTATTATCGAGTTTTGAATATAAATCTAAAGCGTTAGGCAACGACAAAGAATAAGCTTCGGAAATATCCCTCAAACTGAGCGAATGCTTATTGTGTTTGTATTAGCAATCCATTGATCTCTGTCGATTTTGGATATATGTACACACTATTGTGTGCCTATACACAGTATTTGAGGCACACAAGTAAACAAATATTATCTGCAAACAGTGGGCGGCAAAGAAACACCCCCGTTTGCGTTTATATTTCAATACAAATACTTGGTTAGAGGGATTCCTCGTGTATAACGTATATCGGATTTATTCACGTTATTTACCTAAGGTAAATTGTACGCAGTACTATTTAAGATGAAGCAAAATTTTGCTATAATGTCTATTGTTCAAAACCAATTCCACATTCTAATATGCATCAATAATTGGGAAGTATCTACTGCTAGAAGTAACATACATCAATCAGTCGTCATTGAACCTCTAACCGTTTTTTTCTTTATGCTGAATTGATCCCTTTGTAGGCGAAATTATACTGGCGGTGGCTTTTAGTTTTCCAATTAAATAGATACTATTATTAACTATAAAATTACATATTAATTTTAACGGAATTTTGTAATTAATATAAAATTTATTCTGTGATATTTTGTAAAGGTATCGTAGAATATTTTTCGTTCTTGATTCTTTAAAGTTAAAGAGAAGAAAGAGTTTTAACTCGTTTTAATTAGTCTTAAATTAAAAAGCACGTTTTTGACTGCTTACTTATAACAAATAACCATTTGCAAATTTACACAATACTCTTCTTCACGATCATCAAAACTTGAAATATAATTTTCAATTACATGCGGGAGCATTCCTTTTCGAATTGCGTTGATTTCGTCAGTGATTCTTTGCTATAAAATATTTTGTATGGGTGGTAAATTGTTAACCTTACTTTTAAGTAACCCTGTAGAAAAAAATCAGCAGCCGAGTTACATATCCCCCAAATCAATATATGTATAGTAAAATCGAAATTATTAAGAAACTAAAGTTAGATGCTACATTGTAATTCAAGGATAAATAAAGAAAAGGTTAATGAAAGTTTACAAGCAAGTTGTGAGAACGGATGTGAATACATTGTATTCCAGACGTAAGTGATACTGCAGGTGCAGATCACAGACGGTTACAAAACCTCAATTATTAAAATTAGGATTGTTAATTTGTATTGTATAAATTAATAAAGAAATAAGCAGACATGAGCTGTGCAGTTCCCACACGAATGTGAGCGGCAGGGACAACATAAATACCCCAGAAGATCCAAGATGGTCAGTTAGACTTGAGCCTTACAGCTTTTACATTGCTGGTTGTCCAGGCTACTCGCCCTAAATTAAATTCATTTAACAATAATTTCGACTTAGAGTAATTATATATAGTTTTCTAGAATTCCACTTGTAATTTTTGATTAAATAAAAATTTGTTAGTCGGAAAATCTAAAAAGTCACTAGGAAACCCAAATTCGAAAGACTGGTGGTTGAGAATTTTAATTCCCAATCTGGAAGAACAAAACAAAATTTGGACAAGGTACAAAATTGACCGAGCCCAACGAAACAAAACTTGGACAAGGTACAAAATCGACCCAGCCCAAAAAAGAAAGACAGATGAAAATTATGTAAGTTTATTTATCCTAACCAATTTATTCTTTCCAATTATTGGTACTAGCTAGTAAAAAATTTTTATGTACAGATTTTTCTAATTATTATTATCACAATTTAGTATTTATACCATTTATAAAAAGAATTTATTTTAACAAGAGAACTATAAAGACGTATTTATATGCGCAAATTACTACAAATTATTACAAACGAAATGATCTATTTAGGAAGTCTGAAATCTTAATGTACAAATAAATGGCAATTCTTATTATAGCAATTAAGTACAGAAACGATTTATTTGAAACCTAACTTCTACCAAATTTTATAAACTAAACACTTCAGTACAACAATTGTCGAAAGTGTGTAATTGTAGAAGCATTCTGTAATTTATTATTGACAAAATTTACTCAGCACAAGTTTGAAACAAAGCGTGCAAATTTATAACGCAATTATCATACAATTACTACCGGAAACCATTTACTAAGATAAAAAACATTCAGAAAAACTGAAAATTTATAATTAGACAGTTCAAGGTAACGAACTGTACAATTATAAAAGAAGCATTTACGCACTATTTATGCAAAACCTGACGAGATAATTATAGCAAATTATTATTGCAAACACTTAATTACTCAACAAGGCTGAAATAAAAGCGTACAATTATTACCTACACAAAACCATACAGAAAATTAAAACCCGATTCTTAACAACTATAACATCTGCGAAGTATAAAGGAACACGCATGGTTACAGCAATTGACGAGACATTACCAAGCAGAAATTTCTTAATGTAATTACATTACACCGTATAACTATAGATAAAATATAAGTAAGGCGATTCTTTAAATAACTTAATACAAACCAAACCGAAAAGTAAATCTTAATTTATACAAAAACCTGATATAAATTAGAACTGAAAGCAACCAATAATTATTAGAACAACCATGAATTCAAACATGAAAATTGATCTCGAAAGTATTCAGCAATATAACGGGGATCAAGCGCTGCCAGTCGACTTTATTACCGAGTGCGAATTATTTATAAAAACCTTTTATAAACCAAGAGACAACAAACGCAAAGTTTTACTTTTACGCCTGATAATAAGTAAACTGACCGGAAAGGCACTAACGCTGATTGCCAATCAAGACGACGTTGAACAATGGAAAGACTTTAAAAGCATCCTAACTGCATATTTTGGCGACCAACGCAACATCAAATATCTAATCCGCGATTTAATAAACCTAAGAATGGAAAATAACCAATCACCTTATCAATTCGGAATGAAATATCAAGACGTACGGAGTTTAATTCTGACAAAACTAAAAATTGAAAAAACTGACCAAAATATCCGATTATTTAAAACAAAAATGTACGACAAAATAGCATTAGACACCTACATAAACGCACTACCTGAACGGTTATCAGACAAAATAAGATTCCAACATCCCTAAAATTTAGAAGAGGCAATGAATATGATTATAGAAAAGGAAAACGTTATGTATTACCGAAACAGACTATATAACCCTAACGCAAGTAACCGATAAAAACCATACAAGCCGCGAGACAAATATTCTCACAATCAAAATTTACACCATTTAACGCACAAACGAATCAACCGCGAATTAACAAACCAAATTTTTATAACACAAACTTCAACAATCAAATTAGGCAATTCCCGAGGTCAACATTTAACTCAAATTTTACCAAAACCCACATTTCCGCCAAGATTCAACCAACACGTAAACCGGCCAAGGCAAACATTCGTCGCGAACCCCATCAGAAACCAGTGACGAATAACAACCCTAACAAGTATTACAAACCAACTCCTATGGACACTTGATCTGGTAGCACCAGACAAAATACAAAAATATCACAAATCAAACCAAATTATAATCAAAAACAAAACTCACTTCCGAAAAACTATTCCACCAAGAAGTGGAAAAATTTTATCATGACAAGAATAATTACACACACTTTAGTAGAGACGATGAACCAAATGACTTAGAAAACTACGAACGTGACGACCCATGTGAAAATTACGAAGACGATGAGGAAAATGCGTGCTCAAATTTTCAGTTAGACCAATTCAAATACGACCAAACATAATTAATTTAAACAATATCAATCAACAAATATTGCCATACATAGAAATACCCCACACAGAACATAAATTATTAATCGATACCGGATCTTCAAAAACACTAATTAGCCCCGAACCGTAAAAAAATTGTTTAGATTTTGTAGAAAGAGTGGCCTTTAATTTAAGTTTACGTCTACAATGCTCGCAAAATGGTTGTGTACGGTTTATGTTCAAACTAAAATATTGGGAAAGAGTCACCCCATTTTACACAAGAATGTCGTGGCTTAAACTAAACAATAGACGAAAACTTTACTTGGCAGTGCTTGTCTATAAACTTATTTCTAACCGAAACCCGTTCTACCTAAGCAAACATTTTTTTTTTCTTTCAAATCGCCGCTATAACACTAGGCGAGATTACATGCTATCTATCCCCAGACACCATACCCATACATTCCATTTGTCTTTTCTTGTTTCCGGTTCCCTTTTGTGGAATAATATTTCTCCTGATATTAGGCAGGCTCCGACCGTGCAACGGTTTCGTAAACTCTTGCAGGAACATCTTTTACACTTTCAAGTGTGGAGGCAAGTGCATTTTCTTAAACCAATGCTCGATGAGTGTGTGCGTGGGTTTGTATGTGTAAAAGAGGGTTGTGTGTGAGTGTGTGTGTGTGTGTATGTGTGTGTGTGTGTGAGTGTGTGTGTGTGTGTGTAGAGGGTGCGTTCGTGTGAAAGTGTGTGCGTGTGTGTAGTGATTATTAATTATTTATTCAAGAGTACTGCTGCATGCAAGTTAGGTGTAAGACACAGCCTAATGGCCCTAATCGCGCTTGATGCAGTTTGTATCAAAAGTTTGTATCTCATAATGTATATTTAATTTAATAATAAAAACGTTTCAATTCAATTCAATTCAATTCAATTCAATTTAATCTAAAATCAAAACAGTCCATCAAACGATATTATATCAATTCATGGCGAACATACCTTTGCGAAAAAATTTCCACGTAAGAGCCAAACATAAATTTTGAATTTTTGAATTTAACGACAAATACGACGGACCAATAGGAATGGATCTTTTCCGAAAATTAGGAGCAAACATCGATATAAAAAACCACTTATTAAGAACAAAACAAGGACAAATCCCCATTAAATTCCAAAACAGTTATATACAAACCGAGCAAAAATACATCATAGAACCCCGAACAGAAAAACAAATAAAAATTTTAGTAAATTCAAAAAACGACGTACTCATTATAAACCACATGTCATTCCATACAAATTAAAATTTTAAACAAAGCCATAGATATAAAACTAAATCAATTCAAAATCTCACAAGTTTTAACCAACCCCAATCTCGTAAAATACACAAAAATAGACAATAAGAAAATATATCAAATCAAAATAACTAAAAACGATAACGAGGAACAAATAATTAAAATTCTAAAAGAATATACCCCCGAGAAAAAGCGTTTTTAATTTTATTTCATCACCGAACATTTATACAAACGTTTTGCAGAATTATATATTAAATCATTTAATAACTCTGACCCTGAAATTATTAAATGTACAAGAAAATTAATAACCTTAGATGACCCTGACGAAATAAACGATGAAATTAGCAATCAACACGAAGGCAAAACCAACCATCGTGGAATCAGTGCAACACTAAAGCAACTCATGAGGAAATACTACTTTAAAGATATGAAAGAGTTAACCACAGATTTTATCAACCAATGTGAATTATGCGACAAGGCAAAATACGACAGGACTCCCCCAAAAGTACTCTTCATGTTAACAAAACACCCGATAAACCTTTCCAAAAATTACATACAAGCACTCTAGCAGTAGAAGCACAAAACTTTTTAACAATTGCAGACGTATTCACCAAAATAGGGCAAGCGATGCCCATCACTTCCAAAAATAGCATCGACGTAACCCAAAGATTCTTACAATATTTTACATTTTATGGTACACCCGAAACTATAACTTTAGATAATGGCAGCGAATTTAGAAACGAAACGATTCAATATACCCTAGAACCCCATAAAATAAAAATTTATTTTATAAACGAAAACCACTCTGAATCAAACGGATTAATTGAAAGATTACACCTAACCCTATTAGAGCAGACCAGATTATTAAGACTAACTTACAAAAAAAAAAACATATCACCAATTTAATGTCATACACACTGATTGCTTACAATTGCTTACAATAACACAAATTTTACACCCCTAGAATTAACATTAAGACATTTAGATTCCCGTAATTCTTACCACATACATTACAACAAAGAAGTATACCAACAGTATGCTAAAGACTATAAAGACAAACTAAAAATAACTTATTATAAGGTGAAAGATAAATTAGAAAATGACAAAGAACGTATTACAACAACCCGCAACAAGAATACCGACATAAATAAATTTTCAATAGGACAAACCGTATATGAGAAGAACTTTCAAAGTAAAAAACACAAAACGGCCCCTAGAAATTTAGGCCCGTTCAAAATCAAAAAAATATCAGACAACGGAAAAATAGTAAAATACATTCATTTGAAAAACCAAAGACACTATGTAGTTTAAGATGGACAGCCATCACCCTTGTCGTCATCCTCTACCCAGGTAGAACGGACAACGACATATTAGTTGAAGACATTAAAACCAACTCCGGTATACTACCAGTAAAATTGGGAAGTATGCAAAATACAATACATTACTGGACATTCGCACAAAAATTTGATTTAAAGAAATTAAAACAAGAATTTTACATAATCAGAGACAACTATTACAGATTGAAACAATCATTAGATACAGCCAAATTTGAAAAAGAGTACGCAATAGAAATGATTAATTACAACAGTATAATAGAAAACAGTTTAAGAAACATAGAAGATAAATTTAATAGATTAATATCAATAGAACAAATTACAAGACGAAAAAGAGAACTTATTAACGGATTAGGTAATATAATAAAAACTATCACAGGCAATTTAGATAACCAAGATGCAGAACGATATGACAACGCCATACAACAGTTAATTAAAGACCAAAACGATATAAAAACCATTGTTAGAAATAAAATATCTCTATCCTAGTCAACTATAATAAAATTCAATAATACGTTAAGAAAGCTAGTAGAAAATCAAGACAGTATAGACAATAGAATACAAATCCTTGAAACTAACATGCAAACCACAATGTTAGGAATGCGAGACTTGATCAGATTCAATACGATATTCATTCAAATAATATTGTAACGAAAATATATTCTATAGCACCATGGTTGTAAGAACCGCTTTAGCATAAATTTATTCTGTGGTATTTAATCCTTGTATTTGATGTTATAATATCTTAAAGAAACAATTCTATATGAAAACAGGAAGTCATGTTCACTTAAAGAACTTAAATGCTTTGTACGGAGATATTTGGTATTTTTATAATTATCAGGAAACGTATTTATATGGGGTTTAGTAGTTTGTGTTGTCTACCTTACAGGCGAATATTTCCTCTACATTCGTTATAATCAGAATAGCGCATGTGCGTACTGGTCACGGGATACGACACGCTAATAAGGTGCCGCTGAAACGAGGTCAGCCATTGTCCTGATAGATGTAGTCGTGTTGGCATTCTTTTCTTGATAAAACGAGCATGAATCTCCAGGCCTTGCACAAGTGGGGCCTTCGCATCGGTTTGTAATGGTTATGGGAGAAGGAGGCGAGTTGCTTTGGGACGCGGTACGAGGCGCCAGGCTCCTGCGAAACCGGCAAAGCATTAAAACGCGCTGTCCCTTGATATGTCGTGTTAAGATTTGTTAATGGTAAGCTCGCTTCAAACTAAATAACTTATAAAATATTTCTATCCCTTTAACGTATGACATTACGGAAAATTAAAATGATGGACTAGAATGAAGATGTTATAATTGAATCCAAGATTGGAGAGCTGTTCATTTATCGGAGCAATTACAGCTGTAGATTAATGTTTAGTAATAACAGTTTGAGGAGCAGATTTTGGAGCATGTGTGTCGACGATCAATAATTAGATTTGAGAGCAACACCTACTGGTATCAAACCTTCTTTTTTGTTCTGTTTGTGAGGATTCGTGAATGCTTACATAAATAATTTTCGAAGATCGTTTGGCCAAGTTAAATTTTGTATGTTTAGAACAGCGTGAGAGAAAACAGTTAAGAATTACTACAGTAATAGTTTTGTAAAATTTGCATAAATTCACTTGCTAACAATATGATATTTCAGTCCATTTTTTACTTTTAAAATATTTATTTACTCATATTAAAATTTTAATAAGCCTCTAATACCAGATTTAAATGAAAAGTTGTTTGTCTAAGTTAATTACATGTGATTAGATTTTTTTTAGAAATAATGTTTGAGATACATATGTGAACCAGAACTCAGATCTGAAAGCTTGGTGCTAAAACTTGTTTTGATATATCATTATTAACTTAAGGATCTGTTATGTCAAAGACAGATGTATTGAAACTTAATTTTATTTGTACATTTTATAAACACATTTAAAGAAAAAATTCAAGAAAGAGAAACTATATTAAATTTTATTTTTAGACTCAAGTTCTTTATTCCATGCATAAAAAAATTTACTAAATTTTTAAAGTAAATAAATTTGTTGATCTATAAAATTATATGAGGCTGAAGTAATTTAAAAAGCCTATATATGCTACAACTGGTTTGTTCTAGGTACTTATTTTTGATTTAAATATCTTTGGTGTGGTAATCTCGATATTATCCACCTGTAATTATTGGCATATATTTTTATTGGGAAGCACAAACTGTGTCTTTCTAATAGAGAATTTGTTGTGATTTTTGTTCCAGGTTCATCGAGATCGGAGAGGTCGTAGGTATGTCCCAGAGGCTCCCAGATACATCAGTTCAGTAAGTTGTAAGTTTTTTATTGTGTTCACATCCAGTGAGTTTCTGTATCTTCTCATAGGGGTAATGAATCTTTAGAGTAATCGTTCATACAGATACAGTGGCGCTCAACCCATTTTCCTTTTGTTAGTTTATCGTAGAGTTTAGACCATCACCACACCCTTTTCTCATTGCTCACCCTTGGGGTAATTCCCAGACTTAGCCGCGAATAGCTAAAGCTTCACTATATCCATCAACAAGGAAGCTTAAGTAGGTAAAAAGAAAAAAATATTGCTTTAATATCAACCCTTAATTTTAGCCACATTAGAAAACGCTGTAACATTTGCAAAACTAAACACATTACTCACTAGTATTTTAAAACCAATAAACTTATTAAAAGAATTATTAACAATTATATCATTTATAACTAACAGTAAACTACCCTTCGAAGTAGTAGACCCAAACATACTCATACTTAAAAAAGTAGCCATAGTGAAAGGCTATGTAAAGAACAACGAAATCACATTTTTAATAGAAATCTCCATAGTAGAAAGTAACACTTATAATTATTATCATTTATTCGCTCTCCCCATGAAAATTACTAGCAAGTATCAAGCTATTATCTCTAAAACTAAGTTCCTTTCCTTAAATGAACTCAGATATGGCTACAGGAATGAAAAATGTAACGAAGTAACACTACGCCAATATTTATGCCAATCATTAACAGCAACAGCTATTCAAGCAGATAGCTCTTGCGAAGTATAATTATTAAGATTTTCAAATCAATACGACAACTGTGAAGCAAAACCAGTACAAATCACCAATATGAAAATTCAAAAAGTTACTGAAAACGAATGGATTGCTGTATTTCCACAAGAAGTAATACCTAACCGCCCACTGCAATCAAGACAAAATAATCTAGCATTAACTGGAAGTAAAGTAATCACCCATAAGAAAGACTGTTATCTATAATTGAAAAACGAAATTATTCGAGTATATCAAGACTCAACAGTAACCAAGAAATTCTCAAATTTACCAGAACTACAATTCAAGATTACACAACTCAAAGACAACGAAATCAACAAGAAACCAATGCAACTGGAACTCATGGATTTAGATGATCTCAACCAAGCCATGAAGTTAATGGACAATTACAAAAAACACTTAAGTGGGTTAAGCGTGCCAAAATTATATTTTGATAACATAAGTATTTGGACAACTTTATTAATCATTTTAATCATTTTGCTAACTATGTATGTATTGTATAAAATGTATCTTAGATATAAGAATAAAGAAAACAGTTTTAGATTTAAGAAAACAAAGGTAAATGAAGAAACAATAAATGTACCCTTAGGAACAATGAAATTTTGAAAATTAAGCAAAACCCTTAATTTTTCATCTACGTCGGGAGGGGTTACATAGCCCTCAAATCAATATATGAATAATTAAATAAAAATTATTAAGAAACTAAAGTTAGATGGAAAATTGTAGTTCAAGGATAAATGAAGAAAAGGTTAATGAAAGTTCACGAGCAAGTTGTCAAAACAGATGTGAATACATTGTATTCCAAACGTAAGTGATACTGTAAGTGCAGGTTACGGACGGTTATAAAATCGCAATTATTAGAATTAAGATTGTTACTTTGTATTGTATAAATTAATAAAGAAATAAGCAGACATGTGCTCTGTAGTTCCCACAGAAATGTGAGATGCAGGGACAACATAAATACCCCGGAAGCCCTAAGATGGTCAGTCAATCTTGAGTCTCACAGCTTTTACATTATTGGTTGTTCAAGCTACTCGCCCTAAATTAAATTCATTTAACAGTAATTTCGACTTAGAGTAATTTTATATAGTTTTGTAAAATTCCACTTCTAATTTCTGATTAAATAAAAATTTGTAACAAGAGCTTTGGAAAAAGACTTTTTAAAAAGGCAGCTCCCAATGCCCAAAACGTAACTGGCGTCAAATCGAAACTTCTCGGTGGCCAGTTTATGGCTCCTCTGCGGTTAATTATTTTTCATGAAACAAATCTTGATATGTTATTTGTGACGTGAAAATGGTTCTTTCCCACTGAAAAAATATGTTGCAGTTGTAACCAGTCAGGTTTTGTATTTTTGAAACCAAAAACGTCCGAATCACATGACAATATCGATCGAAATTAACGGTCTGAGTGCGACTACGGTTATCCTCAAAAAAGTATAAGCCTATAGCTACTTGACTTGATATGGCAGTCCAAACGGAAACCTTAGCTAAGTGTAATGGTTTCTGATAAAACTCCATACTACTTTTGCAAGTCCAATACCTACAATTATGTTTATCTGAATGCCAGTTAATGTGGAAATTATATTTATCGGAGAACCATACGTTATGATATCTCCGAAAACAATTATTCATTGTCCTGCAAAATTCATTTAGCATGATTATCTCTTGCATGACTACAATTTTGTAGGATTGAAGAAGTATATATTTGCAAATAATGCGATATAGCGTATACTTGTGTAAAGTTAGAGAGACAGCGCGCAATCATATTGACTCTCGTGAATCGTCCACAACAGATTGGCAACAGCGCTCGACGTTCTTCGTCGTTCGTTGTGTCCTTTTGAAGCGCTTTGTTGATTTATCCAGCACTGTATTTTCAGTCTTTTCAAACTTGTACACCTAATGCTTCAGTAGCGTTTGATGCCACTCCCCTTCCTTCGCTATCTGGGTTTGGCGCGATTTACTTAATTCTAATAATTGCGGTTTTATAACCGACTGCGACCTGCACCTGCAGTATCACTTACCTCTAGAATACAATGTATTTACATTCGGTCTCACAGACTGCGTGTGAAATTTCATTAACCTTCTCTTTATTTATCCTTGAATTACATTATTGCATCTAACTTATGTTTCTTAATAATTTCTATTTAATTATACATATATTGATTTGTGAGATATGTAACTCGCGTAGCGGACAAATCTAAAAAGATAAACGTTCTGAAACGCCCCTTATAGTTATAAAATTTAACACTAATCACAATTTATATTTTAATACTTCAATTACCTATATATTTCTATTTGCAAAACACTATTTTACCTTCAACCAAGAGTAAAAAAAAAGACAATTTAGAATCTTCCCTTTAGTATATCTCTTAGTTTATACAGTTTTCTCTGTGGTAAATAGAAAAATCCATGTATCGGATAAAAACTGCACCAGGTGAGATTGGCACGTAATTACTTCTATATATCAATTGTTTGAGTGCAAGACAGGCAGACAATCAATTGGTACGGCACGGTGCTTTAATGCAATTAAAATGAATTGTGTAGGGATGTAGTAGTTACTAACTTTTGTTTTTTAATTCCTTCATTTCACCAGAGCTCTGTTAAAGGTGCTTCAAAAACTAGGCGTATGAGGATGTCATTCGATTGCTCTCGATTTGCAGATTCCAATTTACCATAGCCACATGAATTATCATTCAACTTATGTCGACTTGCCAATTTCAAATTTATTAAATTTACACTCCTGCTTAAATGCACATAAACGCGATCAACAGGTAATGATTAAAAATCTGACCAAGTGTATTGTTAACCAGAATGTGGAATACAATAAAGAAGAACATAACTTAAACTATATTTCTAACAAATATAATTGCAGTTTGAAGATATTTATAATATGGATAGGCAACGGTATAATACATAACAATAAAATATATAAAAATCTCAAGGTCTACAACAAACAAATGCATATGATGAATACCTACGTAACGTAATATAATAGATTGAAATTATAAAAGCTATGATTACAAAACTTACGAGATAGATATGTAAATATATGTATACATCCGCATTAATGTACGGTAAATAACTTTTCTAATTTTTTTACCCGATTTATATAGTTCTTTGAACACTTGCTTACTATATTATACAATCTATTGCATAATAATATCATTAAAATTTTGGGAAGTGGTTAAAATTTCCGTGGAGTGTCTATGAGAAGCAATCTTCCCAAGATAGTTAATCTAAAAGAATGTGGTATAATTAATTTAGATGAAATAGAAGGTTTAGGCACGCATTGGACCTCTTATAAAAAGTACGGTAGTAGCGCTATTTACTATGACAGCCGCGGAAACCTGCGACCGCCAACAGAGTTGATAAGTTATTTGAATAGTGGGGGTAAATGTAAAATTCTTTATAACATTAAACAAGAACAATCGTACGGTACTGTGTTGTGCGGACATTTATGCTTACAATTTCTAAGCAGTACATAGAACTGCGTATAAAGTTGTCATGTCGTACACTTTTACTCTAACGGGAAACACTTCAGTTTTAACAAGCAACGTTAATCCGTTTATGAACTTGGATAATGATTCAAAGTACGTATTAGAATTAACAAATTTTGAGTCTTATAACACAATTCCAAACATTGAAAAAACAATAAATAATAAATTTTATTATGGACCTAACGGAGAATTCATAGAAATATTTGAGGGTACTTATAAGATTAGGGAAATTAGTAAATATCTTCAAAAAGCTTTAGGTGATAAAAGGTGGCGTGGTCGTATGAAACAATCACAAAGCGCTAGAAAGACACCAGTGTATGTAGAAATTACAGTTAACAATAATATTCTTAAATGTAGTATTAAATGTAGTAAAGATGTGGATTTTACCATAAAGGATTCAATTGGTTCTCTTCTCGGTTTTAATCCACAAAAATTGCTAGCATATACCACGCATCCATCAGACTACGCGATCAACATTTGTAAAGTGAATGCAGTTTTAGTCGACTGTAATATTGCAAGTGGATCCTATTTAAACAGTAAACCAGCGCATGTAATACATGAATTTTTTCCTCAAGTATCTGCAGGTCTTAAAATTGTCGAGTGCCCATCTTCGATTATATATCTACCAATCAGGTCACGTATGATAAATGCAGTAATAGTTAAAGTGTTAGATCAAGATGGAAATTTAGTTAATTTCAGAGGATAACTGCTAACTGTAAGGTTGCACTTAAAAAAAATCTGCAATAACCATGGGTATTAAGTATAATGCACGCAACATGTCAAGAATTGCAATAAAGGCTAGAAATTTCAAAGCAATTGACACTCGATTGATTGCTTCAAGACCGTTAACAACACAAAACCGGCAGTTTCTACAATCGTTAGGACTGCATTTATTTAATTAAAAAGTAGAACGGATAGTGAAACATTGAACTTGCGTGAAAAAGTTTACTTCGACAATGCAATTGTTAATATTGAAAAACATACTCATCAGCCTTATGCTAACACATATTTAAACAATAATGATGAAATTCGAATCCTTATACAACAACAAGATGTTTACACCTTACCATCAAAGAGTATGCTGTGCATAGAAGGCAAATTATTTAAAACAGATGGAACGCCGTCTCAGACAGCAAAGTTTGTAAATAATGGGGTTTTGCTGCTTTTTGATAAAATTTGATATTAAATTGGCGGTGTCATTGTAGATCGTGTTCGGAATCCTGGATTAACGTCTATAATGAAGGCATAAGTTTCATATAATAGCAATCAAAGTAAACATTTACAAAACGCTGGGTGGTTTTCTATGGATGATTTGTAAATAATTGATACCAATAGGAATTTTAACGTTGCAATAAACCTTTCAATGGTTCTCAGATTATGCAAAGATTTTAAAAAAGTTATTTTAAACCTCTGCCATGAATTAGTTTTACTACGTTCTACTTTTGATACTAATGCTATAATTAATCCTACACCTGATGAAGAAATAAAAGTTATTTTAAACAAAGTTTTAAGAAAAATGCTACATGTAGCCGTTGATGATGCTCAACGAATTACTTTAATAAGAATGCGCTGCACAAAATCAGGATTTGCATATTTCGTTTAGAGGATGGGAGTTGCATGAATATCAACTTCTACAAGAAACGCAACGTTATACATAGAACATTAAAACAACAACACTATTAGAAAAACCAAGATTTGTGATTGTTGGTTTCCAAACCTACCGAAAAAATAGATACATGAGCAACTACAGTCGTTTTGATCATTGCTAGTTAACCAACATAAAACTCTATTTAAATTCAGAAATTTTCCCGTACGATAACTTAAATTTGAAGTTCGAGAATAAACAGACTGCGTTGTTATATGAGATGTATGCTCAGTTTCAGCAATCATACAACGAAAAGGAAAATGAACCACTTTTTAATCCTAGTCTACTAGGATTTTTCTGGCAATTGTCTTCGTATACCTTGTTCTTAATTGCAAGTTTTAATAAACCAATGTTTGTCTTAATAATGATGATATGCCTGATAATTTCGTCAACCGATATAATTATATTCATACACTTCACTGTTAACTTTAAAATATCACTACTAACTTCGGCCACCGTTTTAGAATTCATAGTTGTTCTTTACAATCACTAGCTAAATTACTTAATAATTAACATCTATAGAAATTTCTCTAGTATTTATACATAAATATGTTCTGTGTAAACAAAACAACTGTAAAAGATTTTATTCTTATGTATACAAAAAATGTATACAAAATGTTATAAAACGAATGATTGATAAGAAAGTTTCAGCATTATGCAAAATTGCAAGGGCATTTATTCCTATGCAATCAAATTAATTGCATAGCAAATTGCTTTTGGAAGCAGTTGCTAAAATCATCTTTATTTACGTTTTGATTCATGAGTTAAGGTAAATAAAGACGATTTTCAACCATGAGTGATTTAATTCCCAAAGAAGGTTCAGGAGAAAAGTAGCAAGGAATTTTTAGTTTCCAACCGTGAGCACTTAAAAATCTAGTTTTATATATATATAAGCAAAGTATCTAATTATGTTTATTCTTAATAGTAGCGTCGACACGACCTTGTACCTTTCATTTATCCTCTTGTTTACGGAAAATATGCTTGCAGTACTATTTTTTTCTAACATGCCGTTTCTTATTTAATGAAAATGTATTTTATGGTTAGCTATAAAATTAGACATTTGCAAATTTTTCAGAAAATAAAGCAAATTCGAAATTTTGCTGACAGTTTTACTATTTTTTTTAAAATGAGTACCTTGCATGATTAACTATAAAAATGTATATTTGCAATTTTTCAGACAATAAAGTTCGTTATTTTGCTGAGAGCATCATTATTTTTGCTTACATACTGTTTTTTATTCATTAGTATAAATTACATAGCCGAATATATAAAATTTTTATTTGCAATTTTTTTACAAAACGATGCAAATTTGTAATTTTTTTCTAACAGACCCGTTTCTTATTTAATATAAATACTTCACGTATTCGATCAGATCTCTTGCATAATTATTAGTTACTAGAGCAACTTTAAAAAACGAGTAACTTATCATTGACCAAAAATAGTACAGTACCAACGATGGAGTAAAAGTTCTAAAACAATTTATATTTCATTCTAACGAATACTTGATTAAAGAAGTTTTTGGATCTTCATCTCAACTTGACACTGCTGCTATTTTTGATAGTGACGTAATAGATATATCACGGAAAGTGCTTTTCACATTTATACATGTCGTTTTAATATTGATAGATTTGCGCGTTTTAAGTTTGCCGTTCCTGTTGTTCCGCCGCAGCCAGTTCCTCTACTCAAAATTACATGTACCATGATCAACGCCATAGTAAAGCAGAATCATACACGTACGTTAGAATATATTTATATTTATGCAAGCACAACTAATTTTTACTTTACATTAGGTTAGGAAAAAAGGAAACTATTCTGGAAATTCTGAAGCTATCGTTGGAGCCTTGGCACATTCTGATCCTCTCAGAAGCATCAGGTAGTATACAAAAGAAGAGGGGAACCTACAATAATTTGTTATGCTATGCTCACAGATCCGGCAAAAACATGTTGGATATGAAAAAGTTATCTCCTGGAACTGATATGACTGTTTGCTGTGAGAATGATAAATCCTATGAAGAGGATACAGTAGAGTTGCTTAATGCATTTAAAAAGCGTGGAGAGAAGCTACTGCGTCGTCTAGATTTGGAACTAGAAATAATAAAGCAAAAAAGAGAGGAACTGGCTGCAAGGGAGCAGCAGATGCTTCAAGAACGGGAGTTACTAAATACTTTTTCATTTATAAGTAGTTAGATTTTAGTGTGATTCTTTTTTAACTGTAAATAGTTAGATCAATATATTCAACAATTTGTAAATAAAAGTATTTTATAAAAGTTTCCCTTTTTAAACAAGATTTCCTCTAAACAAATTAGTAACCTCAAAGTAAAACATATAAATCAGAACCCACTTTAAATAAATACAGTTTTCTTTATACAATTGACTTAGATGTGTTATAATTAAATGAACAGTAAAGAACAAGATGTATATTATTATAATAAACTATTTTCTTAGAATATGTTGACAGTTAGACCGATCGATCCCTTACTGGTTATGTATACGTGTTTATTTAAGCCAATACTTTCATTTAACTGTTTCACTCCATGTGATTGATGGTATTCAAAATATCTCAATGGCAATATACTTTTGAACTCTTTTGTTTCCACTAATACTCTTTCTCCATATTTTGTCTTGACAGTTTCTACTTTCAAAATTTCAAACCTCTTATTCACTACAAGATCTTTTGAATTTACATAGGGTTTGCGATATGTGGTTTTATTATGAATATTCAAATCCATTTTGCATTTAATTACTTGCTTCTATCTTACACACAACACTCTGTTAACTAATTTATGTTGTTATGATTGCTAGTCAAAGATTTCTCACTTATACTAGATAGAATTGACCTTGATTACCATCGCTGTTTTTCCTACTATGGGCACACTTTGAAGTCAAACCGGCTTATGTGTATTTGCAGCCTCTAAACAAAAGTAAAAACATAAATCAAAATCCACTTTAATTAAATCCAATTGACTTAGATGTGATATTTTGCATCTGACCTACTTTATAACTTCTCGCTAGAGAACCGAATTCAAAACAGCTCCACATTTTTTCTGCACGCAACTAAATTTTTTAATGTAGCATACGTGTGGACACGTTTTGAAGTCAAACCGGCCTATGTGTATTTGCAGCCTCTAATCAAGTAAAAACATAAGTCAGAATCCACTTTAATTAAATACAGCATTTTTTATACAATTGACTTAGATGTGATATTTTGAATCTGACCTACTTTATAAATTCTCGCTAAAGAACATCTAATGCGAATTCAAAGCAGCTCCAAATTTTTTGCATGCACCTACATTTTTTCAACTTTGCATACGTGTGGAAACGTTTAGAAGTCAAACCTGCTTGTGCGTATTTGCTGCGTCTAAACAAAAGTAAAAAACATAAATCAGACTCCACTTTACTTAAATACAATTGACTTAGATGAGATATTTTGCATCTGACCTAATTTATAACTTCTCGCTTTTTCTGCACGCACTTACATTTTTTTAACGTAGCATGCGTGTGGACACGTTTTGAAGTCACACACGTATGTTCCATTAAAAGTAATATAAGGCCGGTCTGACTTCAAAACGTGTCCACGCATATGCTACGTTGAAACTTTCAATGGAACATATGCGTGCACACGTTTTTAAGTCACACCGGCCTTACTATACTACTTAGACTATTGTTTTGTTAATGACTATACAACTATTAGCCCGATTTGTATTCGTCAATAAGCTCTTATTATTTTCATAAAAGTTTGTTTACAGATATATCTTATTTTGTATATTGTTCTACGCAATTTCTTATTGCGCACAGCAAATAACTTGTTTTTTATTATATATATATATATATATATATATATATATATATTATTATTGCGATAGGGCCCGCGTTGTACGTCGCTAAGAGAGTGCTGTGGTACAGGTACAGCAATTTGTAAAACTTGAAATTGTTTACTTACTTTCCTTTCTGGATAGCTCGACGGAATGACAGAGTTTTCTAAATGAAATCACAAAGCATTTATACTGCAAGAAATATTTTTTCTCATACAAAAGCATTTACATCATTTCTTTGAAACATAAAATAATTTTTAAGAAGTACTTGTTATAAACAAATTGTTCCTTACCTTATCTTAAATTTACAGAACTCAATTCTTTTTTTATGGATGGTTTACCTGGTTAAGTTTATTGCCACGTTTGTAAGGTTTGTTTGGCCAAAAATCCAGATAATCTATTACAAGTCAGATGTTTCAAACTCCGATCTCAAATTTTCCTAGTAAAAATCCTTTGCAAAAAAATATTTTATGAGTAACCATTATTATTCTACCTTAAATTAAATACAAATATTCTAATATCCTTTAAAATTAAATCTATAAGTAATATTTGCAGAATTCACAAAAACGCTCCTCGTAATAAAATATCTTCTTATTTTAAAATGATGTCAAATCAGCTTACAAGATTTTCTATATTCGAATCCTTATTTCAAACAGCAATTACCAATGTACATTTCTGGTGAAATCTTCTTTTCGATTATTTAATATAATTTTTAAAATAGCGTTATCTTGAAGAATTTTCTCTCTTGTAATTAATAAATTCCATTTTTAATGTAATTTGCATTTAAAAACATCACCTCTATATATATTGTAACATAGTAATTATTAAATTAAGGTATATTTACTGCATACTTCAAATATCATTTTCGCAAAGCAACAGCTCGCGACTTCCATCAAAATAATATTTTGCGATCGACTGTATGATTCGAATCAATCTTATGAATAAATCTACTGAATGACCCTTTTTTAATAAATGCTTCCTCTATAGAAATTATCTATTTTCTAGAATGTTACTAGAATAGTATGGAAGATTATGATGCAAGGTTTCTAAGAAAAATTTATTAGCGTCTCAAAACGCTGCCTTTTATTATCTAGTTATCTGGTTCCAGTTACCGTAACGCTCGCTGTTTGTCCTGCTGCCACATAAACTATTATTATGGTTTATTGCTTTTCTCCAACAGTGAATGCAAAAATCATAGATAATTTTATCAGTTATTCCAGAGATATTGCAGGTTTTTTCGTACTCGGGCCGCTTTTAAAAATATGCGATTATTTATTAATTAGTTTATTTACGTAGTTCTAAATACCGATGGCTCATCCTTTATATTCTAGAAAATTCATTATTTAAAATAAATTTCTGTAATTCACAGGGTAATTAATTTAAACCTTAATTGCATTTTATTGCAAAAGGGGTTGCATTTTATAGAAAATATTTGCTTTTAACATCAAAACGTATTTTTAATACACCTATTACGGTTAGAGTTGGAGTTTCTTTTAACAAGATTTTAGTCTTTCATGCTAAATGCGTAAAGCTAGTAATATTCTATGCTATTTACCTTAAAACTGTCGATTTACGTTCGCATTTAATGCGTTTTCCAGCATCTTACAATTAACTGTTTTTACATATACAGCTTACGCTGTTTGCTAAGTATTTACAATATGCTTATACCATACAGTGTCATTATTTATACACGAGAAATTTGATTTTCCGCTTGTACCTCAATGAATAAAAGTACGCTTGTATTGTACAGGGTGTAACCATCAATTTACACAAATTTTCATTTTTTCTGATTCTTTTATACTTTAGTGGGATTTATTTTTGGAATTTAGGTTTCAATGACCTTTTGTAACATCTTATCACGTCAATATATATATATATATATATATATATATATATAGTATAACGACCTTGCTAATTTGACATTGGTCAAAGCTTTCAATATCTAAAGCAACATATCACACAACACAAAAGCGACATGCAGATTAAACCCAATGCCTGTGCATTGACCACACACGCAAATAATAGCAATCATAAAATAGACTGGGATAACCCTAAAACACTACAAATGGAAGGTAAGCGATCAAAAAGAGAATTTTTGGAAATGTGTCACATTTAAAAACACGGATACCATGAATAAAAGGACAGATATAGATCAACTAAGCTGTATATACACGTATCTACTTAATTTCAAACCTAGAACTAACTTAATTAGACCACTAGTATAACACAGGAACACGTATGTGCGCATACACACACACACACACATTCACACAGACTCACAAACATCTATGCGCATTCAACACACCCACACTCTATCAAGACAGGTTTAAACTACAAATGACCTGATAAGAAGATCAGGTATTGTCAAAATGATAAAAAAATTATTGTTTAAGGTTATTTACAGTTTACATGTTCACAAGGCAAATAGTTTATAGTTCACAGTTTTAAATGTTTTACTGTTCAATTTTGAATTCGATGTATACTTTAAGTTTTATATAGTTCAATGATATTGATGTGCATTCAACCTCAATTTAGTAAGTACCTATTGTGATTGCTTGATGCCTATAATGAATTTTTTGTAGTTTCTTTGATAAAGGTTTGAAATAAACCGAAAACTTAGAATATAATAAAAAGTACGCTTGAATAACCAGCTGATCTACAACCTACTAATATCACCCAATATATATGATATATATATATATATATATATATATATATATATATACTGCTACGTATAAACAAGAATTGGAATTATCGTTCTCCGACGTTGGGCCGCCTTATTAATATTGCTATAAACTCCCTCCAGGAACATAACTGGATTTTATCTTGAACCAACCTTGTCGACCAATATCAAAATTTGATATGTTACCGCCTTACTCGTTATCAATTTCGTATTCAACTTATAGCTCCTCCTTGATTGTTTAAATTATCAAATCACTTCTATTAACTTTATCTTATGACATCAACTAGCATTTATTTGGAATTACAAAATTCAATTTTATACAATGAAACAAATATTATGTACAGTTTTTGTAAATTATTTAAAATACACTTTTCAATTAATTAATGTTGTAAATCTCCTTTATCAAAAATCATATACCTTTTTAATCAAACCCAAAGTCACCAAAAAAACCTATTATTTTTATAAAAAAAGAAGTGTGGAACGTTCAAAACCTCTTATCATATTACGCACTTTATACGTATGCAAGTCCTCTGTTTTGTTGACTTTTCACATTCATTTATATTAAGCAAATTTAATATTCAAATAAAAAAAATAGAAAAATAATGTCTTATAACTAAAAATCTAACCTGGTCTATTTTCTTCGCGTTGACGCATCCATAATCAGCTAATATTTCCCATGCATTAAGCCATCCATTTGAATAAAAATTATTTTTTCCTCAATTCAGGATTATTACATGCTCATTCGAAATATTGTCTATCCACACGCTTAAACCGTTGCATTTAAATTATTGCCATCACCCTCTGGACTACCATTATTAACTTATACTTATGCACCCCAATTTATTGTCATCTCATTCAGACTTATTACTTCTTATCAATTTCCCCAAACTTAGAATTGGATTATCATCCTCCCTAAACTCGAACTTGGAATTCTCATCATTTATTTTCCCCTGACTTGGAAGCCCTATTATTATTATGCTTTAGCTTAAATAAATTCCCCAAAATCTACTTACGTTTAATCGGCAATCATAATCATAAAGTTTCTGATGTAATTTTCTATGCTTTCAAATAATTGTGGCCTGCTCGCAGGTGCTTCGTTATCAAACATGCGGTGTTTTGACGAATCTAATCGCTTTTCCATAAACAACTGACGCAATTCGACTTTTAATTTTCATATATGCATGTTATTTACGCAATTTTTAATCTCCTTTCTTATTAAAAATGGTTAACTATTTTGTACGTATTTACCCTATGCTTCTTGAAGCTCTATTTCTTATCTCCGTATTAACCTAATTGTTTGGAACTCTTTTGAATGTGTGTTTAATTACACTTTATTATGTTTACTTACAAAATACGCGTGCTTCCACTGAAAATATCATTATTTGCTTTACCTAAATTAACTAAAACTCTATCTACAGGCTGTTAAATATTTACTACTTACTTAATGCATGTCTTCTGTGTTTCTACGCTAACTATGCGTCTTCGTGTGTCTATATGCGTTGCTTAAAACTACTTATACTTTATATACAGGGTGTTGACTGTTTACTGTTTACAAACTATCTCTATTTCTCAATTCTTTACTAAATAAATGCAGTTTTCTGCTGCCTACGGTAATTTCTCATTCCCAAACAACCTTTACTATAAAGTACACCCTTAAACAACCCCTTATCACAGCATAATTCCCCCAAATTAAAATATAAAAATTTATAACAAGGCCCTTTTTGGCGCCCAACGTGAACTTAAACTCACATTGGTATAAAATTGTAATATTTTTATTTCGATTTTAAAAATGTAACTTTTCCTTTATTAATCCTATATTTACATTCATCTAATTTCATACCTATGTCCTATTATACTACCCTATTCATACTCATACCTATTCTTATATCCAAATCCTATTCTATTATCCTATGTATACCTATTCGTAATTTTATTTTTTTTTTATTTTTCTATTCATGTTTCTTTGCATGGGTATCTCATCTAAATCAAATTTATTTCTAACTTCCCCCTTACTATTCTTGAATCTGGGTCCTTTTAATTCATATTTCCTAGTCATACTTTTAAATCGGGGTCCTTTTAATTCATATTTCCTAGTCATACTTTTAAATCGGGGTCCTTTTAATTCGTATTTCCTAATTCTATTCTTATTATCTATTCTATATCCTAAAAATCTAACCCTACTTTGAAAAAATTTCACACTTCCCTAAATTCAAAATCGAACCAGCTATATTCAGCTCTAACAAAATCCTATCTAACTGTACGTAGTGTTCCTCTACACTATCACTAAATTTCAGTACTTTATCCATATAGTGGATACAAAATTCCTCATAAGGTTCCAAAATATTTTTCATCGCATTCTCTAATGCATCCGTACTCGAAGACAAACCAACCGGGACCACCCTAAATTGATACAATTTTCCTTCTACCGAAAAACCCGTATACTTTCTTGATTCTCGCGCTAATGGAATCAAACAAAATAAACTCTTTAAATATAATCTGCTATAAATCTTCCTATTACCTATTCTCCCTAATATTCTATCTATCTTTGGTGGACAATTGTATTGCGGCTTCGTTCGCTTATTAATTTCACTTGTATTTATACACAACCTAATACTATTATTACTTTTCTTCACGACGACTACTAATGAATTCACAAAATGCGTACTGGAGCTTTCTATAATACCTTCACGTAACATTTCTTCAATTTCTTTCTTCACTCTATTCCTATATGCTACTGGAATAGGATATATTTTAGTGTTAAACGGTTCTTCATTTCTTACTTCCTACTTGTGCACATAACCCGTGGCAATTCTTGACTTCGACCCAATTAATTCTGAATGCTTATTCAATAATATATTCACCCTATTTCTTAAATCATCTGGACACTTAATATTTTCATTTTCATTACCCTCATTATCTATTTCATCACTAAACTGATTAATATTCACGCAGTCGTCTTCTATTTCAATATTCCCCTCTTCATACCATTTAATATATTTCCCGTTACACTCAATCTTTTTGCATTCCGCATTTATCTTCAACCCCAACTTATCTATCATATTCATCCCAAATATAACATCTATTTTCAGTCCAAGTACTACCACAAAATCATTTTCCCATTTCATATCTCCCATTTCACATCTCAGAATTACCATTTCATTTATCACACTAAATCTCTTATTATTTGGTGCCACCAAATTACACCTCGTTATAGGTATCGCTTTATCCCCAATTTTCCTCGTTTAACAAATTTTTCCGCAACAAGTGATGCCTCTGCTCCAGTATCAATTAACACTTTAACTATTTTATCTTCCGCTTTTAAATTAATTATTGGTAATACGTTCCTTTCAAATCTTCTTAATTCATTATCCTTTTCACGTTTAATGAACTCGCGCTGGTTTCTGTATCCTTTAATTCGTAGAATTTTCCTTGGTTGGTCCGTACTCAAAAATCCTGATTTCGCGTTGAAGGTACAGCCTGACTTATTATCCCTGTTTTTGTGCGATTCGTATTCCTTATTTCCATACTATTAATATTTCTTGCTTGCGTCCGTCGATCATCATTTTCTTGCCTATTTATTCCTCTATTATTATAATTTCCTTCATGATTCGTTCTCTCTATCTGTTGCCTTGGTATCTGACCCGTATTTCTGTTTTGCCTTAAATCATTATTAAAATTGTTATAGTTCCCCTTATTAAAATTTCTTCCACGATCATAATTATAATTGTTCCGTTGATAATTATTCCGAGTCTCCGTATTTCTTATAAAATTCGTGCGTCGATCCGTAACATTATTTTCCATTTTGTAATCAAATTCCAAATCATCATATATCTGCAAATAATCAATAAATGTATCCCTAACTACTATATTCTCCGACGTTATGAATCGCTTTACTTCAGCGTTAAAGTGACCTGCTAAATATCTTATAATATGTTTATCTTCTAAAGGAGGATCCAATTGCTTCGCTACAGTAAATTTCTCAATCGCATATAATTCTCGCGTTACTCCTTTCGCTGAATCGTATCTTCCCATACTCAAGTTATTCCGAATCCTATCTTGCTGATCGTCACTCCAGAATTGACGTAAAAATTTGCTTTCAAACTGTTCAAATGTTTCTATTTCACTCTCAACCAAATTGTACTATTTTTAAGCATTGCCCCTTAGCATTACTTTGATTAAATTTAATTTGTATAATTCATCTGTAGATCCCTGTATCAATTTTAAAATTTTTCAGAAATAACTTCGGATTTAATTTTCCGTCCCTGTAAAATTTAGAAAACTGTTCAATTGAAAGGTTTGTTTGAACTAGCCTAATTGGTTCTCTATTAAAATTTATTGGATTACTTTTTAAATTATTTATCTCTTGATTTATTAATCTGAACTCCGTTTCGCAATTTTCTTCAATTTTACCTAATTTAATATTTAAATTCGTAATGTTATCGTTGGACTCGCTTTCGTATTTTTCCTGTTTTGTTTTAACTAATGTAATATGGTCCCATAAACCGTCTATTTCCTCAAAAACTCGCCCCCAATTCTTTCTTTCATTTGTTCTCTCATTTCAGCGATCGTTTGGTTTGTTTCCTTTAGTCCATTAATAAGAATTTTGATTTCATTCCCCAACTTCTCACTGTTTTCATCCATTTTTGTTGTAATTATTTTTATGGCTTTTTTACTCCTGTCCATCTTATTGTTTAATGCCATTAAGATCTCCATCATTTTGGTTTCTTGTGAAATTCTCGGTTCTTCGCTCAAACTTCTCTCAAACGTTATGCTTTCTTGGGATCCTTTCTCCATTTTGAAATTATTATATTTACTCTAAACTTTTAAATACTAAAGAAATCTACCTAACTTTAATTACTGTACAAATTTCTTGATTTTCCGCTAATTGAAACTCTTTAAATGTCCGGTTTATTTTAATTAATTTATTTCAAATCTCACGGGTGTATTTTTAAATTTACTTTTAATTTAGTTCGTGCCTCTTAATCTCAGGTTGTATTTTATTGTGTTTTAATTCGTGCCTCTTAATCTCAGGTTGTGCTTTACTGTGGTAAAATCCAGCCCTCACGTTAATGCGACATATTAATATTGCTATGTATAAACAAGAATTGGAATTATCGTTCTCCGACGTTAGGCCGCCTTATTAATATTGCTATAAATTTCCTCCTGGAACTTAACTGGATTTTATCTTGAACCTAACTTGTCGACCAATATCAAAATTTGATATGTTACCGCCTTACTCGTTATCAATTTCGTATTCAACTTATAGCTCCTCCTTGATTGTTTAAATTATCAAATCACTCCCATTAACTTTATCTTATGACTTTGACTAGCATTTATTTGGAATTATAAAATTCAGTTTTATACAATGAAACAAATATTATGTAGAGTTTTTGTAAATTATTTAAAATATACTTTTCAATTAATTAATGTTGTAAATCTCCTTTATCAAAAATCATATACCTTTTTAATCAAACCCAAAGTCACCAAAAAAACCTATTATTTTTATAAAAAAAGAAGTGTGGAACGTTCAAAACCTCTTATCATATTACGCACTTTATACGTATGCAAGTCCTCTGTTTTGTTGACTTTTCACATTCATTTATATTACACAAATTCAATATTCAAATTAAAAAAATAGAAAAATAATGTTTTATAACTAAAAATCTAACCTCTTCACATTGACGCATCTATAATCAGCTAATATTTTCCATGCATAAGCCATCCATTTAAATAAAAATTATCTTCCTCCAATTCAGGATTATTACATGCCCATTCGAAGTATTGTCTATCCACACGCTTGAACCATTGCATTTAAATTATTGCCATCACCCTCTGGACTACCATTATTAACTTATACTTATGCACCCCAATTTATTGTCATCTCATTCAGACTTATTACTTCTTATCAATTTCCCCAAACTTAGAATTGGATTATCATCCTCCCCAAACTCGAACTTGGAATTCTCATTATTTATATTTCCCTGACTTGGAAGCCCTATTATTATTATGTTTTAGCTTAAATAAATTCCCCAAAATCTACTTACGTTTAATTGGCAATCATAATTTTCATTTTCGCATTTATACAATTTTTCACTTTAAATTATTATTACGAATCACACTTTATTTTATAGTGGCGCACCTCGGCCTTTGTTGAGTTGAAAACTGCCTTCGTTATCATTGTACCTGTTAATATAACATTGCTCTCCTATTCCGTCAGTGGGTATGGTCTACAAACTCGTCGCTCATTTAACGAATCAAATCTTTGCATTTAAAGTAGTTTCTGATGTAATTTTCTATGCTTTCAAATAATTGTGGCCTGCTCGCAGGTGCTTCGTTATCAAACATGCGGTGTTTTGACGAATCTAATCGCTTTTCCATAAACAACTGACGCAATTCGACTTTTAATTTTCATATATGCATGTTATTTACGCAATTTTTAATCTCCTTTCTTATTAAAAATGGTTAACTATTTTGTACGTATTTACCCTATGCTTCTTGAAGCTCTATTTCTTATCTCCGTATTAACCTAATTGTTTGGAACTCTTTTGAATGTGTGTTTAATTACACTTTATTATGTTTACTTACAAAATACGCGTGCTTCCACTGAAAATATCATTATTTGCTCTACCTAAATTAACTAAAACTCTATCTACAGGGTGTTAAATATTGACAACTTACTTAATGCATGTCTTCCGTGTTTCTACGCTAACTATGCGTGTTCGTGTGTCTATATGCGTTGCTTAAAACTACTTATACTTTATATACAGGGTGTTGACTGCTTACTATTTACAAACTATCTCCATTTCTTAATTCTTTACTAAATAAATGCAGTTTTCTGCTGCCTATGGTAATTTCTCATTTCTAAACGACCTTTACTATAAAGTACACTCTTAAACAAACCCTTATCACAGCAATATATATATATATATATTGCCCCCTTATGACCACCACTAATTGCAGGATATAGTGGGAAAGCTGCGATTAAAAGATTGTCACAAGCTGCAAGAATTACACGAAGGAATGGATCTGGTTGTCGGTGGAATCAAAGACTTTATATATAGAGACAAACTTCGGTACATTTTACAATTCAAAAACCTAGACGGTCTCTATGTATCAAACTATTGGCTAGAAAAAGAGATAGAGGAGTTGGGTGTCGATTTAAATTTTAAGCTGCGAATAAAATTAGATAAAATTAAAACCACTCCAAACAAACATAAAGAAAGGACTGTTTTCTGTGTATAACGTTGTATTAAAATTAAGTTTAAATGACTCTATGCTTGATATTATATATTTTAAAATTTTGTTATGTATGTCAGAATAAAAATTTTAGAATAGTATTACATTGCTCTTTATTTACAAAAGGCTGTAACGTTACCACGAAATAGCAGTCGTACAGAGAGGGGTGCGCATGGGCAGGGGGTGCGCACGCGCAGGGGTGCGCATGGGCAGGGGGTGCGCATGGGCTGGGATGTGTCTGGGCGTACACGAGGGAAGCGGATGTTAACAGTCACCAAGCATCTAATTCTTTATTTGGGCGGTATCGACTACTTGCCGGCGTATGTATCCGGAGTAAAAAATACGATTTGTACACGCAGTTTATTAATAAAATTAGTTTATCGAAGGAAGATGACAAGCGTAACGTCATCCTGGGAGCACATCAACATACGCATAGGGGGCATAAAGATATAAATCTAAGATAGTTGTATAGATTTTGTAAATCTATTGTATACATTAGTTTTAAGATTCCATAATTTTTAAGTTCCTCGAACTTCTTCCAAATCCTTCCTGCTTCTATCCTGGTTGACAGAGTATACGTGTTATTTCCACGTGATGTTCGCGGGACACATCGGTTTTAGATTTCTCGGGATATAGATGGTTAAAGCATATGTCTTGGGTAGCAAAAAAAGGTTCTAAGGATGTAGTTAACTAAAGATTGGCAAAAATTAGAGGTTTGGGTCTTTAAAAGGCGTAACTTTGTAAGGAATGGTCTTATTTAAAATTTATTTGCAGATTTGGGCTCCCTAGAAAAATCTAATATTAGTTGATACCAAACAAAATATAGTTATTTTAAAAGAGTGACTACTCCGCGGACAATAAATACAATATACCGCTTGTCAACAAAAAAAATTGTAAAGAAATTCAAAATACAAATTTAATGGGAGTCTAGTATTATAATTTGTTGGTAGTATGGCTAAGTCCTACTGTATTGTAAGCAGGAAAGACACGATTAAAAAGATTAAAGGGGTCTCACGAAGTGTAGTTAAGTAAAACCGCGGGTGCTACAACCTATATCGAGCATATATTCTCAAAAGGGGTGGGCTTGCAACAACGCAACAGTGCGTGGGAGAATAAGGATTCTCTCCAATAAGAAATTAAAGTTTCCATGTACGTAGCACCGGTCATTGGGAAATGGTAGAAATGTTAAACCTATAAAGGCGATTAGTAATTGTGGTTTTAGAAAAATAGTAATTTTCTTGGACTAAATAAAATAGCTTAGACTGATTAATGTATATAGTTACATATTCTCGTACACATCCACAAACATCTGCTTACGTCCATATACGGACATGACGATACCGGTAGTTTTTGTTTAACAAATAGTAGAAAAGGTACGTCAGGTGTTAATGTGTGGAAGCCCATCGGATCGTTGGATTTAAAAAGAACAGTGCGGTGGAATGTATGGTGGTTCCCGTTAGAATAATCGAAAGTAGTTAATCGATCGTATTGGATGTTTAAATATGCGAAAGTGTAAAAGCCTACATGAGCAAAATTTAATTATAAGACAAAAAAATGCGCGATGTGCTATACTTTTAAAGAAAGTATAGAATGATGCTTTGCAGCGGTCCTAGCAGTAAAAAAGGTGACTGACTTTTTCAAGCAGCTACAAGAATAGCAGTAAAGCAGAAAAGGGGTATGCATGTATTATACAGCGCACTGTTACTATAAAATATGTTAGTTTACGGGTAGCTCAAACGTGTAATTGATCACAACTTATAGATCCCTCGGAGGTTTAAAAATTCTGAGACCATTGTCGTTTGAAAAAATGTTTGAAAATTATCAGAACGGGGGCCGGTCGAAGTATAAGTTAGATGGATGATTGACCAAGTTTTATTCTACCTTTTACGAGGGAATCAGAAGTTGACAGACATCGAGCATCTAATTCTCTATTTGGGCGATATCGAGTACTTACCGGTTTTAGAAATAATTACGTGCTACCGACCGCTATAGGGAAGATTTGGTTTTAGAAAATGAGCAACCCACAAAAGCACAGAATATTCGTTATTAATGCTAATTGGTTTAGTAACCGCGCTTGTGCACTTTTCGAGTGTCTTCGGCAATCTTCAATTGTTTCCAAGGAAAATATTTAAGGCTCCCATTTCCTAAAATATGCCGTAGAAGTTATTTAAAATTAAATTGTTTTATTAGTAAGTATTCTGTAGACAAGTTTGGTATTCCCTTAGTAAAGGTTTAAAGTGTTTTATTAAGTTTTTGTTTATAGTAGCACTGCATCTTCTACAGCACGACTTGCACCCAATTTGTGTGCATATACTACCACCTTTTTTGATTTTTAATATGCACGCGATGCAATCGTTGAACCGTATAACATGGAAGACGTTTCCGGTGTTTCTACTAACTGCATTTGCAGCATCGACGATGCGAACCGGGTGCATGCAGTGGTGCTAAATGTACTATACGAGCAGCAAGGATTGGCAAAAGATGACGTTATTTAGTTCCCCGCTGAATCCTTAATATCGTCCGGCTGTCTTCGGAAACCTTCGGTTTGCATTCTATAGGGAGCATAAAGCAGCTACGCTGTTACGTTTATCGTGGCAGCCACGTTGGGCGCCAAATTTATGCTACGTTGGCTCGTAGCCGTGCGTAACACGAAGAAAATCAAAGAAATGACCGGGCTCAATCGGAGATTAGGGGGGGTTGTCGAACGCAGACCAACAGATAAGGTACGCGGCTGTAAGGAGTTAGTAACAATACCTGCAATAAAAAAAATTAGAATAGCAAACCTGCAATAAAAAAAAATTAGTCCTGCAAACCTGAAATAAAGAAAAAGCATAGCATGCTGATGGAGCATAGATTGTTCAGTACTTTGTAGAATGTAAAAAAAACCTGTTTAGATAATCTATATAATCTAACAACGGTAAAAGCAATACAAAAATTATTAGTACAAAGTGAGGTAATATTGGGGAGTAGCGGAAACGTTTCCTCACACACCAATTAAACATAAATCAGACAAAATTTTAACAAAAAAATAAATAGGTAAGCACCATTGATATGAGTCATCCAGTATTGTTGATTCTTCTTTTTTTTTCCAAATAGCATGCAAGTCTATGGTAAAAGGTATCAGAACGACAAAGATATGGCAAAACAACGGATAGATATTTAAAGTAAGAATAAGTAGGAAATAGTTCAACTTACAAAAGGTCCTTCAGTAACGCTCCCTTGCAATTGAAGTGTGGGATTTACGATGTCCGGCACTAACGCAGCACTTCACCCTTGACTGGGAGGGTGTTGATGGAACTTATCACACGTTACCCTAATCACACCTACGAATTCCACTGGTGTTAGCAACAGACATTATCACGCGACGGAACTATGTAGCATTGATAAATTTCTTGTTAATTCTATTTCCTGAGACAATAATTTTGAAATATTTTGTAGCACTAGTTTAATTTCAACTGGGACCAAATGTATATTATTTTCATAAACATCCAAAAAGCAGTGAGAAACTTCAACCAATACCTTTGTAAACCGGTAATCTGTTATATTTCGCAAATAACGAAATTTGCGCAAACAATAATCTGTTTTAGATTCTTTGGGGTTAGAAAATTCAGAAACTACAGTATCAACTGTATTTGGATAATCCAAAGTATGCACTACTCTGATAAAAAAGGACCGCAAAACTAGATCGCACACACAGTTTAAATATCAAAAAGACAAAGCACCAAAAAAAACCACAATGAGTAAAGCACGTGTATCACTAAAGTGAGTCCGTAAAATGTTCCGTAAAACACGTGCGTCGACCAAACACGTTCGCCTATCAACCATACTACTTCAATCGGAATTAGCACTACACTTTCTACAGTTAATATACAACTTTTATTTCACAAGAAAAACAACTAAAATCGTGCCGTGCTTGTTCATGAACAATTCGAAAATTGATACCGCATTAATTCTCACTATTGTCAAAGCAAAGAAAAAGCAGTCTTTTTTAACGTAATTAATATATAGGAACCAAGAACAAACTACAACTACTCATCTGTTTATTCAACTCGTTCTATTCCAACCTCTTATCGTCTATTATCTAGACTTGTATATCCACATAAGGAACAAAATCTATACGAACGGCAAGACAAAAACGATGCAATCCACTCATTATAATACGATGCATTCGCCTAAGGAGTTAATAAATATAAAATACAGAAATATCAGTTACAGAAATGTATTTACTAACTGGAAAAAAGCGTAAAATGTTAAGCTATAAAAATGCACGTTACAGATTCCCCCCTAGCAAAATAAAGACGTCGGGGTGAAAGAAAAAACAACGACAGACAAGGAAACAAACAAAAAAAAAATTTTTTTTCCCGGTCCGAAGAACCAACACCAGTATAAGAAAAGGAACATTTTTTTTTTTAAAAGAAGGCAAAGTCATCTATTGTAACCAACAACGACAGAACAGGTAAAGAAAGCATCCAGTAAATACCCAATGAGGATTAAAGCTCTTAGCTACTTTCAAAAACGTCTAAAAACGGATGTCTCCAAAAGGGACATTTCTGTTCTTCACCTCAAAGAAAAGTTTTGGCTTCCCGCGGAGAAACCAAGAGGAAAGGAAGAAAAAAAACTAGGGAGAGAACTCGTAGCCAACCAACTAGACGACACAACTGTCAACCTCAAGTGTGCAGCAAAGAAAGAACCAAGACAAAGCAAAGGACAAAGGCAAGCTAGTACACAATCTAGAATACTTCCGACTGAGGTAACACAGATTCGTATGAAACGATTACTCAAGCAAAGTATGGCTAACAGACCTACAAAAGCGACCAAGTCGAAATACCTAAAGGAAAAGAAAATAGATCTGAAGCCTACCTCAAGGAATGGATGTAGAAAGCGACTATAATAGTCAAATAGTGAACAAATGGTAGAACTAGCCAAAAGAAAAAGTCACGGGATGGGCTAGCTACAAAATATAAATAGGAATACGAAATGGGCGCCAGTGTTTTCGGACACAAGCTTATCAGAGAAAACACAAGACCAATAAGTCAAAAAAATTACAAGTCATTAGGGATAGCGACACGTAGGGGTCAAAATAGAATCGGCCGTAGGAAGCCTTCTAGGATCCGGAGGTTCAGGATCAATGTCTGGAGGGTCTAAAGTTTTATTGAGTTTGAGGTCCTTAATATGCCAAGTACCCAGATCGTTACCAGAATCATCCACTAAGATATAGGTCCAAGGAGAAAGTTTAGTTCTAATAGTAAAGGGACCCACATATTTGGGAGCAAGTTAAGCATTAAAGTAGCGAGTAGCATCCGAAAGAACATAATTGCGTTTCCACACGCGATCGCCAGGCGATAAAGTTAAGGGACGACGACGAAAATCGTAGTGTTTAGCATTTTTCTTGTATGCTAAGGAAAGGCGTTTCAAAATTTCTTCTTGAAGTGACTCAAATTTGACTAAGTCAGTAGGAGGAATAGGACGTTCGGAATCCATAAGAACATCATCAGGATCAAGAGGTTTTCCAAAATGATCGCCGTAGAGAACATGCTCACGACCATATAGAGCAAAATACGGGGAGTAACCAATAACCTCATGTTTAAGCGTTCGAATAGCACAACCAATTTTTGCTAAATTAACGTCCCACCGACGTTGATTATCAGAAACGTAAGAAGAAATCATAGTTTTCAGGACTCTATTAATACGTTCGGCCGGATTCGCCTGAGGATGATAGCGAGCATTAAACAGAATTTTTGTTCGATAAGAATCACAGAGTTTAGTGAAAATATTACTACGAAATTGTACACCATTGTCCGCAATTAGATACTGAGGAGTACCATACACCAGGAAAATATTCTCCTCAATGGTTCGAGCAACAGCGGCGGCCGTAGACGCACGTAGAGGAAAGAAACAAGCATATTTTGTAAAACAATCGGCAACAACTAAAATGAAAGAATTACCTTTAGAGGATCCAGGAAAAGGTCCGACAATATCAGTACATAGGACTTGCCAAGGACGAGTGGCAGTAGCACGGGGAGACATAAAGCCAGGATGTTTCTTTTGTTCGACTTTGTGTGCAGAGCAAATTTTACAACGACGGACGTATCGAGCAACAGCGGCTCTAAGTTTAGGCCAATAGTAACGCATGGAAATTTTAGAGACAGTTTTGTGGACACCAGGGTGACCTGAAGTAAGTAGATCATGATTTTCGTATAGAACCCTATTCCGTTGTTCACTGGGAACTACTAACTTCCAATCGTCTTGAGGAGGTTGGAGCAAAGACTGTTTAGATTTTACATGTTTATATAGTAATTCGTTTTCCACATGCCAGTTACTGTATAGTTTAGGATTGGAATTAACACGAGTCCGTAGCTTAAGATACCAAAGATCCAAAATTGGCAGAGTAATAGAAGATTTAGGAAAGTCATCAATTAAGTCAATTTTAGGTGATGAGCGAGATAAGGCATCGGGAACGACGTTTTCTTTACCTTTACGATGTACGATGGTGAAGTTATATTGTTGAAGTCGTACAGACCAACGAGCTAAACGACCGTTGGGTCTTTGTAGATTATTCAGCCAGATAAGCAAGTGGTGATCGGTGATCACAGTAAAGTGAGAACCCTCGATATAGGGACGAAATTTCTCAATTGCCCAAATAACACCAAGACATTCTTTTTCGGTGGCGCTATAGTTGCGTTCCGCCTTTTTAAGAGAACAGCTAATGTAGCTAATGACTTTTTCGTCATCACCCTGTTGTTGAGTCAGCACAGCACCCAGACCAAAATCAGAGGCATCAGTCAGTATAGTAAAGGGCAAAGAAAAATCAGGACAACTCATCACTGGAGTCGTTACCAAGTGTTCTTTCAGCAGCTTAAACGCCTGCTGACATTCCGAAGACCAATCAAATTTAGAATTTTTCTTAGTCAAAGCAGTAATTGGAGCAGTAAGAGCAGAAAAATTTGGGATAAAGCGACGATACCACGAGCACATACCAACTATGCGTCGTACTTCAGTTACAGTAGTAGGAGGAGGAAGATTAAGAATGGCCGAAACTTTTTCTGGGTCGACATGGAGTCCATGACGATTTACTACGTATCCCAGATAACGGAGTTCCGGTCGGCATATAATGCATTTATCTCTGCGAAGAGTAAGAGCTGCAGAATTTAAACGAAAAAGCACTTCCTGTAGTACCACCAAATGTTGTTCGAAAGTAGGGGTAGCGATGATCACATTATCTAAGTATGCGAAACAGAAAGGTTCAAGATCAGCACCAAGCACACGATCTATAAGTCGCTGAAATGTCGCTGGAGAATTATGAAGACCAAATGGCATTTTAGTAAACTGGTATAAACTTCTACCAGGCACCGTAAATGCAGTAATCGCCTTAGAATTAGAAGAAAGAGGTATTTGCCAATAAGCAGAGCGAATGTCCAAACTAGTTAAGAATTTTGCGTCTCTAAGACGGTCTAGGATCGTAGAAATATAAGGAAGGGGATAGGCGTATTTTTCCGTAACCTCATTGACCTTTCTAAAATCGATGCAGAAACGATATGTGCCATCTTTCTTAGGCACCATAACAATAGGACTAGACCAAGCGCTATTAGATGGTTCTACAACACCACTTTCTAGCATCTCATCCAGAGCTTGATTGACATGTCGAAGTACCGTAGGGGACATGGGATAATATCGTTGCTTGATAGGACTAGATGTAGTACAGATCTGATGTTCAATGAGATTAGTACAGCCCAAAGGTAAAGTATCATCTTTAGGAAACATCTGTTGGACTATACGAGACAATTCGGATTGTTGCATGATCGACAGATCGGAAAGAGCATTGATCTGACTGATCAAGACAGTAGAAGAAGAACCGAAAGTCCATTGACCCGTTCGAAAATCTGGGACAACACCCATAGATTTCCAGAAGTCAATGCCTAAGATTAGAGACTGAGAAATAGAAGGAACGACTAGGACGTCAAGAAGAATAGTTTTATTTTCGACCGACATGGGTAAAGTAAGTGACCCGAGAATGTCACAAGCTTGACCATTGGCTACCGTACAGCTGTGGGTCTCCGTTTGGGACAAAGGCAAAGAAAGAGAATAGAGAATATCCCAACCAGGACCACCAATAATCGTACGAGAAGCGCCAGAATCAAGCAAACCCTTAAATTCGATGTCGAAAATAGTAACAGTAAGATAAGGTCTGTCGTCCTCACGAGAACTATTTCTGAGGAAATAATAGGTACCGAGACAACTGTAGAAGGGATCGGGTCGGTTTCTCGGCTTAGCGACTCGATCGGTAGTTTAAATTCTTGTTACAACTCGTACAATTGGTACGGGTAACATTAGGTTTACCACAACCATATCAATGAAGTATTTGAGGTTTAGTACAGGAAGGAGACTTGTGTCCTCGTTGGCCACAGTTCCAACAGGTAACGGAAGAATTAGAAATATTTTTAGGAGCATCACTTGCACCAGGTGTAAATGTTTTTGAAATAGTAACACCAGAATGGGGAGGGACATAAGCAGAAGTAAGTTTGCTGCGGACCGCAGAACCTGTATAAGCTAAGTCAGGCTCTAGGAGTTAAGAAAAGTTCAGAGCAGGAGGAGACTTGAAATTATCGGCTTGTATTTTGCGCTGTTGTAGTCTGCGACCTACACGCAAAAGTTCCGTAATAGTATTCAGATCAAGCAAAGCTAATTTGGTTTGGTAGAAAGGGGTAAGATTTGGTAAAATAATTTCGAGTTTCTGTGGTTCAGAGAGAGAGATTGTTGGACGAGCAAATAAATTTTCCATCTTAGCTAAATATACACCAATAGACTCTGAGGGACCCATAGTACGTTGCTTTATTTCCTCTAAAAGTTTTTCGTTGTAATTAACGGGTTAAAATTCTTCCCATAATAGTCGAATAACATCTTGCCAATTAGTTAGGGATTTTCTATGCGCTCTGAATAAAATTAAAGCTTTTCCCGAAAGTAAGTCTGATGCCGAAGAAAATAGTTGAGAAGCAGAAACGTTGCGTGCCGAGCATAATTCGTCCACGCGTAATAGAAATGCATTTAAAGACATACGGTCATCACCCGAAAATTTTAAGTCCCATTTAGACACCAGCTGTCCATAACCAGACGTAGCAATTGATTTAGAAATAAATATAGGTATAGGTAATTGATCAGAAGATTCCGCAGAAGTAAGATCATCCTCAGTATCAGTAGTAGTAGGATTAATAGTAGCCGTAGAAACAAGTGGTGCCCTAGGTGAAGTGGAAGAACGTCTAAAGCGACGGTATAACCTATCGCAATCACTGCGTAAATTACTAACACATAGCAACAACTTTCGCTGTATGACTGTTTCCGCGTCAGAAGTAACATTCATGCGTTGGATTCTCTCTTTGAGATGCATAGCAAGGCTATAATACGTTTGCCGTCGGCAGTTGAAATATCACCATTAAAATCTTTACTCTTCGTAGTTAATTCAGTTAAACCTTCAGTCACGACTTTATTATCAGTCTGAAAATCGATACCAGATTTAAGTGGACTTAGAGTTTCAGAAGATTCCATTTTAAAAATATTCCCAAAGGATTTACGAAGTTCGGATACAGGTACCTTTGCATCGAACCCACGAGAACCGACTTCATATTTGAGTTCAGGTTCATGTAAACGATCAACTTTTAATTTCCAATAGTCCCCCATTACTACAGAATCAACAAACACCCAAATATTTAAAGACACAAAAACGAATTATTAGGCTTGTTCGATAGAGAAACTAAATTAACGAAATAACTAAATACTAAACAAAATCCAGTTTAAACGAAAAGGAAAAAAATAAATAATTTCGGGCTTCACGTTGGGCGCCAAATTTTGTTATGTTTATCGTGGCTCGTAGCCGTGCGTAACACGGAGAAAATCAAAGAAATGACCGGGCTCAATCGGAGATTAGGGGGGGTTGTCGAACGCAGACCAACAGATAAGGTACGCGGCTGTAAAGAGTTAGTAACAATACCTGCAATAAAAAAAATTAGAATAGCAAACCTGCAATAAAAAAAAATTAGTCCTGCAAACCTGAAATAAAGAAAAAGCATAGCATGCTGATGGAGCATAGATTGTTCAGTACTTTGTAGAATGTAAAAAAAACCTGTTTGGATAATCTATATAATCTAACAACGGTAAAAGCAATACAAAAATTTTTAGTACGAAGTGAGGTAATATTGGGGAGTAGCGGAAACGTTTCCTCACACACCAATTAGACATAAATCAGACAAAATTTTAACAAAAAAATAAATAGGTAAGCACTATTGATATGGGTCATCCAGTATTGTTGATTCTTCTTTTTTTTCCAAATATCATGCAAGTCTATGGTAAAAAATATCAGAACGACAAAGATATGGCAAAACAACGGATAGATATTTAAAGTAAGAATAAGTAGGAAATAGTTCAACTTACAAAAGGTCCTTCAGTAACGCTCCCTTGCAATTGAAGTGTGGGATTCACGATGTCCGGCACTAACGCAGCACTTCACCCTTGACTGGGAGGGTGTTGATGGAACTTATCACACGTTACCCTAATCACACCTACGTATTCCACTGGTGTTAGCAGCAGACATTATCACGCGACGGAACTATGTAGCATTGATAAATTTCTTGTTAATTCTATTTCCTGAGACAATAATTTCGAAATATTTTGTAGCACTAGTTTAATTTCAACTGGGACCAAATGTATATTATTTTTATAAACATCCAAAAAGCAGTGAGAAACTTCAACCAATACCTTTGTAAACCGGTAATCTGTTATATTTCGCAAATAACGAAATTTGCGCAAACAATGATCTGTTTTAGATTTTTTGGGGTTAGAAAATTCAGAAACTACAGTATCAACTGTATTTGGATAATCCAAAGTATGCACTACTCTGATAAAAAAAAGGACCGCAAAACTAGATCGCATACACAGTTTAAATATCAAAAAGACAAAGCACCAAAAAAAACCACAATGAGTAAAGCACGTATATCACTAAAGTAAGTCCGTAAAATGTTCCGTAAAACACGTGCGTCGACCAAACACGTTCGCCTATCAACCATACTACTTCAATCGGAATTAGCACTACACTTTCTACAGTTAATATACAACTTTTATTTCACAAGAAAAACAATTAAAATCGTGCCGTGCTTTTTCATAAACAATTGGAAAATTGATACCGCATTAATTCTCACTATTGTCAAAGCAAAGAAGAAGCAGTATTTTTAACGTAATTAATATATAGGAACGAAGAACAAACTACAACTACTCATCTGTTTATTCAACTCGTTCTATTCCAACCTCTTATCGTTTATTATCTAGACTTGTATATCCACATAAGGAACAAAATCTATACGAACGGCAATTCAAGAACGATGCAATCCACTCATTATAATACGATGCATTCGCCTAAGGAGTTAATAAATATAAAATACAGAAATAGCAGTTACAGAAATGTATTTACTAACTGGAAAAAAGCGTAAAATGTTAAGCTATAAAAATGCACATTACAACGCAAGAGTAAACTTTTTAGTTTATAAGTTAGTTTGCTTACAAGTTTCACCAAAGTCTTATAGTGCGGATTTTGTTTTGTACTAAAATGGTACCTGAAAACGTTTTTAAATGCAACTCTTGCGGTGCTTCCTATACCTGGAAAAACCGCTACTGGCGTAGATAGTGTAGAAATGGTTAGCACAGCGTTTAACAACTGTATGGCTAGCTATCGCATAAAGAACACCAGTGTCGACGATGGAGTGTCCGAGTTTCTTTTAACACAAAAAATATGGTTATAACATCGTCTAGTAATCTGGAAAATATGTACGAGGTCTTAAACGAAACTATGTAAACACCGACTTTATACCCAATTAATTAATAAAATTAGTTTGTCGGGCGAGAATGACAAAAAGTACATCATTCCTAATAGTACAGCAACCTACGCATGGAGGGCATAAATATATAAGATAGTTGCTATATTTGTATATATTTTATTGTGTTTCCTTGTACAAACAATTAAGGTAGGTCAGTAAACCGCATTAAATTGCTATTAATTGGCTTGCATTCAGCATACTTTTTCTCTGTAATTAACGCATTTGTTTGGAGAAGATATACACTTTTAAAAATAAAGTTTGCATTTCCCTAAATACGTAGTCGAGGACGTACTAGAAAGTACATTATGTTATTAATAATCTACAAGCAGATATACGTGAATTTTCTAATGCACAACATTGAAATATATTTCTTGTATTTTTCAAACATATAGTCAATAATATAATTAATAAAAAGAAAGGTCTATACTGCTTTCACGTGTACTTCACATAATCGTAAAGCAATTAGTTTTGGAAGCAAAATGTATTTTCTAAAGTACATATTTAGCATTAAGCATATAATCATTTGTGCGGTACTTAGTAATTAGGAAAATGTTAAACTAGAAATTGATAACTGTTTAATATTTTAAAAAACCGCGGTTTTGAATATTCTAAAAAACAGTACATTACTGTTTGAAAATGGTTTTAAATATTAAACACTTATGGCTTATAAAGAACCCATTTCTAAAACCCTCGCCGTTTTAGATTTCTCGGGAAATGGTTGTTTAAAGCATGCAAAAATTTTGAGGTTTGAGAGTCTTTAAAAGTGTAACTTTGTAAGGGGTGGTCGGATTTTAAATGTGTTTGCAGATTCAAATTCAGCGTAAAATTCTAAGTTAGTTTGATGTGTCGTATGTCTAGAAAATTTATTAGGACGGTCAGAAATGACTAGCAGCAAAAAATCTTAAAATAAGGGTAGCTCCCTGGGGGATGATGTTATCTAAAAAATTCCTAGAAATTCGGGTAGCTGTGAAAAATTTAATATTAATTAATACCAAACAATATAGATTTATCTCGTAAGATGCAATGGCTAGTCAAAGAAAACTATTTGTTAGGTTTGCTTATAGAGCAAAGAGCAAAATTTAGAGGTTTAGAACTTTAAAGTGTAACTTTGTAAAGAGCGGTCCTATTTCAAATGTTTGCAGATTCGGATTCTGCGTAAAATTGTAGACTAATTTAATGTGTCGTATGTCTAAAAAATTTATAAGGACGGTCAGAAATCGCTACCAGCAAAAAATTTTAAAATGTGGGTTGCTCCCTGGGGGATGATGAAATCTAAGAAATTCCTAGAAATTCAGGTAGCTGAGAAAAATCTTAAAATGAGGGTAGCTCCCTGGGGGATGATGCTATCTAAAAAATTTCTAGAAATTCGGGTAGCTGAGAAAAATCTAATATTAATTGATACCAAACAAGATAGGTTTTTCTCAAAATATGCAATAGCTAGTCGAAGAAAACTATTTGTTAGGTTTGCTTAAGGAGTAAAGAGCAAAATTTAGAGGTTTGCAGCCTTTAAAAGTGTAACTTTGCAGGGGGTGGTCCGATTTTAGATTTGTTTACAGATTCTGATTCTACGTAAAATTCTAGACTAACTTCATGTATTGCATGTCTAAAAAAATTTATAAGGGCAAAAAAAATCTTAAAATGAGGGTAGCTCCCTGGGAGATGATGCTATCTAAAAGATTCCTAAAAATTCGGGTAGCTGAGAAAATTCTAATATTAATTGATATCAAACAAGATAGGTTTATCTCGAAAGATGAAAAAATGGATAGTCGAAGAAAACTATTTGGTCCAGTTGTGGGAGGATATGAGAATGCTCATTTATCTCGAAAGATGAAAATGTAAGATATATTTATCTCGAAAGATGAAAATGGCTAGTCGAAGAAAACTATTTGGTCCAGAATGAGGGAGGAAATGTAGGATTCTGGAGGAATTGTGGGAGCAGTCGCCCCCAATAATACCTACTACGAACTCATTTGAAACGACGACCTAACCAAACGAGTAATGAATTATTCACACAAAATATAAATATCGTAATTAACCGTAGAATTTCTTCAGAAACACATGACTATTATGAACCCAAACTCTACCGCGACGTGCAACCGTATCCAAACAAACACGAAGGTGTATGCAATACAGAAAGCTTCTACCAAACTCTAAGAGCTAGAGAAACGAAAAATTTTACGCAATGCAGAAAATCCAGAAATGGAGAAAGCCCTTTATAGGTGGTTCCTGTTGGAACGAGATAAACACGTTCGCATTAATTCAGAAAATATGAGGGCAAAAGCTACATTTTTTTACCAAAAGTAACTGGAAAAAGTGACTTTATAGCAGGTAGTGTATGGTTGTGTAAATTTAAATCCACATATGGCATAAAATATTTGAAGCTTGTAGAGAACGTATTCCAAATGACAATGATTCTGTTGCTCCATTTTGCGAAAAATTTCTAAAACTCGTTTTTGAAATGAACTTAACACCAGACCGATCTATAATGCTGATGAATTGACTGCATTTTGGAGGGTACTACCAGATAACACTTGGTTCATTCTGGCGAAAAGGCGCCTTCTGGAAGGAACATTTCAAAAGAAAGGGGAAACTTTATGCCTTGTTGCAATGCGTCAGAATTCCATTACCTGGTGAAAGGGAAATTTTCAAAGTCCAGAGCATTCAAAAACGCCGAACTTCCTGTTATTTACAAATCGAACAGTAGAGCATGAATCACAAAAGATTTATTTGCAGAATGGTTTAGATCTAGCTTTATACCTTTCATTAAAACGCATTTAATAGATACGAATAAATCAAAAAAAGACTTTACTGCTGCTTAACAATTCACCATCTCATCCACCAGATCAGAATTTGTTTGATGATCTTAATTTCCGTGTGCTCTATCTTCTTCCAAACTGTACCGTATTAATTTAACCAATAGACCAGGATCTAATACAAAACATTAAAGTAAGATACAAAAAATTTCTTTTCCAAGATATAATTAGTCAAGAACATGAGGATGTTGCAAAAGTTTCTAAATAGTTATAATTTAATATATGCTGTTAAAAATTTATATAGGGCCTGGTGCAGTATTAGTACCAATGATATTAAAAAGAGTGGCCAGCAGATGAGGTTTGGCAGGAAGAAGACGAACTTCTATTGGCAACATTTCTTACACAATAAAACAATAGTAGTAATTTAGCTAAAATCAAAAAGAATTTACAAAAATTTTACCAAACGGGCCAGCTAACAGATAATGAAATACGAATGTAACCAGGAAGTCGATTTAACAAAGTGTGACTACAAGAAAGAGGAAACAAATGTAAGGTTGAGGAATATAGTTACTGTCACAGCAAAATAAAACATTCAGATGCATTAAAATCATTTTCAGTTTGTATTCAGTGGGCTGAAAAAAATGATGCTACATTACAAAATATCTTGCTTTAAAAAAAAATGTACAACAAATAGACGATGTGCCCTCAGCGTTTTACAACATTAATATGTATAGTATAATTATCATTGTGTTTATTTTAATAGTTGCCAGTTATAAGTTCATTTTTCAATGCTTGAAAAATAAAAAGCATTCATTAAACTTAAGAATTTGAAGTCGAGCGAAACTGAATATGCACATGCCATTTTGTTTAAAACAAAAGTTGGACTTGTTACGTTTCCACTAATATAGATTATAGTCATCAATACATGACCCTAAAGGTTTAGGAGATATTTTACACAATTTATTATGTTTATTTATTATGTTTTTATATTAACAACGAAAGAGAACGTGATATAAATATCATTTGACGAAGGTTAAGTGAATCATAATTATTTTAATGTCCTTTACTAAGATTGTAAGCTGCTCTCACAGCTATCGCATGGGAACAGTCAAAAGGTCAAAATAAGGTTTTCTATATAAAACTAAACCAAGATTGTTAAAACAATTAATATTCATTGTACTTCAAGCTGTGGGTATGTTCAGGTCAATAAAAGTTTTTAAAAACTCCAAGTTACAAATTGCAAATTCATTAGCGTTTACTCTTCCAAACACAACAACTAACAATCCTTATGACAATATCAATACTCCATCCTCTGCTAAATCACTTTAAGAATTTCAAATTTCATGCAAAGTGATTTATTTCTCGTATATAGCTTTACCTAATTATTTAGTAATATACGTCCATTACAATTAATCTCACTATTTTACTAAACTCAATCTTGCAACAGTTTTAATTTATTTTATAGTGTCAATCTCACATTTTTATATATTTTAAATAATCATTGGCTACCGAATATTGACTATGTTGCGTACACATTTAATTATATGACCCATCTAGGCTATGGACGGCAGAATGCTCACGTCGACGTTTCAACCAGCGTTGATCATAATGGCTGTCCAAATTTGTTTTAATAGAACAAGTCTACTCTGACGTAATTGTTCTAGCAATTTCAAGCACATTTCGCGATTGAACGCGTCGTATTTATTGCGTCTTAAAATTTTTACTACAACCACTTAATTAGCGTAGTTTAAAGAATATATGCAAAAGAAATAATTAGTGTAAGCTGTTATTGCAGGTTATCTTATCTAATTTATGGATCGTTAGACGCCTTTATCGCCATTATAGTATTTTAATTGGATTGTATGTTCAGGTTACCTGTTCTAATTCTCCGTCACAATTGTAGCTTAACTTGATTAATAGGCTACTTGTAAATGAATCTGGAATTCAAAATTCTATAAAATGACGTACTTTCGATTTAAATTACATAACCTCTCGTTTTGAAAAAATGCATTTAATGGAAAGAATTTTTTAATCTTATTATCAAATGTACTTGAACGGTTTTTAATGATGTTTTATAGAGGTACTTTGAGAAACACGGATATTCGTTCGTTTTAGAACGCGTTTCAAAATATGTTGTATTTAAGAAACACGGGTTTTCAATTTACATAATATGGTATAAAACGCGTTTCAACCGCAATTTCGCTGCAAAGGATGATTTGCATTTTCTCGGATTTTAATTTATGTGCTATATTGTTTAATAATAATATTGTACAACATAAATAAAGCTTTTTAAAGTACTATATGCAAAAGGTTCCTACACTAAAAGAAAGAATTTAGAGTGTTATAAAAAGTACTTAATTTTTTTCGGATTCTGAAGTGTTGTACGTACAGGATAAATTGAACTTTATATGACTCATTATCTCATCAATATAAAATGGCGAGGTCACAAGAAGTCATTTACCGTCAAATTTTATAAAAAATTACCATACAAAGTAAAGTAAACGGGAGAAATAGAAATTTCCCAACACTTGGTTCTCTCATCATCATTGGGTTTTCAGTCCTGGAACTGGTTAGACGCGTACCATCACTGTTTCCTATTCTGAACTAACCTACACATTTTCCTGAAATTTTCACAGTCTGCATCTTTCACTATCTGATCTAGGTATACATCTATCTCCATTTTCTTATCTCTGCTTGTAATATATCCCATACTATTTCCCAAAAATACCTTAGAACGTATTCTGTCCTTCTATTTCTCCTATTTTTTTCCACAGATATCCTTCTTATTTGTTATTAACTTTGTCTGTCCATGCTATCATCCTCATACATCTAAAGCACAGCATTCCAATAGGCTGCTACCGTTTCTCTGTCTGCTTTTTTAACTTCGTTCTCTACCCTGTATAAATAGGCGTTATTACAAAACATAAAAAGATGCCCAACTTTAAGTCGTGCGTGTATCGCATCATTGCAGAGATTGCAAAATGAATAAAAAACTTAAAAGCCCCATTTTTAAATCAATTCTTTTCAGCCGAATGAGATATCTTATGCAAATTAATCGTTGAAAAATACCTTAAGAAAATCGCTGAAAAGTATTAAAATCTGTACTTTATTAAAAGGCAAATCAAATACTAAAAAAGCAATTGCGATTAATTTTTCCTTGTATAAATAACTACTGAAAACGAGTTTTCATTCCAAGACAAATACAAAAACCTTTTAATTTCATTTAAGCCTTGTATGTAAAAATAATTACTCTTGAAATACCTTAAAACGCGTTTAAAAATATGCATCCGTACCCTGTTAGAATACAAATCTATGCAAGTCTTATTGAGTTTTCAAAGTACAAAGAAGTCCTTATTAATTATGTGTAGATAACATTTAACTTCACTTTATGAGTTTCAAACAAAACGTTAATTTTAGAATTTTTGAATACGGCATTTTTACTAAAAAATGTATAAGTTAATTATTGAATGAACGCCGGTTCAAGGAACTCGCGCGGACATTAAAATGCAATGAAATAGATAAATATATTTTTAATAGTTTTCCATAGTACAATAAGGGAGAAGAAAGAGACAGCAAGCATTAACTTCGTGCGCTAGTAGAAGGTAAGCTACGTTTTCACGATACACATAAATCATAGCTTTAAATCGTTAAAACCGTGCAATCGGCGGAATACTGCATCACCCAGAGTGTGTAATCCTTCTAAATAAATCAAGAAGGATCTGGAATAATGTCGTATTCAGATTATTTTGTATATAAGCGGATGTAATTAACATTCAAAATTCATTCATTTTTACGAGATCGACCTGCAAGCACATTGAGCGTTTAACTGGATACGTGAAAGCGTGCATTTAGTAGTAGCACTTGATGATAAATGGCCCAACCAGTAAACCAACCACATATACGATTGGTAGTTCAAATTAGTGCTTCTTCAAATTGCACAAATAAATAAATACGCATACTCTATTCATGGCATTTAATATTAGTAATTCGAAAATTTAACATCAATTTTTTTAATATAATTATACATCAGTTTGTGGAGCTAATTAAACGATAATGAAACATTAAAAGTACAGACTTATTTGAATGTTTCCTTGTTGGAACAATTAATCCGCCTGCAGCACACTCACTCTTCCTTTACTACCTCCTCTACCTTCAAAATTTTAGTATTGAATCTGAACAATTTTTAAACGTAACATTCTTGTTAGCATAGTCTAGCCTTCCTCAGCTACGTCTTGATCATTTCGCAAACCCTACTGGACTTCCTATCTCAACCTGCGCTAATATATTTGCTACTTCAAATACATGCAGAGGCGGCCTATTACACTATAATGAATTAATTACATGAAAATGATTTAAGTAGTGTCAATATATAATGCTTGATGCAAAATCACTGCACCCTTGTACGATAAGACAAAATTGCTTGTCAGCAACTTTAGGAATGGAGGCAACTACATTTTTAGATGATAGAGTGAAATTGTCTTGAACATGCTGTGTAGATCATTAATGGCCAGTTATTTATAAGTTACCATTATTGCCTGGCTATAGTATCATACTGATATTGGTTGGTTAGGCGCCCCACAACACATTTAGAACTAGAATCAGTTAACTTCATATTAGTACTAAATTACGTCAAGTGAAAAGAAAACTCTTTACTCTTTGGGCTAGAATCATATTAATGGCTCGCTCATATTTTCTAGAAATTGTTTTTAAAATATTTTCAATGTTTATTTTAAATAAATCAGTATCTTGCATTTAAATATTTTATTCTAGACTCTCTATAGTTACATTTCTTTTTCTCACTTATGCACAAGTTCTAATTAGATTAACTTACATTGACTACTTACATAATTAAAAAGGTATACATTGTTGATTGGGAAATAGGGTATCCTGCCAAAAATGCAACAGTTAAAGAGAATCTAATGTAGTGGCTAAAGAACAAATTACAATGATTCTATCGTGTGTAATTACAGGAGCTCAAGGAAAATATATTTTACACGCTTGTTTTAGGTTACCTCTATTACGTGATTAAAATGGTGTTACGCTCTTGACACCACCCTAACATACTTCAATTCACACTTTTTAATTGGGGTTATACTATTTTTCTCTTTCCCACGAGAGAAAAGGGAGGAATTCCTAAGAGACCCAGAGATTTCTATGAGTTTTAGTAAGCTCAGGGTATAGTAAGATGGAGTGTGGCTTCTAGAACAGGAGAATCACATAAAGAACAATTAGTTGATTGAGTATTAAACTTTGAAGAGTGTAAGCAGGATCGTGAACGATTATGGTGCAACGAATTTTTAATACTACCACAGACTCGATAAATCGCGGAATAGAAGGAAAATGCGGAAACCTTTGTTGTACACAATAAAAACAAACATGAAGCTTGATCAATAACCATTTACAGCTTGCATGAAAACCTCCTGTAGACTCCAGGAACACTGCTTTATAGTGGCTGTGAAACAAAAATAAAGAAACCACAAAGACTCAATTTGTGCTTCATAAAATAAAACTTATTTAGCTTCATACTAAGATCAAAATATTCATAAGGGTTCACTTTTAGTTATTACCATTATTTGCGGTGACTTGTTACAATGAATAATAACTGCATTGAATAGATATAAATCTCTATTGTCTATAAGGTTTAATATAAATACTTCAATCATTTTAATTACATTAGTATTATATCAAATCTAATGCACTTTCACTTTCATCAATAAAAGATTATTACGAGTGGTCAATAATTTTTTATGTAGGCATTTAACTTCAATACCTACAAATATTATCAATAACAATCATTTATAAACTAATGATTTAATAGTACCACTTAGACCTTACAAATAGTTCATTAACCATGCCTTGTGTAGCCACAAGTAGTAACATTCTCAAATGATATTTAGTTTTGACAGTTCAATGGTTAAATAATTCAGAATATATATATATATATATATATATATATATATATATATATATATATATATATATATATATATATTACTCAAATTTAGACTAGGGTAGAAAATTAATTAACGACATCAAATAATTTTAATCACCATGTATAAGGAATTTTATTAGATAATACGCGTTATTAAAAACCGTGGAGCATACAAATTTATTCGTTTCACTAAAAATAAGGGATTTAAATTATTTACTAGACGCTTTCTATAAAAAGAAGCAGAATTAAAATGCTCAACGTGTATGTAATTTAAATTATTCCAAGTAAAGAAACAAATAGAAATTACGTGCAAAATTTATATTAATTAATTCAAGTCAAAAGTAACCGGTATTAAACAAAATGTACAAATAATAATTAATATTTAATTAGGATTCACTAAAAATTAAAGGGTAGAAGTCAATGTCATTCATTATTATTGTAATTGGAGTTAATTGAACGATTATTAAGGTATAATAAGCATAAAAGCCTGTGGAAAGTCCAAAGTTGATAAACAAATCGCTAATAGGAAGCTTAAAATAAGTGGAATATCCCAAATCGTAGAAGTGTTATTTAGAAGTATTACGATTGAACACCTGCGTATTTTTAAAAGTCACGTTCTGCTTAAATTTTGTGGATAACAAATGATTACAGAGAATGTTGGAGAAACCGTCGCTTAATATTCACGGGAAATGCTAATAAAGTGGGTTATTTAACAGTCCACGTGGATTGAAATAACCGATAATAAAGAATATCGATTTGTACCACTCAGAACGGGGTAGATAGAGACGGATAATATGCGCAAGACAGAGACACGGATAATTAAAGGCGTGATTTGAGCAACGTCACTGGGTTTGCGATTGGTGGAAATAGGATGCAAATATGAGAGGTGTAAAAATAACATTTCTGTATAAAATTTAATTAGTTGTTCTCAGACGTTGCGTGCCGTGTGGAAAATTTCTGAGATTTAACTGGTGCGAGTGCAAATTTAATAAGAATCGCTGTGCCCGACTGTCGAAAGGGAACATAGTATGCAAAATTCTGGAAATTGTACGTTTGTGGGACAAAACCGACATACGGGCGGACTATTATATAAACCCGGACTTTAAACAGTTTCGCTCTCTTAGATTTTCGATTTTGATTGAATACTTTAAAACAGTTTGCTATTTACGTGCTACGATACAAATTAGTATGCGTTAGTGCACTTAGAAAAGAAAATACAAGGTATAAAAGTCTAGTTATATTTGCGAGTATTACTGTACTAAGTATCCAAATTTGTAACGATAAATGAATAAACAAAAGTAGGCAATTTGGGTATAGCGTGAAAGAAGTATGAATTTCTTTGCTATTTTCGGGGGTGTTAATAATTAAATGATTAGTAAACGTGATTGGATCCACAAAACAAGATTCAGATATACATAGATGAGTTCTTAAAAAGCCCTGAAACAACTTTAGATGAATGGTGGTGTAGAAAATTTTTAAAGCGTTCAGAATCAGAAGCCGTAAACATAACCCAGTTGGAATGGTGTGATTAACAAAGGACAATGTACATTGGAGCCACGAGTGCATTAACCTTCAGGTAACTTATGCTTTGTTGTTCGATTTTTGATGTTTTGGTGTGTGTTGAATAACTTTATAATTTGTTTACTTAAAATGGACAGTAGTGAATTTGTACAAACCACAAATTTTTAATTTGAAGGTGAAATTTTCTTGTTTAAGTAGAAAGGAGTATGTAGCATTTATGTTCTTGATTATGATGAAAATTTGGGTCTGTCTTTGAGCTCAATTAGACGAACCTGTTTAATTAACGTAAAGGGGTGGAAGATGCTCCCTTTTATTCAGACTCAGGTCTGTAAATATTGTTAAATTAATTAGTAGGCATCCTACAAGGACTTTAATTCTAGATGCAAATTAAAATGATGACAAATTTAATCTTGAAATTTTATGATACTGAACTTATGCTACAATTTAATTTTGAAATTTTAATGTATTATGAATATTGATGTAAATAGAGTTAACGTTGATGTTTGTGGTAGGAATGTGTCTGTTTTTTTTATGAATGAGGATGAGAGTTTTAACTAGGTGAGCAGCCGAGGCGGAAAGAGTAAAGAGACGATTATCTGAAGAGAATCACAGCAAATCGTAGCGCCCAAAAGTGAGGCTCGAGTTCAAAATAAAATTTTTTGTGATTTTATTCCAGGAAACTAGCGAGGCTTTTTGTACATGTCACAGCAATTAATGACGGCCCAACGCTGGGGCTCAATTCGAAAACCTTAGTTCCCGCATAATGGTGAGGTTTACAGCAATATATATATATATAGTAAATAAAATGAAATAATAACTTAGACGTTTATGCAAAGCCCAAATGATCATTTCAAATCGAGCTAGTAATTGAAAGATGGAAAATATAAGGTCTTGGACAGGAATTGAACCTGTATCTCTTTCTAGGACCATGCGTTTACCAATTACACTAAGATACAGGTTTAAGTCCTGACCACGATCTTATATTTTCCATCTTTCAATTACTAGCTCAATTTGAAATGATCATTTGAGCTTTGCATATAAGTCTAAGTTATTATTTCATCTTATTCACTGTAATACGATAGTATTTATCAACTTACCTTGTGTAATTAACTACCTTAAATATATATATATATATATATATATATATATATATATATATATGTATATATATTATATGTATATATATTATATGTATATATATATGTGATTCTCCCCTGTTGAATCCCTTCTGATAATCGCCTCTTTACTCTCTCCGCCTCGGCTGCTCACCTAGTTAAAACTTTCATCCTCATTCATAAAAAAAAAAAAACACATTCCTACCACAAACATCAACGTTAAATCTATTTACATCAATATTCATAATACATTAAAATTTCAAAATTAAATTTCAGCATAAATTTTAGCATCAAAAAATTTCACGTTCAAATTTGTCATCATTTAAATTTGCATCCAGAATTAAAGTCCTTGTAGGATGCATACTAATTAAATAAACAATATTTGCAGACCTGAGTCTGAATAAAACGGAGCATCTCCCACCCCTTTACGTTAATTAATCAGGTTAGTCTAATTGAGCTCAAAGACAGACCCAAATTTTCATCATAATCAAAAACATAAACCTGATAAATACTCCTTTCTACTTATACAAGAAAATTTCACCTTAAAATTAAAAATTTGTTGTTTATACAAATTCACTACTGTCCAATTTTATCAAACAAATTATAAAGATATCCAACACCCACCAAAACATCAAAGTTCGAACAAAATTGTATAATTTACCTGAAGGTTACTGCACTCGTGGCTTCAACGCACATCGGACTTGCTAATTCCACCATTCCAGCTGGTTTATGTTTACGGCTTAGATTCTGAACGCTTTTAAAATTTTTGTACACCACCATTCGTCTAAATTGGTTCAGGACTTCTCAGGAACTCATCTATGTATATCCCCGAAAGTTAGCAAAGCAATTCATAATTCGTTCACGCTATACAAAGCTGCATACTTAAATGTATTTATTTATCGCTTATCTATCTTTTCTAAGTGCACTAATGCATAATAACTTGTATCGTAGCACGTATTCTGCTAGCAGTATCGTATAACATCAAAAAATAAAGAGCAAACTATTTTAAAGTATTCAATAAAATCAAAAATCTAAGAGCCAAACTGTTTAAAGTATTGAATAAAAATCGAAAATCTAAGAGAGCCAAACTCATATAAACACGGGTTTATATAATGGCTCGCTTGCACGTCGGATTTGTCCCTCAACGGACAATTTTTAGAATTTCGCATTCTATGTTCCCTTTCGACAGTCCGGCACAGCGATTCTACAAAATTTGCACACGTCCAAGTTGAAAATTTAAGAAATTTTTACACGTCGCGCAACGCGTCTGCGAACAACTAATTAATTTTATATAGAAATTGTTGTTTTCACCTCTCATATCTGCAACTTATTTCAACCAATCGCAAACCTAGTGACGTTGCTCAAGTCACGCCTTTTATTATCCGTGTCTCTGCCTTGCGCATTCTATCCGTCTTTTTTTAACCTGGTCTTAGTGGTGCAAATCGATATTCTTTAGTATCGGTTATTTCAATCCACGTTGATTCTTACTTGAGTTAAATAACCGTTCAACTAGCCTTACTCGTTAATATAAGCTACGGTTTATCCGACCGTTTGCAATATACGCAGAATTTTCATGTTTATCCAAATAAATTAACAGAACTCGACATTTAAAATACGCAGGTGTTCAATCGTAATACTTCTACGATTTGGGTATTATTGGGTTTTTAAAAGCTTTTATGCATATTATACCTTAATAATCGTTCAATTAACTCCAATTAAAATAATAATGAATAGCATTGACTTCTACCCTTTAATTTTTAGCGAATACCAATTAAATATTAATTATTATTTGTACACTTTGTTTAATACCCGTTACTTAAAAATTGAATTAATTAATATAAATTTCGCACGTAATTTCTATTTGTTTCTTTATACAGGGTGATTAAAATTATTTGATGTCGTTAATTAATTTTCTACCCTGGTCTAAATTTGAGTAATATATATATATATATATATATATATATATCTGTGTGCGTGGGTTCGCGTGTTTGTGTCGATTTTAACGTTTCGGCAAAATCACATCTGCCATTTTCAGGCTCTGTGCGTTGATTATTCCGCATAGCTGGCTGGTTCTGAAGTGAACCATTGCCAATTTGATGACGTTTCAGCAAAATCACATCTGCCACCTTCAAGTTCTGTACGTTCAGCAGTGAATGTAGAAGTGTTCCTTTATCCTGCTATAAATGCTAGTTAGAATACATGCTCCATTGCACTTGCTTGATTTGTGGCGCGGCTCCGTGTCATTGGTCTTGGTACGTATTATTTAGTTGTTCTGCACGGCTGATTTATCAGAATGTTCCTTTCTGATACTTACTGCTTTCCATGCCCGCGGCAGTGTTTATTAATCATCCATCGTGTTGAGACTATATGGGTGTTTTTCTATTTTAATGGCTTCTTGGATTATTTTCGAGGTGTAGTGCTCAATATTAGCTAGCATTCTAGTATTCTTGAAGTCGATGTTGTGACCTGTAGTACTGAAGTATTGAGCTAGCAATGAGGTTTTTCGTTCGTCTTTATTGCATTTTTATGTTCTTCTTTCCTAACACTAATTCTTCTGTTTGTCTGCCCAATCTAAGATATGTTGCAGTCTGAGCATGGTATTTCCTAGACTCTTTGGTTTTCTAACGGGATCTGATCTTTGGAATTCCTTAGGGTTGCGCTGATTTTTCTATGAGTGTTGAATGTGGTAACTATTTTGTGTTTACGTAGGATTCTGTTGATTCTGTCGGTTGTCCCTTTAACGAATGGTAAATATGCTGTAGTTAGTGGTACTCCGGCTATAGTTCAGGTCTCCTGGTTGATAGTGACTTCTGAATGGTTAGCCGTGAGTATCCATTCTTCTTGAGTGCTTTTCGAAACTTCTGTATTTCCTCATGTTAATTTTTGTCGTCTGCTAGTCTTTGGCACCGTGTAACTAAGGTTTTTACAACAGAATAGAATTATGCCAGGTGATGACGTAACTTGGCGTTTAAGTACCCATCCGTGTGAGTTGACTTTCTGTAGACCGTGTGTGTGTGTGTGTGTGTGTGTGTCCGACCTTACTCCCGAACAAAAACGTCATCTAGATTTTGTTATTTTCTGTCCCTTTTTCAAACAACATCTTGGTCTTGGTTGTGCTACCCTAATCCAGCATCACATCCGTACGTCCTCCGAACTGATCAAATAACAATATTATCTGCTTTCTCCGGTATTATGGAGTTATTCCAATCAAAAACTGGATGAGATGTTGAACAATAATGTAGTGGAATCATCTAATAGTCTATGGTCCAGTTTTATTGTTATGGTGTCTAAGAAATATGGTGCCCATCGCTTCTGCATTGAATTTGGTAAAGTCAATAGCGTAACTAAGAAGGATGCTTATCCACTCCCTTATATTTTTACGAATTTAGACCGTCTATATGATGCCAAATTTCTTACTTGCTTAGACATTCGTTCTGCTTACTGGCAATTACCTATTTCTGCTGAGCTGAAGTCCGCTACGGCTTTTACGGCATTCAGTCGAGGTTTGTTTCAGAATGCTTTTTGGACTTCATGGTGCTTCTGCTACAATTCAGCGTCTGATCGATCGTGGGCTGGAAGCCGAACTTGAACCATATTGTTTTACGTACCTTGATAACACCATACTTGCTACTCCTATATTCGAAAAGCACTTAAAGGTATTACAGAAAATACTTTTTTGCTTGAATTCTGTTGGTCTTACTCTTAGTAAAGAGAAATGTAACTTTTCTCGTTCTGAGCCCAAATATATAGGATACGTTGTGAACCGTCAAAGTCTTCATGTCGATCCGGAAAAAGTTTCTGCTATTCTCAACCTACGTCCTACTTCTGTTACTGAGGTTCGACGGATTGTCGGAGCGGTTATTGGGTATCGTCGCTTAATACCTAACTTTTTTTCGGTCACTGCTCCCATTACTGCGCCTACTAAGAAGCACGTAAAATTCTACTAGTCCTCTGAATGCCAAAATTCCTTTGAAAAACTTAAGAAACACTTAGTTTCAGCACCAATTCTTAGCTGTCCCAATTACTATTCAAACCGACGCCTCTGATTTTGGGCTCGGCGCCGTTTTAAATCAACAGGATGGAACCCAGGAGAAAGTCATCAGTTACATTAGTTATTATCTAAAGAAAGCCGAACGTCACTATAGTGTGACCGAAAAACAATGTTTAGCCTTTCTTTGGGCTATCGAAAGTTTCGACCCTATATAGAAGGTAGTCACTTCACGGTCATCATCAACACCATTCTTTGATCTGACTTAATAATCTACAAAGCCCCAATGGTCGCTTAGCTCGCTAGTCCATCAAACTCCAGCAGTATGACTTCATTATCCTCCATCGAAAAGGGAAAGACCATGTCGTCCCTGATGCCTTTTCTCGATTCGTTCCGGTACTCGAACCTTTCTCTGTTTCTGCCATTAATTCCTTGGGTGTCACCCTTCTTACTCTTAATCCTTGGTACAACTCCATGCTTCAGAAAGTTCCACATTCCCCTCGCCATTATCCTTCCTGGTCCGTAGTGGACAATATCCTTTACCGAAGCCACAACCCTTCGATCGCTGCCGATTCTCAGGACTGAAAATCCTTCTCCTGGCCACGATTATTTCAAGACTATTCATTCCCATATTCTTAAGAACTTTTTCCTACGTACCGAAAAACCCACCATCGTTATAATTTATGTCGTCCTCCTACCTCCTATTAACTTGGTGATCCCGTTTGGCGCCGTAATTTTATCCTCTCCGACGCTTCACGTCATTTTAAACCCAAACTTGCTCCTAAATTTTTTGGTTCTTTTCCAGTCACTAAAGTCGTTTCTCCTTGGACATATGAACTCACTGTTTCTTCTGGTGTCAAAGACATTTCATGTCAAAGATCTAAAACCCGCACATCCTGACGATTCTAATGTTCCCAATATTGCGTTGCTCTCTTTCTAGCGACGCAGACATTATAAACCATATTTTTGATCCCCTCGCTCCAGATTTTTTATGCTGACTTCGCTTTGTTCTGTTTTTTTTTCTCCGTTCTTATACTTACTGCATGGTATTTTTGATTTTAGTTTTCTTTTTCTTTTTTTTTTTCGTTCCTTTCGTTCCACATTCCTCTCCTTTATCCAGTGGCCGGTCTTACTTTCTGTCGTTCTTCGTGCTGACTTGGTTTGATTTTTAATTCACTTCCTGTGGTATATGTTTTTAGACCTTTCTCTTTTTTTCTTTGGAAATTACAATTTAGTCGACTTCTCGGTCTATTGACGCGCTTTCCTTTTTCTCTTTTTAGGTTATTCGTCTACGACGATTTCCTATTACTACAGTATGAAGTACATATTCTTGTACTCCAGCTCTCTGTTTGTTCCTGTACATACTTGACGCTAGACAATACTGTCTTGTTTTAGTTGCTGCTAGTTTTCTTCCTCGTTTATTTTATTACTTTTAGTTTTCTAAAG